>VDFB02058242.1:468444737-468485477 GCA_007258455.2 Sequoia sempervirens | reverse complement strand
TGGTGTCCAGTTTTCAGTTGATGGAAAAAGTGTCAAATAGAAGCAGTGAAAATTTGCAAGGTGGTGCAATTTTCGTTCTGCAACTCGTGCGACCAAATGGACTATTCCAAAACATTCAAATAGGCATGTTTATGCTAGGAATGGTCCAACATTCTAGAATAAAGTGTCAATGACGCTCTATCCCCTCTTGAAAAACTACCTCGTATGCTAAGACTGCAAGAAAGATCATACGGTAATTCCAATGTTTAAGATGAGTGTGGATGAGCTCTGTGGTTTGATGTGATTATGCTGGTAACACAAAGGGACTTACGGTAGGCTTGTTCAATTCACAATGAAG
Organism: Sequoia sempervirens; assembly: GCA_007258455.2. Classification (NCBI taxonomy): domain Eukaryota; kingdom Viridiplantae; phylum Streptophyta; class Pinopsida; order Cupressales; family Cupressaceae; genus Sequoia; species Sequoia sempervirens. The sequence goes on along the minus strand of VDFB02058242.1, from coordinate 468,485,140 downwards.
GTCTAGACAATGAAGCTTTACTGTTTGGGTCATGGATCAAACAAACTGAAAAAAGGAGATAAAGGTTTAGAATTTCTAGCCTACTCCCTAAGAATTCAAGAGACGGTATTGACTTGCTGGAACCAATAACCACGCTTTGCTTCGCCACGCTCAACGACAACTACACAAAGAGGGTGCAATCTTCAAGGGAATGTGCTTATGATTTTCACGTCATGAATAACTACCATCAAATTGAACAATAATTATCCAGAAAGAAGTTAAGCATCCACAAAATAAGCTCAGGCTAACTTTACGCATTGAATGAAAATCATCCATTCAAAGAAAGTGTGAGCAAAAAGTTTCACCATAATCAACACTTATCAAATCTTGCATTCATCTAACATACATGAAATAAAATCTAAACTATGATGAGGGATAAGAACCATGACAACTCCAAAATAAGAGAAGCAATCACCATCAAAACAATGCATGCATTACTTATTACTTTGGCAATCTTACAACAGTTGCTTATCTCAACATGTTTTGCAACATGCTCCCATGCTTTACAAATGAGGGGTTGAGCTCAATTTATAGGCTCCCCAATTACAATTCAATGGCCAAGATTGATTTGGAATCAACGGCCGAGATTACAGAATAAAACCCTAATTAGGGTTTGCTACCCTTCGACCAATAAGAAAATTACATTCGAGGACACTTGTCCTTTTTGCTAAATATGAACCAACAGATAAAATAGAAAGTTGTTGCATGTTGATTTGGAATGATTTGATTGGTTGGAAGATGACGAGGCGCCACCTCAACGTGCTGGATGTCTTCCTTGATCACTTTGTGCTTTTTCCATGTTCTTGCCTTAGAATATTTTTTTCCTGCCAATGACTTTATCCTTTGTGCTTCGATCTTGGATGATTTTGGCTTCTCCTTCTCACCTCGCCTTGGAGCACCTGTTTAGACTTGAAGTCATTAAGTCTTTCTTCCCGGATTGCTTTGGAATTCCTTCACGTGCCTTGAATTTGGAGAGGAACTATTTGGCCATGATTTTTTAATCGTCCAAAGTCTCTGGCAAAATTTTCTTCACATCTTCCTAAATCATCTGGCATGATTTTAAGTCATTGGAAAAATTTTCTCTAGACATTTTGATGTTTGGACTTAGGTGAATTTCCAAAATGCCAAACATACTTAGGAAAAATTTCAAGTTTTCTATCTTCTCTTTGATGTGGCGGACTTCATTCATGAATAAGCCATCTCTAAATGCCTATGGTGGACTTTGCTTATATTTAGGCCATCAAGACTTAAGCTAGGTGGACTTAAAGCTTAATCTCAAAGCTACTTTCTTAGAGCGGACTTCTCTTTAACTCATGCCATTGACTTCTTAAGTGGTTTTTATCTCATGTTAGGCCAAGGGTGGACTTGCTCATAGTTTATGCCATACTTTACTTCTTATGGCGGACTTCACACATTTTCTAGCCATTTACTAATTGACTAAGGGCAGACTTCAGCTTGCAACCTGCCACTCAATTTTTCTTGGCTATGCCTTAGCCACTTCATCTTTTGTCTTGGGGCGGACTTCAACTCTCTTCAAGCCACTTTATCTTTGACTCTTCTCTTTGCCACCTTCTTATGTTCAAGGCGGACTTGCCTTGTTTCCCTGCCACTTCATCTTATGCCTATAGCGGACTTCATCTTTTCTCAAGCCATTCCATCTTTTGCTTATGGCGGACTTCATCTTTCTTCAAGCCATAACCTTTTATGGTGGGCGGAGTTTGCTTCATGTCTGGCCATTGGAGGGTGGACTTCATCAAATGTTTGCCATCTCAGCATTTTGTCTTGGGGTGGACTTGACTCCATGTGTTGCCATTTCACATTCTTCAAGGGTGGACTTCCACTCTTTTCATGCCATAGTCTTTTAGGGTGGGTGGACTTGCTTATCTTTGTGCCACCTCAAGGGCGGACTTTGCCTACTTGCTAGTCATTCAAGCTTTTGTTGAGGGCAGACTTTAGCCTTGACCTGACCATCTAACACATGGACATGGGCAGACTTGACTCATTTGCATGCCACTCAAGGCAGACTTTGCTTCTTTTGATGCCATTCAACACTTTATCCAAGGCAGACTTGCTTGTTTCCCTTACCATTCAAGGCGGACTTCATAGGAGGGCCTGCCATTGTTCCTTTTGCTTAAGGGCGGACTTGGCCACTTTTGATGCCACTTTTCTATGCTGCTGGGCAGAGTTTAGGTCTCTCTTTGCCATTTCATACTTGAACATGGGCGGACTTCATCAGATTTCAGGCTATTTCATAAGGCTGGGCGGAGTTGCCTCTTGCTTCTGCCATTCACATTGCCTGGCTGTAGCCTTCTGACATTAATTTCACTCATCTCAGTGCTGGTTGGACTCCAATTTGCCATGATTGTTCAGATTTTTCATGGATTTCTCAGATTTTTACATGAGTTTCTCAGATTTCAATATGAATTTCTCTGATTTTTCACCATTTTTCTGTGATTTTCGAACAATTTTTCCAGATTTTTTAATTTTTTCGTGATTTTCCAGAATTTCACCATGAATTCAAAAAAATTTCAAATCCATTTTCTGAGAGTTTCGTTGATCTTTTTGAACTTCTGAGTGGATTTTTGAAACTCGAGCCCTTTCCAAATATAAAAACTTTCTAAAAATAGAAATTTTCCAAAAATAGCAACTTTCCAAAAATAGACCCTAAAAAATAGGGATCTCAGAATTGCCCAAAAGTGCCAAAAAAGTAGGTCCTAAAAAATAGGGGGCCCGGGGTGAAAAACCCTAAAAACTGGGAGGTGTCGGAATTGACCGAAATGACAGTCGATCTTCATCTCCCAGGCCTTCTAAGCATGATGGCGACGTTTATACAGTGATCTAGGCTAAAACTCATTTGCTTGACTCGGGTGACCATTCAAAATTTAGACTCCTCATTGCAAAAAGACTGGTGATAAGCAATTGCGATGCCAAGGAAAAACCAAAAAGAAAAAAAAAATGAAGGGTCCCCATTTGCAATAGGGCGATGTGTGAAAAGGTCACAACAGGTCCAAAGGGAAAAATGGCTGCAAACTTGAGCATGAGGTTACTCAGACACCGTGATGCTTAGAAACTTCTCGTCTATTCCTATGGGATCACATTGGACCCCTCTACAATAACCTATCTCAGTTTTTGTTATCTCAGAGTGGTTTTCCCGTGGTATTCAGTTTTCAGTTGATGGAAAAAGTGTCAGATGGAAGCAATGGAAAGTTGCAAGGTGGTGCAATTTTTGTTCTGCAACTTGTGTGACCAAACAGACTATTCCAACGCATTCAAATAAGCATGTTTACACTAGGCATGGTCCTCTTTTGCACCCAAACACACGGAATTGCTCTGAGCTACGTTCAACTGGATCAATCCCTTAAGGGTCCAAAGGGCAAAATGGCTGCAAACTTTAGCAAGAGGTTACTCGGACACCGTGACACTTAGAAAATTCACGTCTAATCCTATGGGATGAAATTGAGCTCCTCTACAATAACCTCTCTCGATTTTTGTTATCTCGGAGTGGTTTTCCGGCGGTGTCCAGTTTTCAATTGATGGAAAAAGTGTCAAATGGAAGCAGAGGAAAGTTGCAAGGTGGTGCAATTTTTGTTCTACAACTCATTTGACCAAATGGATTGTTCCAACATGTTCAAATAGGCATTTTTACGCTAGGAATGGTCCTCTTTTGCACCCAAACACCTGGAATCGCTCTGAGCTACGTTGAACCGGATAGATCCCTTAAGGGTCCAAACGGTAAAATGGCTGCAAACTTCAGCATGAGGTTACTCGGACACCATGATACTTAGAAACTTCTCATCTAATCCTATGGGATCATGTTGGGCCCCTCTACAATGACCTCTCTTGGTTTTGGTTATCTCGGAGTGGTTTTCTCATGGTGTCTAGTTTTCAGTTGATGGAAAAAGTGTCAAATGGAAGCAGTGGAAATTTGCAAGGTGGTGCAATTTTTTTTGTGCAAATCGTGCGACCAAATGGACTGTTCCAATGCATTCAAATAGGCATGTTTACTCATGGTCCTCTTTCGCACCCAAACACGTGGAATCGCTTCGGGCTATGTTCAACTGGATCGATCCCTTAAGGGTCCAAAGGGCAAAATGGCTACAAACTTCAGCATGAGGTTACTCGGACATCATGATGCTTAGAAACTTCTCGTCTGATCCTATGGGATCGTGTTGGGCCCCTCTACAATAACCTCTCTTGGTTTTTGTTATCTCGGTCTTTTCCATTAATTATTCGATTTTGGAGTTGATGGAAAAAGTGTTTTTAGGCTTTTAGCCATAGTAAGTAAAAGGCAATGGCTTGTTTGATAAAATGCTTTGATAGACATGTATGAAAAATGTGTTAGCATAGACAAGGTAGTGAACTCTTTCAAAAAATGCCTCAAAGAAATGAGGTCTCATGGTGATGGAATGCCATGACAATCAAATATTTTTTATTGTCATAGCATTCCATCAGGTCATGAGACCTCATTTCTTTGAGGCATTTTTTCAAAGAGTTCACTACCTTGTCTATGATATTGCTTACTATTATGCTTTTGATAGATTCTTTCCAAGCATGCATAGCTTGTACAAAAGCACTTCTTTTAGGCTTTTAGCCATAGCAACAAAGCAACACTTGAACTATTTGACAAAATGCTTTGGTAGACATGTATCAAAAATGTGGTAGTATAGACAAGGCAGTGAACTGTTTGAAAAAATGCCTCAAAGAAATGTGGTCTCATATAATGCCATGACAAGAAAATGCAATTGGCAGCTGCTCCTAGTTATTAGTTATGCAATGTGAAGTAATTGCATAACTGCTTAGGTTGACTTTGTAAAAACTATATTATCAGTGAAATTTTGTCATCTATTAGCATCTAGTTATTAGTTATGCAATGTGAAGCAATGCTTTGAGTTTGAAGATGTGCAATGCAATGTAATCAGCGTTATGAATATAAACTACAAAATTATAAATTAAGAGTTCAAAACATAAAAATGTCAAGTGTTTACAATCAGCCATTATTGATCATTGATCAAAGCTGAGCAGTGTGAACATTTTCTGTGTGGAAGGCAAGCAAAGCGATGGTTCAAAATGAAATTTGTCTTTTGCACCAAATGAGAAATATTCTGTATGTGCTGGAAGGAATAAGTCCATAAGATGGTATGCAAGAACCAGAATTGCAAAATTGGCTTACGTTTGACTTCAAAACACAAATTTTCACACTTTTCGATGTTCCAACATAAGTCAAAAAGTATATGTGCGTAAGTTGTAAAGTATGCACTTGAATACATGTAACTCATATCTATTGAACCATTAATTTATAATGCAAATATGGACACCATCAATAAAAAAGATTTGTATTAATCAAATAGCCATGTACGCATGTACATCAATATATGTCAATATAAGTATAAAATATAGTTACAAAAAGCCATATAGGCTTACGAGAATTCCATATAGGCATACAATGTCAAATATATCGAATACAAAATATGTACAAAATTGCCATGTAGGCATACAACAAGGGCTCTACGATTTCAAAATTCATTCTCTCCATGCTCACGGTTCAAATACAATTTTCTTTCCCTTTCTTGGTGACTAGATGGTGATAAAATCGTCACGTTTACGTTAGGGGTGCTCTTATACTCCTCCTCACGATTTAGCTCTGGTCAGAGTTTCAATTATTACAATAAGAAGTAAAGACATTAATATATAGAAATTACATTATAAAAGTGTATATTTAACAAAAATTTAATCACTTACAGCCATCCTATGATCATTCTCCTCCAAAGGGAAATATTTTCAGCCCGTCTTTCCCGAGTGCTCGAGCCACTAATATAAAACCATTTTGAATAGAAATTAAACTACAAATCAATAATGGTTTTGATTTTTCACTAAGAACTAGTTCATCTATAACAAGCGAATGTAAATTGAAATTTAGTAATTTGCCTCATACCTCCTATCGAGAGCCATCGAGGGATTCTATTCGCGATAGAAACACTAATATCCATTGCCCTTATTCACGTTGAGGCGGTGTTTCTCTCACCAACATCTGAAAATAAAACAACAAATTATTCAATCACAAAATAGTTATAGAATTTGAAGTAATGCTTTGAGTTTGAATGATGTGTAATGCAATGTAACCAACAATATGATTATCAATTTTTTAAAAAGCAATAACCTAGGACAATCACATTGAAAACAAAAGACCCTTTAGGACAAATTTTAAGTGAAAAAGCATCAAAACACAATGTAAAATATGACAACCAATATGAGAAGAAGAGATGATCAAGTGAAAAGGAGCTTTGATAGTAGCCAACTAAGTTAAGTATGACAAATCCAAGTATCACTATTGCAAGGAATGGAGTAAGAGCTAAATAAAGATACAACAACAATAAAAATGATGGAGCTAACTTGTCAAGGGCCTATTCTTCAAAACCCTTATTAAATGCTTGTCATAGTTTAAGATATGCAATAAATGTTTGACAATGGAATTAACCTTTTGAGGATAACGATTGATTAAATTGAGGTCTCCTTTACCGCGAAAAGGAGCTAGAATATTCTTTTCCTTTTATTTCATCATTCCATAGATTTTAGGTTTCCTGCTTGAGTTAAATATAATAGTCCCAGTGTTTATACCAAAGATGATAGAAAATAATCATGAAAAGGAGAATATTATGGTGATCAATGACAAGTCAGTGGCACATTTGACAATTGAAAGAGTAGAGGAATGCATAGGGAACATCATGGTACAACTTATGATATAAATTAAGCCACATGGTTGATGTGCTTTGAATCCTTGCATCTAAAGGAAAATTTCTTAACATAAATACTGCTAGGGAATTTCAATGTTGCCATTCTAGTTGGCATTAAAGCTGGTACCTGCAACATTGAAAATTATCCTTATATAAGAATTCCCTCCATCTTGTTGATTGGCTTGTAACACTCTTGATGGTGGCTGTATGAAATCTAATTATGATTCCTCTTCTACATTAGAGGGTTTGTATCCTTGATCTGACCCTTCTGAATTATTAGAATCAAAATCACTAGCTTCCATATTCAAAAATTCCCAACCAACATCTTCAATAAATTTATCTAGATCATTAGTAATAGTCTTACAAATTGGTTGCCAATTCAAGTTCATTCTACTTTCATAATACTTTATATCCATGGAGTTCATCCATTCCTTGATGTCATCAAGTGAAGATTGAGGAATGGCGTACATATGGAGTACATTTCACTTGAATTATTTGAAAACAATAGCCATATCAAATCCCTTTTTCCCAAGTCCTACTCTCTCAAGGTTAACAATCTCAATCTTAGTAATAGTGATTACTAAGAAAGGTAATTCCACCAACTCTACCAAAAAATTTACCATAGGAACAATAAAAGCAGAGGATTTGAAAGGAACTCCATGAAAACCAAGCTCTCTAAATGCTATATAAAATTCTAGTTCAAAATATTTTAGATGAGGTTGCTCCCATAGCTCTCTTACTCGCTTGACAAATCCTTGAAACTATGTATTGATTTTATTTTTCCTATTCCTCTCTTATTGTTCTTCCTTAATTTCATCAAGATCATACATTGACCTTCTTGCCCCTCCTAAAGTTTGGACCACATCCATTACCTCCACATAAAATTGGACATCCTTGGTCTTCATGGTTCCCACGCCATGATATGGTTATGAAAATGAAAATGAAGAAAAGTAATGATCTCCTTATCCATTGGCTGGAAGAATGCATGCTTAATGTTTTGATACATGATATCAGCTCTCTCTTCTGCTCTCATGGTTGAATATCAAAATCCAGTATGGTGGGCCTCCAGAGTTCTAGTCATCTTTCTTCCTCTTCCACCAAATGTTGTCCTGGTCCACATGTTTGCCAACCTAATTGGCTTTGTTTTTGAAAGCTGAAGTTTCTCCTGAGTCACCAGTGTAGCTCTCTCTACCTTTTCAAGTTCTCTTTCATTGCTACAGATCATCTTTGGGATTTAGTCATTTGTACCACATGGTTGATGTGCTTTGAATCCTTGCATCTAAGGGGTTTAAAACCTTAGGGGCCTTAGATGAGAAAAAGAAGTAATGTTTTTCTTTTCTTTTTATGTGAGGACCTAGTAGTGAGATAAAAGAGGACTGTATAGAAAAATGAAAAAAGAAGACATAAAAATTCATGGACCATACTATATCACCTACATGCTAGCTAACAAGGACATGAATGTAGTAGATTTAGGTATGATAGGGGTATTGCAAGGTATATTTGAGGAATATATAAGAATGAAGAAGAATTCAATGGATCAAATTAGTGTCAAATGTTTTCCTAAAAGATCTCCCACACCCTATTAGGGAATTTAATCATTTCTAAGCATTTTCCACATCCTATGGGAAAGTTTGAGGAGGCTCCAATAGTTGAGAGTTTAATGAGTACTTATAACTTCTTTCCATGCAATCATGATTAGTTAGAGAACATATAGGGAAACTTGATGAGCTATGCAACAAATGAAGAGAATATAGGGTATTTTGACCTAGTCTTAAGCATCTCCAAGCATCTAGGAGATATTGAAGGAGTCAAGTGGCTGATAGATAGGGTCGAGGATAGAAGTTTTATTTTTGGTTACATTGACATCATGTGTAGGACATCCATAGTCTTATTCTTGGTTACGTTGACATCACAAAAAATTATATAGGATGGAGTAGAATGTAGCTCTACCTTTGTCAATTCCATGTTAAATTTTTATTATATATAGCTTGCTAGTGTAGGAATTCTAAGACAAACAATCATAGTAGGACGATTCTTAAAAGCTTGAATAATAACCTAGTGAACCCATATACTCTTATGACTATATATACACAAATCTAGATTAAACTTAGAATTCATTAGTTAAGTTCTCTTTATTCTATATTACCTCCGTGAATGTTTGAGTAAATCTACTCGCACTCGAAGGTGTTCCCTTGAATCCTTCGATAGTACCTTGTTCAACATCCAAAATAACATATTAAAATACCATTCGTAAAACAATGCTATTAACACATGTGTACTAAATTTAGAATTGTTTACTAACTTTACATACCCCACTGATAGGTGTACTGCAAAAATAAGCAGGCTGATGACTAGTATATCTAGGCTCAATGCTATGACCCTGCAATTTTATTAAAATAATAAAACTAAATTAGTTAATCTTGCATTTCACAATCGAAATTTAATAAACTAAATTCAACGAACATGTTGAATTTTACCTGACTGTCAATACCATATGCATCATGCAGAATGTCAGCCACCCTCTCCATCCCCGTAGATGCATATGGATTAGGCTGCATAGAAGGATATGGATCCTGCATAGCACCCTCCTGAGGGCCAGTAGGGTCATACGAACAAGTGGCTCCACAAGATCAACACACATGGCCTCAAAGGCCACCACCTGAAGATTCCCCTGGATTGCACTGTACAATGGGGCTAGTGTGGTGGATGACACTCTGAGTCAAGGATGTGATCGCCTACAAAGTCTACATCAGCACTCTCCTTTGCAACTGCAGGCATCACAATCTGCTCAGGAGGGTGCCTAGCGAGATGTCGTCTCCCCTGTCATGTAGGATCCGGCTGTGCACCGGGCCTATCCTGTGCTGACCCCCCACCTCTCCCCTAAAACTCCCTCATATCAAAATAATTCAGGATTTAGTTCAACACAAACTCACAGTATAATTTCCTAAGAAAATATTGGGGGACTTCACAGTTATTGCATGGTGGGTAATCAAAGACCATATACCATCTGTCATAAAAATGGTTTCTAATCTCTTGGTGGTGGCACCAATGAATAGGAAACCTCTTTGCATTGAGGGTGAGATTTTGATTTGTTTTAGGGTTAGTGAATAGAGAGCACAAATCGCCTTTAGTAATCTTTAAATCTTTTACTTGTTTATATGATAATTTGTCTGCATAATATGCCCTCGACATTTCCCTCCTATTTTGCCATCCAGATATTTGTTGGGAAATTGCATCTACATTTTTTAACAAATCCTTCAATGAATCTGCTAGATGTATTCTTTCTGTGGTTGAAGAATTTTGATCACTCAACCTACTAATAAGACCCTCAACTTCTTTTCTATTGTTTTCAATTTCACTCCTCAAATTTTCTTGAGTGCTAGGAGGGTATTGAGAGAATGGTGGGGGAGGTTGATTTTGTTGTTGAGGTTGATTTGGTTGAGGATTTTCCTCCTCTTCTTGAGGATTTCCTACAAATTAAAAAAAAATCATTCATTTCTAAACTAAAACAAACAAAATCAATTTAAAACAAAAAAATTCATAACAAATACCAAACAAAACTTACCTCTTGCATCTCTTCATCGTCGTGGTGCCATATTTGTGAAGAAAATCCAACTAAACTTGATGAAATGTGAAGAAATCACCTCCTCAACAACGCGAGCACGTAATACAGGGTTTTTGGCTGCGGGCGGAGATGAAAACCAGTAAAAAGCAAATGAAGAATGATATTTCGATTCACTTTTTTTTTGCTTTTAAAAAGACATAACGTGTTCGCGTTATAATGCGAACGTGTTATGTCTCATTTTTCACTTTTTTGGCCACAAAAGTGTGACCATCTTGGTGCACTTACCCATATGCTTCTATATATTAAATGGTTTATAAACTTGTTTCTAAGGGATATATACACAATATACTCATATTTATATATATTATATGAACTTCATATCAATGAATCCTTATTATATACATGTATATATAATAATATATAGTTAAAATGGTAGCACCATTTTATATATATACTATTATATATATTATGGAGTAAAAAGATGCATGGTGCAACCTTGAAGGTAGGATTAGCCCATGCCTTAGTGTTTAAGCTGATTATAGTATAAGATGCCATTTGCATATGTAACATGCATAGTAAACCACCAAGTTAGTGCAACCATATAAGAGAAGTATGATGTTTTTTTTGATATCGACTAGCAAGCAATGATAATCAGTTGGCTATAATAATGCATGTGTATGGCTTGGAGATCAAATCTCTTATTCAATTAAAGCTGATTTATAAGGCTATTTTGTAGTCAATAAAGAAAATGAAATAAGAGGTCGATAATAGTCATTATTGACTATGCCAAATGAAAATGATTTAATAGCTTATGGTTGTTAAGTGTAAACCAATTATCTTTCAAATGACATGCAATTAATGAAATTGCATTTCATTTGATATTGTTGTCTATGGTTAGCTTGACTTGGTTGATGCTATGATAAAGAGAAACTTTAACTTTGTCTAAATGCCTTTAGATTTTTGATTGACTCATTCCTTAAATTCAATCAATATGTGCTAAGTGTTACAAAATTACTGTTGACTCTTTCTCACCATCAAAAACTGCACCAACTTGTTAATAGAATAGAGGATTTGGCACCACCTCTTGAAATATTTTTCTATTGATGTCTTTCCTGGAGTATAATTCAGATTCTCCATGTGCATTTTGAACTAGTCTTTGGATTGTTGTCAAGGAAACAAGTTGATCTATAGGAGGTTTCACTAAGTTTGAGCTTATTTTATCACCACCTTATTGTTGAGTTTCATGTGTTGCTTTACATGAAGCTTGCTATCCTTTTTCATGCCTAAACTATAGGCTTTGAGGTTGATTGGTTGCTCTATAAATAGCTGAACCATTTCATTTGAGAGGGATGCATTCCTCCATGAGATAATACATCTTTTTCAATTCATAATTTTGTATTTTTCCAGCCATACTTTGTTTTGTATTGAGAGAGTGAATGGAAGTAATTTCATATAGTTGTGAGGAGGTTATATTTTGGGAGAGCTATATTTTGAGAGGAGTAAGCTATCAACTTGTCAGGGAGAGTTATAGTGTTATTCTTGAGGAGTTTTTTTTATCAAGCTTGCTACAGTGGAAAAGGCTGCAATGTTGCCATTTGTTTGGATAAGCGATAATAGGCATGGGGATCTCTTCTTCTTTGTTATTTTACTTTTGAATGATGTGTCTTGCATGCATGGTTGAGATGTCTTTCCTAGTATATGCATTAGAGAAATTAGATTATTTTGAAAAGGAAATTGAATCTTTTATGATGTTTTCATATTGTGTTTTTAATTACTCCATAGTAGGAGATGGGTGTTTATCATAGGTTATATACTAGGCTTTATTGAACATGAAAGGAACATATGGTACACTTAGTTAAGCTATTGATTTAACTAGGTTAACTTGTGTTTACTCCTAGGATAGATAATCCAGTATGGGAGGGAGTTTGTGCACTTGTGTATAAGTAGATTTATTCAAAGTATATAGGTTATCTTTGGGATGATGGACTATCCATTGAAGGAAATACTTAGCTTGTGTACTTACTAGTTAAGTAGGTTTATTACAAGTAGATTATATAGTGATAGGTTATCTAGGATGAAAGACTATCCATTGAAGGATATACCTATGCATAGCTTAAGATAGCCTTAAATCAAATTGGACTTGAGTAGTGTATGTGATAGATGACTCTCAGTACAAATACTAAATGTAACTCTTTGATCAAAGTAGTGTAATGTCCAAGACTCCACTCTAGATTGTGTGACTATCGAGACTAACAATGTCAGTTCACCGTGATCCAACATTACATTCTAGAAAGAGATTGTGGGATTACAAGTTCTATTTATGTAGGACACAACACTATGCTCAGTTGGTTGTCCTTATCAATTACTCTACCAATATATTTTTCAAAGGGAAGGGCCATCTATCAGATGATAGATGTGCCAGGGACTGCATTATGAGTCTGTGGTTGAATAAAAAATGCCCGAGTGATGTTTCTCCTCCACAATAGGCAAAAAAAGAACCAAGATTTGAAAGGAAGGATCCTAGACCATCTTAAAACTATTTGTTCTAAATCTCATTGGAGCTATGTATGTAAATGTATGTATTCTTGTATTATTGTAACTTGTGAAGCTATTGTAGTAAAATGTAATCTTTATTGTCATATGAAAAGGAATCTTGCTCATATATTCTGAATAAAAGAAAGAAATATTTTATTACAATGACTTGTTACCTAATTTATTTACTCGCAATGTGTAAATTTAGAAATTTTTACTACATTGAAGGGTTGGCATGTTACATGTGGTATTATAGCTACTAGGTTCAAGCACTAAAACCTATGAGCTCATTACAAAACAATGCGTAAACATTATAAGAAGATAATGGTTGAAAAGTTCTTATGCCACAACTACAAGAGAAAAGATCATAGGGAAGTGAAAAAGAAGATGAGAATTACTAGAAAGTTGTATAAATTTGGGACTAGATAAGATTCGTCCCTCGAGTAGGAACTCCTAAACCAACAACTTATGATATTTCCTAGGACTGCGGAAGATTATGCAATTGGGTTATGTAGGAAGGTTAGGAAGAATAACCAATTTATACCTTTATCCTATGAAATAGTTATATGAATCTAAGGGGATGGGAAGAAATGAAATAACCCCTTAATAGTAGTAACCTATAGTAGTAAAGAGTCAAGAATTATTGGATTTAGTGAAAATCTATGAATCTTTTTGTATGCAATTTCAACATAAATTAGATTGAAGTAGAAAGCCAACGAAGGAGGTATCCACAAGGGTTTGAGAACTCTTGAAATAAATCTAATTCTTGTATAAGGATAAGATCTTGCAATAAAAGAGTTAGTACCTAGGAAAAGGGAAAATATTGAAATGGTTAGAAAGAAGTAATCAATGATGTAGGCATAGTTCCACCAACCAAAATCAATGAGATTATTGGAGTTTTGATTAAGATGAGAAAAAGAGACCAAACAACTTTGGTATTTCTAAAGATTATGAAAGAATAGGATTCCAAGCATTGGATAAAGTCACTTGAAAAGGTAGGAAAGAAACCTATAAAAATAAACTAGGTTGACTTGACCAAAGGTTTGGATAGTACATAGATTGGTTGGAGTATAAGACGAACTCGCCAACATGTCTATGACAATCAACATTTGTTTAGAGGTTCCAAAAGGAAATGGAATATAATAAGGCACTATGTGTCAGATCAATAGAAGTTGTAAGGAAAACAAAGTTCTAATCTAAAAACTCCATGAACAAAAGAAGCTTGAGAGCATGGATATTCCTCCACCAAAAAGGATATTGGAAAGAAAATGGGAATATTAGTGTCTCTCTTAACTTCTAAGTTGTTGATTATTCATTAGATCTATTATTAAAACAATCCAAAATATTGAATCTACGAAATAGAAATCAATGATGAATTTAACTTTGGGAAAAGTATATTCATAGTATACCATTGAGGTAGGAAAAGGAAAAATAAATCCAACAACAAAGAAATGGAAAATATTTTCAAAAGAAGAAAGTGTTTGCTAGGAATTCAGCTTTGAAATGATCGAACATTGTGGAAACACTAAGTGGGGAAGGAAGATAGTGGATTTACTGGGGCTAAGTACCCCACTCAATGAAAAACATAGATATGCTTTCAATTTGGAAGAACTAATGAATTCTTCACAAGTCATGATGTCAATTAAGTCATACATTTTTTGACTAATAAGAAAGGAAAAGGTATTGGGATTTTTGGGAGAAAGATAAATGGAAAGGTCAAGGATTATGACCTATTAACATCCCATACCTTATAATCATTTGATTGGAAGATCAAATGATATTAACATTGATGCTTTAGAAAAGGCAGATAATTTGATCATGATAGGGAAAGATCATTGTCTATGGTATTGGCAAGGGAAGATCTAGGATACTCGTGATTGGAAGAAAGTGTCTATACACTCCTATATACCTAATATGGTAAATATAGATAACAATATTATTACTATATATAAGTAGTAATACTACCTATTATGAAATATATCCATGTCGTAAAGTTACTTGACACCATAGCTTACTATGCTAAGAGACCTGGGGATGATAAAGTTTAGCTATTGAGCCATAGAGATGGTATGAAAGATAAAATAGGATGTAATGCTATGAAAACACATCAATTATCTTTACTTGATTAATCACTTGATCACTACCTTACTCTTGAAAGAAACCATTAGATTGGAATAACCTATTTGGAATGAGAAGTTTATTTTATTAAAGAGAGATACCTTAGGTTAAGTATTAACCTATTAAGTTGGGTTATGTACTATACTACTCATTAACACCTATAGGTTGGGAATAACTTACTTGGTTGAGTTGTACATTAGGTCTTGATTGAAACATATAGGGGTAGAGAAACCTTAACATTAGACTAGTCATTGACTGAGGACTCAATCCTAAGAATTGGAAGAGAATATTGAGATTGAGATTTGCCCATGTGGATGTGTAAATTACTTGAGCTTATGAAATTCCATATGAATGGAAACATAGTTGGGATACCTAGTGAGTTAAAGTAGCTACTTGGTTAATTATTTTACACTCTTGAAAGGAAGTCATAGTGTTGACAAGACTCTACTTTTATTGGTTCCTATATTAAAAGGAATACACTTTCAAAGGGAAGCATCTATTGTTATGTCGGGACATCATAGAATTTTCACTTAGCATTAAATGTTGGAGATTTTACTAATTAGAACATTGGGGTTGTTACTTGTGCCCAAATAGGACTTACCGAATTTGGGACTCACCTCTATGAGTAAGGTAATCAAAGGAGATAACAAGGAACACTCATGCTTGGTAATTAGGTATGCAATTAAATTTGATATCTTCTAGGGACCAACATGATTGAATGGGGATTAATACTCAAAATTAGTACCAATTTTTATTGACAAAATTAGATTGAGTTGAAAGATGGATTACATATTTGAAAATAATATGAGTGATGAGCCTAGTTTATGGTCTAGTTTTGGGTAGAATTTAAGGTTTATTTGTTGAAGATATCATGGACCTTGATGTTAAGTGTTGATACTTTTTATGATATTTCCTTAGGACTATTGTCTTTGAGCTTAATCTTATTTTTGCAAACCTTTAATGATAATGGCTTGTTATATGGACTATCTATATTAATTTTGCATGTGTTTAATGTATGTTCTTTAAGGTGGTTAAAAATATGCAATTATTGTGTGTACTAAAATTTCCATGCAGATATAATTTGAGGGTGCTAAATTGAGGAAGACACGGCCAGTTGGGCATGCACCATAACATCTAGCTAGGGAATCATTCAAAGGTCAAAGGAGGTTGACATACGACAAGAGATTCCCCGTGCAAATTAAATGTAACCACCTTGTAGTGGTCTTTATTGATGTTGATAAAACATGCACATTACTGTTGTGCTAAATCTACTACTGGACATGCATGTCTGATCAAATTCCATGCATGCTAACCATTGCTCCACTTTCTCTGTTTTCCCTAAATGGCATCCTCCTAGTTCATGGAGTTCACCACCTTGTTTAGTTGATAGTATAAATAAGGATCAGATGCTCCTTTTTAGGAGGATGTGTGATCTAATATTGTACTTGCATTGTTTTTTTTAGCAATATAGCTATGCTACTCTTCTGTACTCATGAATTCTAGTGAATAAAATGAAGTTCTAAGTTTGAGCATCTCAATTTTTATTAGTTTTAGAGGATACTTATCCAAGGGGGCCCACTTGGTGAGTAATAAATCCTTTAGCTTAGTATTAGTTTAGTATTACTTTCTGTTTAGTAATTATTTAAGAATCTAGCATCGACTGTTCCTATAGCCACTAGAATTTAATTACGTGACTGTTACTGCAACCAAAGCAGAAAGAGTAGTGTCCTATTTGTTTGCTTAGATTTTTTATCTCTGTTACACATTTCAGGTTGGTGTAGTTGTTGATTGATGATTAGAATTAATTTTATTCTTTTCCAAGCAATTTACTTTCAACATTGTGTCTTTCTTAGCTATAGAATGAAAATGGCTACTTTGGGTTCCTTGTGCACATACTATACCGACCCATTTCAAGTTCACATCCCTGGGTTGACAAGTTAAATGCACCTTCATGATGATTGAGATAGCCATTCAGGTTAGATGTCCAATCTCTGAATCACAGTTGTAAAGGCCTAGTTGTTAAATCATTGTAGGAGGTTGACATTTTTTGCATCATTGTTGGGTATGGTGTCAAACTAGGAAGTTCTTGGGAGTCATTGGTAGTTTTTCTTGTTGTAGTATTTTTGAAAATCGTTCTTAGTATACCCCTCATTTATGAAGTAACGACTCCCTTATTTTTTACTAATTATTTGTGTGAGTTGGCTAATAGTGAGTTGATACTGCATGCATAGAGGAAGGAGAAGGGATGCTCATGGGAGATTCCCTCCTAACAATCCTAATCCATTTTAGCTAGTTGAATATTAGAACCTACCAAGAGAAGAAGAAGAAGATCCACACCCCATTGGTTATGCATTCCCTAATCTGACTAGCTCTGAAGTCTCCTTCGAGGACCAAAATTAGCTTGAGAACCCCTTTGCTGTAGAGCTACATCAAGTAGTCCCTACTTCAGCACTCCCCAAGTTTTACGGACTTGTCACAAAAGATTCTGATACCTTCTTGTTTGAGTTTGACATGCTCTGCAAGATTTATGAATATACCACTAATGCCCATAGGCTTAAGCTATTCAATACCACTATGAAAGAAGTTGTATTAAGACAGTTCATGAGCCTAGGCAGCGATACTGTGGGAACTTGGGAAGACATGAAGAAAAAATTCCTTGAGAAATACAAGGAGTATTGCAAGGGAAATGATATGAGAGGAGGTGACCATTTTAGGATGTAGCAAAAAGGAAGATGAGAGCCTGGAGGATTATATTGCAAGGTTTTTGTTTTTCCTACAAAAATATTCACATCATACACTCAATGAAGACTCACAAAAGTTGCTTTTCCTAAGAGGAATCAATTATAGCTGCACTAATGCCTTGGACCTGATGGGAGGAGGAGATATAAGTTCCTTGGGAAGATATCAAAAAATATGTCAGAACTACTCTAGGGTAGCCTCAAAGAAGGGGAGAGCTTACCAATCTTCCATGGGCAAGTCATCTACCAGTGGAGTTTCAAGAATGAAGATTACTCATTTGCTGGAAGTCTTCAAGCAAGACATTATAAACAATTTAGCTACTCAGCTAGATACACTTTAGGCCAAGAAGAAGCAAGAGGAGGCAGAGGCAATGTTGGCAGAGTATTTCCCCCATTGTAGACAAAAGAAGAAGGACTGCAAATGCAAGATGGTAGCTAATATTGAAGGCAAGCATATTCCACCTTAGTTCAAGCCAATCCAAATTAAAGAAGATCAAGTCTACTATGTTCTACAAAGGAGGCCTTGGGCTCCAAGACAACATATGCCACTAGATCCACTCTCTTATGTTGGGCCATATTTCAATTCCTATTCATCTGGAAATGAATGGAAATGCCCACATCCATCTAGCTATGGAGGATTTCCACCATAGCCTTGGAGTAACCCTCCAAATGCTTGGACCAATCATCAAAACTCTCCACCCTAGTGGCAGCAACCTCAAGGTAATTGGTAGCAATTTCAAGGGCATCGATAGCCACCTCTAGGAAATTGGTAGCAAAAACATCAATGGAGGGGAGGACAATAATGGCCTACCCAAAAAATCAGTTACATGCAACCACCTTCTTAGCCCTAACAACCTGCTCTAATGCCTCCACCTACTAATTCAAACTCAAATGCACCTAAACCTACTCAGCTACCAGCTTAACCAAGTGCACCTAGAAATAATCAACCAGTCCCAACCAAGCAAACTAAACAAGAACCACCATTTCCTCAGAGATTTGATGTTGCCAATAAGAAGGAAGAAAAAGAGGATACATCTTTTGACATTCTAGATCAACTGAAACATATATGTGTCCAAATATCTCTATTCTAGGCCATAAAGGATGTCCCAATCTATGGCAAGGCAATCAAAGAAGCATGCCTCAAGAAACTAGGTGGGAAGAAGAAAGACCCCACTATGATTCATGTGGTGGGATAGCTAGTTGATATCATGCTTGGAGAAGTTACTATCCCTAAGTACAATGACCTAGGTAGTCTTGTGGTAGCAGTTATTATAAATGGGATTCAAATAAAGAATGCTTTGATTGATTTAGGGGCAACAATAAATGTAATGACCAAGGACATCATGCAACAACTAAATTTTGCAAGCATGAGATCTACTCCTACTATCCTATAGCTTGCTGATAGTTCTACTATTAAGCCTGATGGTATAGTCAAGGATCTTGTGGTGATTCTAGACTCCTGGGAGTACCCAATAGACTTCATGATTCTTTCTCCTAAAGCTACACTAGGCGGGTATCCCATTATTCTTAGAAGGCCATAGTTAGCAACTGTAGATACACATATTGGATGTTGGTCAAGAGACATGACCATTTCTGATGGGAAGAGTACCAAATTTTTTTTTCTTTATCCTCTTGCTCAACCATCCCATGATGAGGATGATCTTGTGTGGCCACATGTTGGTGAAGAGGCTGAGGAAGTTAATTCTATGGCACAACTTATGATGTTAGGTAGAAGCTCCTTCACGTAGCTTCAAGACAAAGATGAAGTATTGGTTAACATTATTTAGAACCATTGTGAAGTGGATGAAGCATCATCTTCTCATTTTTCTACTCTAGTCAAGACTCTTTTGCCTACTCTTCCTGCAACCACAATTCCTACAGATGTTCTTCCTGCAACCACTCTTCTTGTAGCCACTGATCCTACAAACAGACTTCTTACAAAAATAGTTATGCCCCATACATTGTTGCCATATGAACTCAAGGTACCATGTTATAATGAAGCAGCTATGATAGAGTCAACTACACAAGTATAGGTGTCAGAAGGGAACTATTTGAATGTCAACAACAAACTAAGTGAAGAACATCAATTGCTCTTGGAAAACTTATTAAGAACCCATTAACATGCATTTATGTGGGATTATCATGATATGAAGGGTTTGGATCCTAAACTTTGCACACACAAAATTTATATCAGAGATGATTGCACCCTAGTGAGGCAACCACAAAAAAGAATTAACCTTGCACCGAGAGAAATTATAAAAGGAGAACTGCAGAAGTTGCTAGATGCAGGATTTATCTACCCCATTTTAGATAGCTAGTGGGTCTTCCTATTAGTGATTTTTCCTTAAAAAGGAGGGAAATGGTGAGTTTGTGTTGATTACAAGGAACTTAATGCTACCACAAAAAATGACCATTTTCCCTTACCTTACATAGATCAAGTTTTGGACACACTTGCGGGAAAGCCATACTTTTCTTTTCTAGATGGATTCAGTGGCTACAACCAAATCCAAATTGCTCCAAAGGACTAAGAGAAGACCACTTTTACCTATCCATGGGGGAAATATGCCTACTGAGTACTCCCATTTGGCTTATGTAATGCACCTACAACTTTTCATAGGGCAGCCATTAGTATATTTTTTAGACATTTCTCATGATTGTAAGGAAATCTATATGGATGATTTCACTACCTATTGTGTTGATTTCAATGAAGCATTAGAGAATCTCAGGAAAGTCCTATAGAGATGTGAAGATCACAATCTCTCTCTAAATAGTGAAAAGTGCTTCATGATGATGAAGGAAGGTGTAGTTCTTGGACACTACATCTCTCACAAAGGAATTCAAGTATATCTTGCAAAGATTGAGGTGATCACAAATTTTCCCACACCTACAAAAAAAAAGGATGTTAGGAGTTTCTTGGGCCATATAGGTTATTTTAGGTGGTTCATTAAGGATTTTAGCAAAATAGAAGCACCATTGTATACCCTCCTTACTAAAGATGTTGAATTCCAGTGGACTAAAGATTGTGACAAGGAATTTTCTAATTTGAAGGTAGCCTTGACTCATGCTCCTGTACTCAAAGGACCTAATTGAGAGCTTAATTTTCACATCCATACAGATGCATCAGTTTATGCCATAGGAGCAGTCTTAGGAAAAAAAGGAGCTATTGAAAATGCCATTTATTTTGTCAACAAAAAATTATAGAGAGCTAAATTCAACTATACAGTGACAGAGAAAGAAATGTTGGCAGTAATCTATTCTCTGAAAAAAATTGGGCATTACATAATAGGTTACCAAATATTTGTGCATACTGATCTTGCAACCATTAGGTATCTCATGAGTAAACCTTTGATCTCTAGTAGGCTGGAAAGATGATTATTGCTGATGCAGGAGTTTGACATAACCATTGTGGATAAACTAGGAAAGGCCAATGTTGTTGTAGATTTTCTTTCAAAGCTAACTACATCAGGGGATAATCAAGCCATAGATGACTCTTTTCCTGATGATCATTTATTCTTTATTAGTGTAAAAACACCCTGGTGTGCTAACATAGCTAATTATATGGTCACAAGTAGAGTTCCTCATCACTTCTCTCCAAAAGAGAGGAAACTCATTGAAAAATATTTTCCTTTCTGATGGATTGTTGGATGTTTGTTTTATATGGACTAGACCATGTCATGAGGAGATGTGTGAGAGAAGATGAGACATATGAAATTTTGCATGCATGCCATAATGAACCATGTGGAGGATATTTTGCAGCGAAGAGGACAACAATGAGGATTTTAAACATGAGATATTACTGGCCAACACTCCACAAGGATGCAATAAAGTATACAAGAAAATGTGACAGATGCCAAAGAATGGGCAAGGCAACGAAATCTGATGAGATGCCACTTTACCCTCAGGTAGTAATCAATCCCTTTGACAAGTGGGGATTGAATTTTGTAGGACCCATTGACCCTCCATCAAATGGTAAGTCCTATATCCTAGTATGCACTGATTATGTGACTAAATGGGTAGAAGTTAAAGCCATGAATCATGCATGAGATAACAAGGTTGCAAATTTTCTTTATGAGGAGATTTTCACAAGGTATGGAGTTCCACGAGATATAGTGACTAATCAAGGGCCCCAATTCACATCAACCCTTGTTTCAACACTAGTCAATGAGTACAACATTAGACACATAAATTCTACTCCTTATCACCCCTAAGCCAATGGCCAAGTTGAGGTGACCAATAGAAAAATTGAAGCTATTATGACCAAAACAGTAGCTATCCACAAAAAGGATTGGGAAAATATATTACCAAAAGTTGTTTGAGCCTACAAAACTACCTAGAAAACAACTATAGGCTTCACTCCATTAGAGTTGTATGGAAAGATAGCCATGATGCCCATTGAATTTGAACACAAGACTCTTAGGACTATAGTAGATTTATGGATCGATATCTCTAAAGCACAGAGAGAAAGAATTGTGTAACTAAATGCTTTGGATGAGATGAGAAGAGAAACCCTACATCACACAAAGGTAGTGCAGAATCAAAGAATCGAGTGGCATGAAAAATTCATCAAGGACAAGAAATTCAAACCAGTAGATTGGGCCTTGCTCTATGACTCAAAGTATCAGGACAATGTAGGGAAATTGTAGACAAGGTGGTTAGGACCATATGAGGTTGTTGAAGTATTCCCTAATGGTGTTGTACAAATCATTACTATTGACCCAGTCAGATTTAAGTTGCTTGTCAATGGTCATCACCTCAGATTGTAACATATCACAAGCCAACTTCCAAGGAGGAGTACCTGTATCAATTCACTCAACATGTAACACCTAAGCTTCCTACAATTGAAAGAAGTGGAACTAGTGTCCCTCCTTCTAGCTAATTAAGGTACACACTTGTCATAATAAATACTTTCACTTCCGTAGGAGTCCATTTCTTCACCCATCCACCCATTTTTCCACCTTTCTCTCTCTTCCATTGTAGTACCCCTCCATTTTGCTTATGTGTTCTATTAGCATGTTTTCACTTTGATAGACCCTGGTACTTTGTTTTGATGTATTGATCGCTGACATTAGAGTGATGGTGGATTTATTTTGTGATGCAGTGATACATTGTATGGTGGTAATTATCTCTGACATGCTTTAGGTTAGTATATATGTTTACTTCAGATATTGCTACTATAGATATGTTCATGGAAGATTAATTGTTATTTTTCTTGTTAGTTTTTTGTGATATGTATTGGTGAGGAGAACGGAGTTGCATCACTCGCTTGCGAGTGCCCTGTGATTTCTGCGATCTTCTCCTCACAGTGTGTTTGAATCATGGATTATATATATATGTTATATGTTTGATTGCAAGATTACAGGTACATGACACCGACTCCACCTAGTTTCATAGGTTTGAGCATGTCCAGACTCAATGGTAATGTTGATTGGGAGGTAGTAACAAGGTTTTTGCTTGTCTAGTCTCAAACCCAGTCACAGTATGTCATCAGTTTAGGTCTAGTATTTTTAGTTGTTTCGTTTGTGTTTGTCTTGATTATTTGTTGTATAAGGTTTATTTTGTGAATTTAGTGTAGATTAATATTCTTTTAATTTAATGGATATTTAAATTAATTTTAAATAAAGTAAATAAAAGCTTTATATTTTATTTAATTAATTAAATTAGTTTATTTGGTTAAATAATTTAATCATTGTGATTAAAGTTATTTTATTAAATAAATTAATTGATTAATTAAAGTTACTTTTATTTGAGTGAATAGATTAAATATTCTTTAATTGCTTTTGTGGGATATGGAATTTTAAATATGAATTAAAATAAAAAGAAAAGAAATTTGATTTTTGAATTCTTTAATTCTGATAAATGGAATAAATTCTCGATAGTAGTGGGAAGAAAATATCCATGAGTGGTTAGTAGATATTTTCTTGAAATTGCCATGTGTGTTAGTTAAATTTAATGCAAAAATTTTTGTTGAGATTTTCTCGGAGAAATTATTACTAGATTTGGAAAGGCAAGAAAACACTTCGCAGGAAAAAAGAAAGAAAACAAAGTTCTGCTGAAGAAATTAGAAAATTTTGTGATTTCTTTTGGGTTTTCATTTAAAATTTCTGGAAGAAGTCTTGGATTGTTATTTGTAAAGTAATTTGAATTCTTTTGTAAAGAGGGGATTTGAAAGGGCTTTGGAAGTTGCATGCAGCAGGCAAAGCTTCTCTTCAATAGTCAAATTCTTCAAGCTACAGGAATACAGGTTCCTTCCTATTTATTTAGTTTATTTTCTTTTGAAAAGATTGCTTGTATAAAGTTTTAAATTGTAGAAGCTTTGTTAATGTGTGAAATTAAAAGATTGCCTAAGGAAATTATTGTGATTAAGGCTTCTATACTTCTCGGTGGATTTTGTTAAAATATTCTATAGAAATTTGTTATTCTCTGTGTTGATTTTGAAACAAACTTTTATAGTAAAATTAGAAAACAACACAGAAGGCTTTATTAAACAATAGAAGATTCTTGAAAGGAAACAAAAGAAATCTTCATTTATTTATAACTAAAATTCTCTATTAAATTTGGTGTTAAATTTGGGAAAAAGAAATCTTTGTGATGATTGTAGAAAAGATTTAGACAATTTGAGTTGGAAACCCTCTATTATTGAATTGAAAATCTTTTGTTGTTGAAATTGAAAATCTTTGACAAAATTTGTATTAAATTGATGGTTTTCCCAATTTCCTATAGAAAACTCTATCAAAATATTTTTCTAATTATTATATTCTTATTTGTTGATTATATATATATATATTATATATGTATATAAATAATATATATACATATACTTATACATACATATATATATATATATATATATATATAATTTCATTGTGAAAATGCTCTGTGAAATTTTATATTCTTTATATTGAAAATCCGTACGTGATTTAAATCACAGGGTTTCAGATTTTAGAGAAATAATGTTAAAATAAAAAAATGTTGGTTTTATATTGGGGAGCCGCAGGGGCTACACCCATAGTCGCCCCCATGTAGAGCGACGACTATGGAGGTAGCTGGCACTACCCTCATAGGTAGTGACGACTGCCAACATAGCTACTACCCCATATGGGGTAGGTTGTGTGTGACGGCCATACATATTCGACAACTGTATATATCTACAAAATGCCCTAAAATTTCCTCGCCCTCTTTCAAGATATTTGTATTATATGCAATTTTTTTGAATTTTGCATGTTTCATTTATAAATTTTGATTTACTTTGTTATAAGCAAATTTTGAATTTCTAAAATTAAATTTTTAATATATATAATATATATATGTATGTATATATTTATTGTATTATTGAGAAAATAATTTTAGTATTAAAATAAGATATCTTTTAAGAATTAGATGCATGTAAAGTATGAGTTTAACTATTTTTAAAACAATAAGATTGAAAGAGAAAATTTGATATTTATTTTTATGTAAAATTGAGAAAATCAGAATTAGATTAAATCATTCAATTTCTTTTATTGTTTGAGAAAAGAACTATAAACAAGTTGATTAATTTCGTGCTTAATGCTACTGATTTGATTGGATTTAGTAAATCCTAATATTAGATTCTTATTGTGTCTGAATTTGTTTTAAGTTTTTTTTTAAATTCTTTTTGGGAAAATTGGGGATTATATGTGATTTCAAGTCTTCTAAATATAATTTCTTAAAGGGAGTTAATTTTTATAATGGTTTCATATTTTGAACAAACTAGGGTAGTGCACATGGTTTTGTATGGTTTTTAGACACCCGGTTCTATAAACAGGTTGTGATGTCCGTTGTGATATGTTTGGTATTATATGTTGATTTATGTGCACTTTGTCTACCTTAGTTAGTGGACTTAAGTTCTTTGAGTTATTTATAGGGGAGTGGCTCTTTGTGAGGGCCAAAACACAAAGTGGTTCCAAGGTAACTCATGTAGAGTTAGTTAGTGAAAACTAAATCAACACATTAGGTAGTTTAAAACCTTTAACTAGATTAATAAGCTTCACTCATGGACTCAAGGACTAGTCTAGACTTGGGGATGAGTCGAGAAGGCCTAGAATGGCAAAGTTGATATCTTGTTATTTTAAAAGATATTTGATTCCACAATAGATTGGATGAGGGGCCGGATTTCGTAAGAGGTTACCAGGGTAACCCAAGTTGGGGGCCAAAATCTAGAAAGAAACACTAGGGTAACCTATGCAACATTTTGATGACACTCCACCTATAATAACAGTGACCTTGTGAACTTAGTATATTTGATCATTCAGTTCTGGAAGCAATGTAACCATTGAGTTAAGTTTGTACTTGTATAGTTTTGTATATGGTTTTACTTGTTTCTAGGGTTTATAGGTTATGTCTAGGGAACCTTTTTACTATCTCCTAGCACGGGGGTGGTCCTACGGGTACCACATGGTTGGGTGGAATGTGCACCTTACTCCTTTGGGTCCCTTGTTCTTGTTCGTGGCAACTAGTACTTCTTGGATGGAGAGCTCGTGAGCAGAAATGTACTTTCTTATTTGTATCAGTGGAAACTTTATATATGTATCACTCCTCTATTGTTAACGAGGTGAAATTTTGTACTATGTAATAGTAATTTTATATGACCTACCTCATTTGGAAAATGAGTATTGTATATGTTATTTCAAATGTGATGTAAGAAAGAATCTTATTTGTACTATATATCTTTAATGATGTAATTTAAATGTTATTCAATGTATGGTTTTAAATTTATGTGAATTAAATACAAGGTATGATAAATACTATTGTCATCTATGGGATTTTCAAGTAGTGTGTTGTCGTGTTACTTAGGGAATGTTTGCAAATAGTAAAGTTAATGTTTTCACTTAAAAAAAAAAATTATTACACTTTTGTTGTCAATTCAACATTTTATAGGTTACAAGATGGGGCATTATAGATTGGTATCAGAGCAAAGGTTATAACATTGGATGCTCTGGGTAATTGTGAGCCCATTAGGTTGACCTAGATATTAGACTACGTAGTATCATTTTCTGCTAGCCTTGTCTATTTTGTATTTGAGACTCATTTTTGTTTTATGTGTAGGATCCTGCCTAGGTGTCATACTAGAGGTCGTGGTAGAGGTCGAGGTGGAGGCTATGGGCTGAAACCTCAGGTTACTCCCCCTCAAAGCTCTCGTGAGAGAAAATAGGCTGAAAAATTGGGTCCTCAGTTGGAACAGACAAGTGAGAATGGATTCCGATTCAGCCAGAGGTTGAGGGAGCTCAGTTGTGTCCCCTACTAGAAGAGGTACTTGCTAGACTTGGTCTGAGGTAGGAAGTTGATCAAGAGGTGGTTAGGGAACATGATAGATCTCCTAGGAGGATTTTCAGTACTGCGGAGCAAGATGCCATAGTTGTAGGACATATGAAGGATTTGTTGAGGGCATGACCTCCTACATTTGATGGCACAGGTGGTGGTCTAGAGGCGGATACCTAGTTTTTAGACTTGGGTAGATGTTTTTCTATGCACCCATATGGTAGCAATACCTGAGCTAGATGCACCATCATGCATTTGAGAGGTTTTTCCTCTACTTGGTGGCATTTAGAGGAGAAGAAGCTCCATTTAGAGATTGGGTCAGTTTCTTGGGAGATGTTCTTGGAAAGGTTTAGAGCACAATTTATATCTGAACATTGGAGGTAATGACGAGCTGATGAGTTTCACGATTTGCGTCAAATGGCTCTATCTATTGAGCAGTATGAACGCAGATTTTATGAACTCAAACAATATGTAGGAATTGGAGATGATGAAGCGATGTTGGTACAACATTTTATTAGGGGTTTGAATGCCCACATTAGTGGAGGAGTTAGCATCTTTGAATTGAAGACAATGGAGGTTGTAGTTGAGAAAGCGCATATTGTGGAAGAGAATCTGACTCTAGCATTGGGTGGAAATACAGGTGTCTAGATGAGTAGTGCACCTATAGCAGGTTTTGGTCCACGAGGTGGTTAGGTACAAATAGGAGGTTCCTCTAGGAACCAACAGACACCCACTAAGGGTGGATAGCAGCAGCAGTGTACTCCTTAGAAGAATAATAATTCACAGCCTCAGTAAGGTAATAGTCCTTATTTAGGAAAGAACCATAATTGGTGACACAATAAGCGCAATCAATAGGATCAGCCAGCTCAGAGTGCACAGTCTATAGTTAGTAGAGGTAGCTTTCAACAATCCAATGCACCTTCAAGTGGCAGAGGATTTGGCAGAGGTACTAGTTGTTATTCTTGTGGTCAGCAGAGACACATTGCTAGGCAGTGTCCTATGAGAGGTCCTTCAGGATTTGGGCCACAATCGATAGCTTCTGAGCCTACAGTTGGTGATGTAGGCCGTTCTCATATAGTTTATGCTACAGTTAATAACCGCCAAGCTGATCATCAAAATACAGTGGTCGAGACTTCAGGTTAGTTATAGGGTGCTAGTGTTACTATTCTTTTTTATTCTAGAGCTACTAATTCCTTTATTTCACCTACCATTGTTGAGCAATGTGGTCTTGTAGCAGTAAAGCAAGGTGGTAAGTGGCAGGTAGAATTCACCTCTATGGTGAAAGTAGTGATAGAGAACCTTTTCATGTCATGATTGACTGTTGATTGAAGATAGTAAGTTGTATTAATGACTCAGGTGCAACAGTTGATATCATAGGTGGTCATAGACCTATCTCTTTGTAGATGATTTTTGCTATGCAATTGAAGAGATGTCTTCGCTAGGGTTGTCAACTGTTTGCAACAACAGTTAATGATTTGGAGGACAAAGAGAGTTAAGAGATATTTGTTGATGATCATCCTATCCTTAGGGAATTTTCTAATGTGTTTCCTGATGATATACCTGGTATGCCACCGAAATGAGATTTTGATTCTAGAGTTGACCTAGTTCTTGGAGCTAAGCCTATATCTTGAGCCCCATACAGAATGACTACTCACGAATTAGAAGAGCTTCATATCCAATTGGAGGAACTTTTAGATAAGGGTTTTATTCATCCAAGTGTTTCTCCTTGGGGAGCACCTGTCATCTTTGTAAAGAAGAAGGATGGATCACTTAGATTATGTATTGACTATCATCAATTGAAAAAAGTAATGATAAAGAATCGATATCCTTTGCCTAGAATCGATGATCTTTTCAATCAGATCAAGGGAGAAGGTTTTCTCTAAGATTGATTTGAAATTAGGTTACCATTAGTTACGCATTGTAGAAGTAGACATTCATAAAACAACATTCTGAACTTGCTATAGGCATTATGAATTCATAGTAGTACCATTTGGGTTAACGAATGCACCATCAGTATTCATGAGTTTGATGAATGGTGTCTTTTGTACATACCTTGATCATTTTGTCCTTGTGTTTCTTGATGATATTTTGATCTATTGGAGAAATATGAAGGAGCATTAAGAGAATATGAGATAGGTATTGCAGTGCTTGAGAGAGAATTAATTGTACGCAAACCTGAAGAACTGTGACTTCTTTCAAACTGAGGTGAAATACCTTGGTCATGTGATTTCTAGAAAGTGTATATCTATGGATCCTCCAAAGATCCAAGCTATTGTTGATTGGCCCGTGCCTACCAACATAGCTTAGGTTCGTAGTTTTATGGATCTTGCTGGATACTATAGATGGTTTGTTTAGGGTTTTTCTAGTATTGGGCACCCCATTACTTCTCTTCAGAGGAAATGGAATAAATTTGTCTGGACAGAGCAGTGTCAGTTGGATTTTCAAACACTTAAAGAAAAGTTGACTAATGTGCCTATATTAGTTGTTCCTGATCCTGCTAAGGATTTTTTTGTTTGCACTAATGTGTCCTTAGGGGGTTTAGGAGTAGTACTGATGCAAGAAGGGTGTGTGATCGCTTCTAAGTATCCCAAACTCAAGGATCATGAACTAAACTATCCTACTCATGATTTGGAACTTGCCGCAATTGTTCATTCATTAGTTTGATGGAGGGATTTCTTGATGGGTCATCATTTTGAACTTCATAGTGATCACCATAGTCTACAATATATTTTTACACAACCTAATCTGAATGCTAGACAAAGACAGTGGATGGAGTTCTTGTGTGAATATGATATTGAGGTGAAATATGTTCTGGGAAAAGAGAACATAGTGGTTGATGCTCTCAGTCATCGTCGACATGAGATTTCTACTATTACTCTTGAAGTAGATTTGAGGGGTCAAATTCTAGCAGCACTTCCTATAGATAGATTGTATCAGGAGGTGAAGACAGAGATTGAATCAGGTAGACCTCTAGAGGGTTTATTCACAGGGTATTCTCTTGAACTAGATGGTTTATTGTGAAATTTAGATTGTATCTATGTACCACATTCATAAGGTCTTCACACATTAATTATGATTGAGGCACATCAAAATCCTTACTTAGCTCATCCTAGTGTTAAGAAGATGCATGTAGATCTTCAACAATTGTATTTTTGGCCTGGTATGAAATGCAATATTGCTGATTTTGTATCAAGATGTCTTGAGTTCCAGAGAGTCAAAGCTAAGCATCAACATCCCGCTGGATTATTGCAGCCACATCTCATTCTTGAATGGAAATGGGATATTATATCAGTTGATTTCATTATTGGATTACCTATGTCATCACGTTGACATGATGCCATTATGGTAACTGTTGACAGATTGACTAAGGTGGCACCATTTTCTCTAGTTTGATCATCTTACAATGCTTCATCTGTAGATAGGATATTCATGGAGGAAATTGTGAGATTGCATGGAATTCTTGTAGTATTATATCAGATAGAGATCATGTATTTACATCAGCCCTACAGACTTCATTACAACATGCTCTAGGTACACAGTTGAACTTTAGTTCAGTGTATCATCCTCAAACAGATGGTCAAATAGAGAGAGTTAATCAAATACTTGAGGATATGTTTAGAATGTATGTAATAGACCAACAATCACGTTGGGAGGATTATCTATACTTAGTGGAATTTGCATACAATAATGGATATCAAAGTTCCATAGGTATGCCCCCTTTTCAGGCATTATATGGACATCCTTGTTGGACTTCATTGAGTTGGGATCGATTTGAGGATAGAGTGTTACTTGGTCTTGAGATGCTTCAAGACATGGAGCAACAAGTTGATTGTATTAGAGAACATTTGATAGCAGTGAAAGATAGACAAAAGAAGTATGCTGATGTGCATAGACTGGACCACCAATTTTAAGTTGGTGATAGAGTATTTCTTCTAGTGCGACTGCGAAAGAGTCCAATCCATTATGGAAAAGGCTCTAAGCTTGCGCCTCGATTTGTTGGGCCATTTGAGATTCTAGAGAGGATTGGTCCTGTGGTGTATCAACTCACCTTACCACCCAGTTTGTCACATATTCATGATGTTTTCCATGTGTCAGTTCTTAAACCTTATCATCCTGATATTTCTCATGTACTTGATTGGAATGCGTTATAGGTAGAGGATGGGCAGCTGGCTTTGGAGCCTGTGGGCATTCTTCAATGCCAGAGACTCATTCTTAGGGGTCGAGACACTGATCAGGTGAGGGTCCAATGGGATCCTAGTCATGAGGCATCTTCTACTTGGGAGGATGTGACACACATGAGGGAGCTTTATCCCTATATGTTTGCAGGCTTTCAGGAGCAAGCCTGATCCTATGGGGGAGGATATAGTACCCCTCCATTTTGCTTATGTTTTATGTTAGCATGTTTTCACTTTGATAGACCCCTGTACTTTGTTTTGATGTATTGATCGCTGACATTAGAGCGATGGTGGATTTATTTTGTGATGTGGTGATACATTGTATGGTGGTAATTATTTTTGACATGCTTTATGTTAGCATAGATGTTTACTTCAGATGTTACTACTATATATATGTTCATGGTAGATTAATTGTTATTTTTCTTGTCAGTTTCTTGTGATATGTATTGGTGAGGAGAATGAAGTTGCATCACTCACTTGCGAGTGCCCAATGATTTCCGCGATCTTCTCCTCACAGTGTGTTTGAACCATGGAATATATATATGTTATATGTTTGATTGTAGGATTGCAGGTACAAGACACAAACTCCACCTGGTTTGACAAGTCTGAGTGTGTCCAAACTCAATGGTAATGTTGATTGGGAGGTAGTAACAAGGTTTTTCCTAGTTTAGTCTCAAACCCAGTCACAGTATGTCATCAATTTAGGTCTAGTATTTTTAGTTGTTTTATCTGTGTTTATCTTGATTATTTGTTGTCTAAGGTTTATTTTGTGAATTTAGTGTAGATTGATGTTCTTTTAATTTAATGCTTATTTAAATTAATTTTAAATAAAGTAAATAAAAGCTTTATATTTTATTTAATTAATTGAATTAGTTTATTTGGTTAAATAATTTAATCATTGTGATTAAATTTATTTTATTAAATAAATTAATTGATTAATTAAAGTTACTTTTATTTGAGTGAATAGATTAAATATTCTTTAATTGCTTTTGTGGGATATAGAAGTTTAAATATGAATTAAAATAAAAAGAAAAGAAATTTGATTTTTGAATATTTAATTTTGTGAAATGGAATAAATTCTTGATATAGTGGGAAGAAAATATCCGTGAGTGGTTAGTAGATATTTTCTTGAAATTTCCATCTGTGTTAGTTAAATTTAATGCAAAAATTATTGTTGGGATTTTCTTAGAGAAATTATTACTAGATTTGGAAAGGCAAGAAAACACTTCACAGGAAAAAAGAAAGAAAATAGAGTTCTGCTAAAGAAATTGGAAAATTCTGTGATTTCTTTTGGGTTTTGCTTTAAAATTTCTGGAAGAAGTCTTGGGTTGTTATTTGTAAAGTAATTTGCATTCTTCTGGAAAGAGGGGATTTGAAAGGGCTTTAGAAGTTGCACGCAGTAGGCAAAGCTTCTCTTCAATAGTCAAATTATTCAAGCTACAGGAATATATGTTTCTTCCTATTTATTTAGTTTATTTTCTTTTGAAAAGATTTCCTGTATAAAGTTTTAAATTGTAGAAGCTTTGTTAACTTGTGAAATTAAAAGATTGCCTGAGGAAATTATTGTGATTAAGGCTTCTATACTTCTCAGTGGATTTTGTTAAAATATTATGTAGAAATTTGTTACTTCTCTGTGTTAATTTTGAAATAAATTTTTATAGTAAAATTATAGAACAACACAGAAGGCTTTATTAAACAATAGAAGATTCTTGAAAGGAGA
The DNA here is from genome assembly GCA_007258455.2 of Sequoia sempervirens. Classification (NCBI taxonomy): domain Eukaryota; kingdom Viridiplantae; phylum Streptophyta; class Pinopsida; order Cupressales; family Cupressaceae; genus Sequoia; species Sequoia sempervirens. The sequence goes on along the minus strand of VDFB02058242.1, from coordinate 468,452,246 downwards.
CAAAAGAAATCTCTGTTTATTTATAAATAAAATTCTCTATTAAATCTGATGTTAAATTTGGGGAAAAGAAATATTTGTGATGACTATAGAAAAGATTTAGAGGATTTGAATTGGAAACCCTATGTTAATTAATGATATCAAGTTTCCACAATCCATGATGTTCTTTGCATAAACCAGAAACCATTTATGCAAAGAACCCTATGTTATTGAATTGAAAATCCTCTGTTGTTGAAATTGAAGATCTTTGACAAAATTTGTATTAAATTGATGGTTTTCCCAATTTCCTGTAGAAAACTCTATCAAAATATTTTTCTAATTATTATATTCTTATTTGTTGATTAAATATATATATTTATATATATATATGTATATAAAAAATATATATACATATACTTATACAAATATATATATATATAAAATTTCATTGTGAAAATGCTCTGTGAAATTTTATATTCTTTATATTGAAAATCCGTACATGATTTAAATCGCAGGGTTTCGGATTTTAGAGAAATAATGTTGAAATAAAAAAATGTTGGTTTTATATTGGGGGGCCGTAGGGGCTACCCCGACAACCGCCCCCATGTAGAGCAACGACTGCCAACATCGCTGCTACCCCATATGGGGTAGGCTGTGTGTGATGGCCATACATAGTTGACGACTATGTATGTCTGCGGAATGCCCCAAAATTTCCTTGCCCTCTTTCAAGATATTTGTATTGTATGTGATTTGTTTGAATTTCACATGTTTCATTTATAAATTTTGATTTACTTTGTTATAAGCAAATTTTGAATTTCTAAAATTAAAATTTTAATATAATATATATATATATATATGTATGTATATATATATGTGTGTGTGTGTGTGTGTGTGTTTATTTATTGTATTATTGAGAAAATAAATTTAGTATTAAAATAAGATCTCTTTTTAAAAATTAGATGCATGTAAAGTATGAGTTTAACTATTTTTAAAACAATAAGATTGAAAGAGAAAATTTGATATTTATTTTTATGTAAAATTGAGAAAATCAGAATTAGATTAAATCATTCAATTTCTTTTATTGTTTGAGAAAAGAACTATAAACAAGTTGATTAATTTCATGCTTAATGCTACTGATTTGATTGGATTTAGTAAATCCTAATATTAGATTCTTATTGTGTCTGAATTTGTTTTAAGTTGTTTTTTTAAAATTCTTATTGGGAAAATTGGGGATTATATGTGATTTCAAGTCTTCCAGATGTAATTTCTTAAAGGGAGTTAATTTTTATAATAGTTTCATATTTTGAAAAAACTAGGGTAGTGCACATGGTTTTGTATATATGGTTTTTAGACACCTGGTTCTATGAAAAGGTTGTGATGTCCGTTGTGATATGTTTGGTATTATATGTTGATTGATGTGAACTTTGTCTACCTTAGTTAGTGGACTTAAGTTCTTTGAGTTATTTATAGGGGAGTGGCTCTTTGTGAGGGCCGGCACACAAAGTGGTGTCAGAGTAGCTCATGTAGAGTTAGTAAGTCAGTGAAAACTAAATCAACACATTAGGTAGTTTAAAACTTTTAACTAGATTAATAAGCCTCACTCATGGAATCAAGGGCTAGTTTAGACTTGGGGATGAGTCGAGAAGGCCTAGAATGGAAAAGTCGATATCTTGTTATTTTAAAAGATATTCGATTCAATGTATGGTTTTAAATTTATGTGAATTAAATACAAGATATGATAAATACTATTGTCATCTATGGGATTTTCAAGTAGTGTGTTGTCGCATTACTGAGGGAATGTTTGCAAATAGTAAAGTTAATGTTTTCACTTAAAAAAAAAATTAGTACACTTTCGTTATCAATGCAACATTTTATAGGTTACAAGACGGGGCATTACATCCATCACTTCACTTCAGTCCACTCAATCTCATCCCACCTCATCTTCGTTACTTGCTCAAATTATTTCCTAAAAAGGTGAACGATACTTTTTCCATAATATTTGCAAGAAATCCTCCACACATTCAGGTATGTGTGCATTAATTTCTATATCTTAATTGTCTTTAAGTGCATTCATTTAATTGTTGTACGTTAGTATGGATGTTCACCATAGAATTTCAATATTCCCTACCCTATCAAATCATCATCCTGCATGTGAGGACACATGCCCAAATTTAGGTTGGGGGGAGGAAAAAGATGTGAATATTTTGTCCATGTGTCAGTCCATGCTGGTATATGTCAGCAAAATTTAAATTGAGCCAATTTGAAATCTGAGTGAGAGGACGACTCCCATGTGTGAAGTGACAACAATTGTCACTTCCATTTCTATCCATCATAGCTTTCCTTTATTACTCCTTCCTTCCCATTATCGACCCTGTCATATCTCAAGTTGCGTTGCAAAAAAAAGGTAAAAAGGGAAAATTCAGTCAACATTGGCATTGGAAATTTAGCAAGTGTTGCAAGAAGGTGAATTTGGTTTTCAAATGAGAATTGTAGGAAGGAAACCATTTTTTTTTGTTTTCTTGTAGACAATGGGAGGTGGGTTAATTCAAAATGAACCCACTGTGCACGATGTATTACTGTAGGATGCATAATTCCTAGCGAAATTCAAAAACTGTGGGTAGATAGACTACTTCTTGAAGCTAGGTGATTTTGATGAAGAAATTGCACTAGAATTTGAGTAGACATTGTCTAAAGGGAAGGCCATGGTAAAAGGGTTGGAGGTCATAGTGACTGAAGAAATAATTGCATAAATTACAGGGTTACCTACTGATGGTGAAAATTACCCTACTTCCAAAGACACTAGATCAACTAGGGTCAAATTTACAAAGTTGAATGACCCTCCATTGAGCATAGATAAACAAGGTGTGAAGAGAATGTATTTACCTGAGTCATGGAAGCAAATAGTTTTTTACGTCATAAAATACATCACCTGTGAAGGTTGCTAGTCGAATTTTCATTTTGTGCACTTTAAGATTTTGAATCACATGAGGCATGAAAGGAGGATGAATGTGTTGAACATGCTATACAACCTTCTTTCAATAATGGTGGTTGAGACTCAAAAAGGTAGGGACAATTTTGTTTCCCACTATTGTCTAATTAAATTGTTAGTTGAAAAGTCTCTGCATGATGTGTCTAGAATGACATGGGAAGAATTCATAAAAATTGATCAAATTAGATCTGAGCATTTGCAACCTAGGGTTTTACCTCAATCTCATAGGTCCAGTAGGAGATTGAGCATGGTTGAAGCCACTCTTGGTGCTTCAACCTCTGATGCAGGCCCTAGTGCAAACCCTCCTACAACAAAAGAAACCATATAAATGAACTCTTCTAGGATAGAGAACTCAGAAAAAGAAAGTTCTTCCCCTGACTCTGATGATGATGTTCCACTTGGAATTCTAATGAAAACTAGGACACAAAAGAGAGAGGCATAAACAAAAAAAGGAAAAGCAAAAAGGCAGTGAGTAGAAAAAGAGGTGCCAAGCTCTAAGAAGAGAAAGGTTGACACTGTTCATCTTGCAACCAAAGAAAAATATGAGAGCCCTCCTAGGAAAGCAAGACCAACTAGGCCAGCCTTTGGTATGCCTCTGCAAGAAGTCCTAAATTAGAGAAATATCATAGGGGGAGCACAAAATCTCCAATGGGGCAGGATAATATTGAGGAAGAAGATATATTTAAGACCTCAACAAACATAACATTGGATGAACTTTCCAACATTGCAGAACAAGTGGAGAACCAAGAGTATGAGGAAAATTAGGATTTCCTGTAGCAAGAGATCCTACAACAAGATATCTTGTAGAAAAAGCTAGAACAAGAACAAGATCAAGATTTCATGTAGCCACAACAAGAATTGGGAGAACAATCAATACCCCTACAGCCATAATTGGCAGGACAACCTGAATCATCGCAGTTAGTACCATATGAAGAGAAAGCATTAGTGCAAGGAAAGATGCTGGTAGGAATTCATAACCTCCCTTATTTTTCAATACACAAGATAGCCATGCATTTATGGAAAGAGATGCAAAGAAGATAAGAGGAATGGAAAGATGAAAAACATAGGTTGAAGAAGGAAATTCAAAAGTGAGATGAGGAAATTGAAGACAAAGGTGCAAAAATTTCCACCTTAAAGAAGAAGGTGGATGATATGGCAGCCTTGGTACCACATATTTTAGAATGTAGGACCCCTCCAAGGGTCTATGCTTTGCATTTGAAGGAGAAATATCTTTCTTTTAGGCTGGCAAGAATTGTCTCAGGTTTGAACCCTTCTATTGAGACCCCTACTAAATTTTTCAAAGCTTATCAGATCGCTTCCACTGAAATGAAGAATTTGATGTGTGAGTTTTATTTGCATAATTATGTTGTGACTTAAGAGCATGATTGGAATCCATTGTTTTATGTTGGGTATGTCCAATTAAGGGAATTTATGTCTTGGGTACAAAATGAGACTAGTTGGGGACAACAATATGGGGCTTATAAGAAAATGGAATCCGACATTCCCCTATCCATTAGGGATGAATCAAGGAGTCTAGGGGACATTTTTAGAGAATGACACATAATTATTTTCAAATCTAGCTATGGTAATAGGATTATGCATTGGATAAAAGCAATTTACAGTGAATATGAGGCAAAGGGAAAAGAAAAAGAGGAAACTGTGAAGAGATACCTCTCACATAGATGGAACAACCTAACTGATGATCTCAAGCATGCTAAGCCTCATTCCATCTAGAACTATGTTGCAGATCTTAAAATAATTGACAGAAATATTCACATTGGAAGGACAAAAGGGAAATTCTACCTTCCCCTAACATTTCAGCCACCTATCCTAATGTGGCATGTACTAAACTTCAAGTTCTACCAATAGGATATTACTATAGATAGATAGAGATGGAGCAGATTGGACAGATTGGGAGGATTCTATTGGCATCTTGATTCACACACAACACACTCTAATGTGGGATAGTTGTTAGTTGCAAATTTTAGAGCATTGACCAAGCAGAAGAACAACCCTTCCCCTACTAGAGGACTAGAAAAACCTTAGGTTGGGGGAGTGATGAGCCTAGTTTATGGTCTAGTTTTGTGTAGAATTTATGGTTTAGTTTTTGAAGATATCATGGATCTTGATGTTAAGTATCGATACTTTTTATGATATTTCCTCAAAAATATTGACATTGGGCTTAATCTTATTTCTGCAAACCTTTAATGATAATGGCATGTTAAATGGACTATCTATATTAATTTTGCATGTGGTTAATGAATGTTCTTTAAGGCAGTTACATATATGCAATTATTGTGCATACTAACATTGCCATGCATATATAATTTCAGGATGTTAAATTGAGGAAGACACCACCAGCTAGGCATGCACAATAATGTCCAGCCAGGGAATCGTTCAAAGGTCAAAGGAGGTCGACGATGGGAGATTCCCCATGCAAATTGAATGTGGCCTCCTTGTAGTGGTCTTTATTGATGCCGAGAAAATGTGTGTGTTACTGTTGTGCTAAATCTATGGTTGGACATGCATATCTAATGATTCCATGCATGCGTAAGCATCGCCCCACTTTCTCTATTTTCCCTAAATGGCATCCTCTTAGTTCATGGAGCTTGCCACCTTGTTTAGTTGATAGTATAAATAAGGATCAAATGCTCCTTTTTAGGAGGATGCACGATCTGATATTGTACTTGCATTCTTAAAATTTTCAGCAATATAGTTAAGCTACTCTTATGTACTCATGAATTCTAGCAAATAAAATGAAGTTCTGAGTTTGAGCATCGGAGTTCTCATTAGTTTTAGAGGATACTTATCCAAGGGGGGAAACTTGGTGAGTAATATGTCCTTTAGCTTAGTATTAGTTTAGTATTACTTTCTATTTAGTAATTAGTTAAGAATATGGCATCGACTATTCTTGCAGCCACTAAAATTCCATTTTGTGACTATTCCTACAACCAAAGCGGACAGAGTAGTGTCCTGTTTGTTTGCCCAAATTTTTATCTCTATTATGCATTTCAGCTTGGTGTAGCTGTTGATTGATGATTACTATTTATTTTATTCCTTTCCAAGCAATTTACTTTCAATATTGTGTCTTTCTTAGTTGTATAATGAAAATAGCTACTTTGGTTTCCTAGTGCACATATTGTGTTGATCCATTTCAAGTTCACATCCCTGGGTTGACAAGTTAAATGCACCTTCATGATGATTGAGATAGCTATTCAGGTTCGATATCCAATCTCTGAGTCATGGTTTTAAAGGCCCAATTGTTAAATCATTGTAGGAGGCTGACAATGAGGACAAAAGAAATCCATAGTATGGATGTCCTAAGATAAATGGGATTTATCTCCACAAAACACCTAACCATTATTATTTTGGAATTAAAGGAGGTGTGAGATTATAAAATATGTTTTCTCTTAGTAAAAGAATAAACTATTATTAGATATAAAATAACTTATGTACCCAAAATTTTGGAAGATTAAGGAATAAAATGAGGAAATTAATGTTAGAGTAAGGATATTGGAACGACAAAGGAAATTGTTAGATGAGAAACCACTATAACCCAATAAAAGATAAAGTAAGAGATTACATAGAATGTGGCAAGATAATGTCTAGTATGCCAAGAAATGAAGACCAAATGTCATCATCAGTAATACATATATACTCTCTTGGGATTCCAAAGGAAAAGTTGTAAAACACAAGATAGATCAAACTGTCTGTGTTAGTAAAATTGACATAATGTTCTAGTGTATAGACTCACCAAAGTAACCAACGATATTTGGAAACTTGATTCTTAGGATTTTTCGGCCCTAAATAATATATTGTGAGAATTAGTTGCTTAGTATTCCTGAGAAGGTTATCTTAGTTATGAACAAGAAAATAATGATAGGGTTCTATAAACCATGATCATACTATTAAATATTCACTTGAGGGAATGTGCAATATATTATAATAGCCAATGGGAAAAAATGGTAAACTAAATCTTGAATGATTTATAAACTTCTAACATTGAAGTTTGAACCATTATAAGGAAGGGAAGGTTGGAAACTCTATTAAGATGAAATAGGCTTAGAAATAGGGTTAACCATAGACTTGATAGAATGTCAAAAATGAGTAATAGATCAAATGGATTGATGAAACTGTAGGAGTTTATGGTTAACTCCTCAAACACCCTAGAATCACCTGCAAGAAAAAATGACTTCTGTTAGGGTTAGAGATGGTAGATCTAACAATTAAATGCAAATTTAAATAATAAATAGAGAAACTAAAACATACACAAAATAAATCATAACACAGAGAATTTAACGTGGTTCACCCAATCTGGGCTACATCCACCAAACCGCAGCCATCCAATACTTTTATTATCTAGTGCAAAACCTATTACAATCTCATGAATAATCGCGTTTTTCTCATACTGTAACCCCCATCCCAACCCCTTTTTAACAAGCTTTTAGAAGCTTCCAGAATTAGGGTTTTACAAAGTCATTTTTTCTTTCTTTTTCAGAGATTTTTCCTTTTTCGCTGACGACGCGAAAAAAAATGGCAAAAAA
>VDFB02058242.1:468403065-468440619 GCA_007258455.2 Sequoia sempervirens | reverse complement strand
TCTCGGGGGCTGCCGCCCCCGAACCCCCACCTAAGGCCGACCCGGCCCCGAACCCCGACAAGGACAGGGGGCCAGGGTGTACAATATACCATGGGCTATACAGTATAGCATGATCAGTCGCCACATACCAACAACTTCCACAAGAAAGAAATGGTAGAAATATTATGCTATCATTAAGATGCAAGAATTCTAAATTGAATATGGCAAAGTACATATGAAGCCTTGCTTATATAGGTAAGGTGGTGAAAATACTTCCAAGAGGTGCATTAACTCCTACTACCCATAAAAGGTGGGAGGTTTTACCTACTTGGTAAATGACAAAACATGTATAACCTCCTCAAGTGAAGACAAGAGTGAGGTGGCACATAAAACCAAAAGAGGGTGAGAAACCCAACTACCCCATAAACTACTTAGGTTAATACAAAATAGTGGTTATGAGAGGTGGCACAACAAGCCAAGAAAGGATGTGTAACTTAACTACCCATGTGTGGAGAGTGCACGACACATGTAGTTGTATTTCGCCACATTTCCTCATATTACCACATCTAATAAATCTATGCAAGCTTAAATAATAATGTGTAGGAAAAATAAATATTCCCTAACATAAGGAAAATAAAAAACCTACACTAACAGAAACTTTGTCTATACAAAGCTTAAAGCATGAAGCAATGGCAGAATTTGACAGGTGTTTAAGAGCAATGTTATGCTCAAGATGGACAAGTAATCAAGAAAAAGTACTTTATGGTAAGGAAAATGGATGTGTATGTGATGGGGGGACTTGGTTTATGAGTTTTCTAAAAGTGAAAATACCAAATAGGAAGGTTGGGATCCACGGTGTAGTGTGCAATGCATCAACATTCCTTATCTATTTGGATTATACTAAGGATAAATTCATGGGCCAATAATTTATGATCACTATATTTGAAGTGTCATGTATAGCTACTATTGTATCTAGGATGTGTATATATGATAATGTAATAAATTTCTTTGGGAGAGTAAGTATGTGTGAGGCATAAAATATTTCCCTATGTGATAGTGAGGGCACTCGAAGAAAGGTCTAGGGAGGACAAGGCTGCTACATAGGATGAATGTTTTATAAATATTACGTATCTTGAGAATAGTAAGTAAAAATTTATTTGAATTTATCTATGTTAAATTACTATAGATCATTGGGGATGATGATTCACAAGGGGGGAAATATGTAACACCCCAATTGTATAATTACTATTTACTATTACTATGTAGGGTAAAATGTGAATGTAATGTGAATTTTTGAGATGAATAAATTGTGCTCGTACCATGTTGTCAATGTGAATGTTATCTCATTTGATGTTATTTCACTTAATGCTATCATAGTTGATGTTATTACATGGAAAAATATTGTATATATATGCGAATGGATGATTATTAAATTATTATTCTAAATTTGGACATGTTTATGATACTACATATGTTGTGAACAATTTACTGTTGTGTGCATGTGTTAGTGGATGCAGGCATGTGTTCCATTCCTCCAGGTGGAGGGGAAGTATCACTTGGGATAAGATCTTGGTTGAATGACCGGTAATGTAAACTATCTGAGCATAAACACACACCACATTAGAATTATTGAGTTGAGTCAATTTGTGGGTAATAGGTAATTCATCCTTAGCATAATGTTTTGCATTAGTAAGTGTCTTGATTACTACTGAAAGCATGCTTGAAATATGCTTATCTATTTGAGCTTGTGATTTTTTTATTGAAAATTATAACTAGTTACAATACAAATCTACTAAAATATACACCCTTATAGAAATATGTGCCTATTTTTCTCCAAAAATAAGCCTCATGGAAGAAAAATATAGGTCATTTGCTATCTAAATTTGAAATTGGTTTACCAACTATAAAGATATTGACAAAGAATACCTAGAAGAACACATAACACTTTTAGATTTAAGGCTAGCTAAGACAAAATATTCCACACTTATTCATTATGTGAATGGATGTGGTCCATAATTTCATTTTCTTTGTAGGATAAAGGGTGTCTAGCAAACCCAAAATTATACTTTTTTCAATAGATTTTCATAATTTTAAATCATATCCTAGTAGTTAACCAAGTAAAAGCATAACAATTTCAAGAAGCCTTTGTATTATGTATAAACTTTATAGACCAATACTTATCTTTTGTTGATTAAATGATACTCTTCACACTAGAACCAACTCTAAAATTATAGCAACCTTCTTTGTTCTCTCTAAAACATAACTCATCCTCCCTTTCTAAGGTTAAAGGTCTAAGGACACAAAAATATCATTTAGCATCTTCCTCTCCTCTTCTCTACAAACTAATTAAATCCTTATAAATATGTTGAAGGCCCAATTTTTATAGGAATCTATCTAGTTATCCTTCACTTGTATTCATGTATCACTAGATAATCATTCTAGACTCTTCAAAATTGCTTCTATTGATAAGTGAAACATTCCTAACCTAGGATCCTTAGCTAGAATTTACCCCATTTTCATGACCTATATTCCATTTTAACTGAGCTACAATAAGATCTCCAGATTCCACCATAAATTTATATATCATTGAACCAACTTTAATTCCATCATTAGTTAAGAACAGTAGTGGTGGAATATCACCCATTTATTTTAAGTGTATATTATTGGATGAAAATAATCAAGGATTAGTTTAAAAAGACCAAGTTATTTTTTGATATAGGTGTAAGGAAACTATGCAGCCATGAAATGACAATTTCCACATAACCCAAATCTGAAACATGCAAGTAAAATACTCAAAATCAACATGCAAGAGAATAGAAAACATACCCATCAAAGATGACACAAGATATACCCTGGGAAAACCCTCAAGAGGGAAAAACCCAGCCTCCAAAAGCATCCACACTCAATGTATTATTCAGCAATGAAAACCCATTACAATACATCTGCAGAGACTCCATGAACACTTCTGAAGCACAAGCTATCCATGCATTCCATGTGACCAAGCATGAATCCACACATCCCATGCCATGCTTCAAACCCTCACACATGCACAAGCTCAACCTTGACCAACTTTTGATCCAACCCTAAACAACTACCCTTGTGGTTGCTTTTATAGAAACAAGCTCCCACAAAACCACCAAGTGGTATTACATAAACCATGTGCCCAAAACCATACAACATCATGTGACCCCACATTTAATATTGGGTACTTTATTATTTTATTATTATTCCCCAATATTAAATAATTACATTTTACAGTTATGTCCCAATGTTACATACAACAAAGTGGCCCCAACATTATAACTCCTTGTGATGCACATTCACCTAGAAAACCCCTAGGTGCACCACACAAATAATAAATAAATAAAACATTACAAACATTATGTAAGGTGTACAACACCTAATTCTAACAATCTCCCACTTGTTGTATACATTGCATAAGGGGGTAACAAATAAACTCCATAGGCAACATGTACCATCCTAGAATCCAAGTGCTCCATGTGCTCCATCAAGATACCTATAACAAGAACCAATTTGACCACCATCTCATCCATGAATGCTCCCATCCTCCACCATGCCAACTACACTAAGATATGAACACATCCAAAGAGATGTCACACTAACTGTCACAAAGAAGCATAAACCCGCCTCAACCTGATATCTCAAAACACAAACATTGAATCCAATATGCACTAGTAGCTGTCAAGAATAAATCACCATAGCTGAAATGACATCCACAACAAATGCCAACACATCCAACTATCCATACCTCCAAGGTATACATAACATAGTAAACTTATGCCAACAACATATCCACCCATAAACCGCAATAACAAACTCCACATGCAAACCTGTCAAAGCATGACATACACATCCAAGAGCTCCCACTGCATGGGCAATGTCAAGATGAATGCAAACCTGGAATGAGCGCATTCAACGCGTTGCTTCGTTAACATCCCAAAAAGAGGCACCATCACAAAGGCATACTAAGTCTACTACCAACATCTCATAGAAGTAAACATGTAGTACAAAGGAACATCCACAATGATAAGCAAAACCTGCAAACCAAACACTTGTAGCATGTCCTCCTACACACACACCTCTAAATGCCAACTGTGTCAAGTATGATCTCCTCCATAATACCCCATAACAAAATCCATAACAACATCCATCCATCCAATCACCAAGATCAAAGATAACATATGTAACTAACATGGATGTAGGAATCTCAAAATAAGAAGATCAAACTCAAAGTAATCATTCCCAAACCAAGGAAATCAGCCCAATAAACCATCTCCTAAACTCAACATGTACAAGGAGATAAACATGCCAACACTCCTCAAATGAACCCTCCAGAAACCAAGTAAGTATAGACCGCCTACAACATTGTACAACTTGTAGATACAACAATGCAACATACATGCTGATAACCATGTCAAAAAATAGAATAATCTGAGATGTACAACTGAGCATACAATGAATCCAATATCAAATATCCCAAATCCAACAATCCATAAGCTCATAATAACACCATAGTGAGACCCATAAACAGATCAGATAAAGAAAACAGAAAATAAACCATGCCAAAATATCTCCAAACTTGATCCACTACGAAGTGATCTGAACAAGCTTTCTGTTGACTATTCGAAGTCCAAAATCCGACTCCGTATGCACCCGATATGCCCTCTCAAAGCTTAAAATAAATATATGACTTCAACCAAGAAAAAAACTATCAAAAATATAAAACCATGGAACAACACCTATACCACTACTTAGTTCTTGGAACCAACTTTCCAACGACTGTAAGAAGTCAAAAATCCAACACCCTGGGAAAAAGTTATATGCGTTTGAAAAAAACTGCTGTAAAAGGCCTCTTGGTGGTTCTCTGGTGGCGCCCGGGCGGCGCTCTGGTGGTCGGTGGGCGGTGGAATCCAAACCACATTTAAATTTGGTTTAATTTTTCAAAATAAAAAAAAATAATTCCACCCCTTGGTAGACCCGACACCATTATTAAAACTGGCGGAATTGATTTGAAATCCGCGGAATTTTGATTGTATGGCGGAATTTTTGAAGATTTAAAATTTTATTAAATTTTGTTTAAGCCCGTTTGGGCTGGCGGTGGGCCGGCGTCCAGCAGTCCCCATACTAGAGGCCACCAACTGGTGTACCTCCCTGGTAAGGGGGCCAACAGTGGTACCACTGTCGGCTCTGCCGACTGAGCAGGGTATGGGGGGGTCTGTGGACCCCCCTCAAAACCCTTTTTCAATTTTTTTTTTTTCATTTTTTTGATTTTTTTAAATTTTTTTTTCTAATTATTTTTTTTGTTTTTTCGGTTTTTGCAGGTAAAAGAAAAATTTCGATGGGAATTTAATTTATTTTTCGGATTTTTTAATTTTCTGCGACGATTGTACCGTCGACCCGTACGGCCGAATAGGGGTAGCAATTTTTTTTTCTGTAACCAAAATAGGGCATGTTATATGTCAATTTTTCTCTCTCGGCCAACTTGAATCCAACCATGAGGTCCATTTTGTCCTAGGAGGTCATTTGTGAAAGTTCACCCCCAAAACCCTCATATAAATGCATGACCAAGAAACCCTAATTTTGCCAAAATTTTCTCACCCCAAATCTGCAAACAACCCATCATAACAGCAAACCCAAAAACCCTCAGATCTGCAATAAAACACCTACAAAACCCCATATCTTGCCATTTCCTTTCATTCTCTCACGCAACCTAGGGTTATACAATCCAATAACCAAAGCTCTGATACCACTTGTAAGGAAACTATGCAGCCATGAAATGACAATTTCCACATAACCCAAATTTGAAACATGCAAGTAAAATACTCAACATCAACATGAAAGGGAATAGACAACATACACATCAAAGATGACACAAGATATACCCTAGGAAAACCCTCAAGAGGGAAAAACCCAGCCTCCAAAAGCATCCACACTCCATGTATTATTCAACAATGAAAACCCATTACAATACATCTACAGAGACTCCATGAACACTTCTGAAGAACAAGCTATCCATGCATTCCATGTGACCAAGCATGAATCCACACATCCCATGCCATGCTTCAAACCCTCACACATGCACAAGCTCAACCTTGACCAACTTTTTATCCAACCCTAAACAACTACCCTTGTGGTTGCTTTTATAGAAACAAGCTCCCACAAAACCACCAAGTGGTATTACATAAACCATGTGCCCAAAACCATACAACATCATGTGACCCCACATTTAATATTGGGTACTTTATTATTTTATTATTATTCCCCAATATTAAATAATTACATTTTACAATTATGTCCCAATGTTACATACAACAAAGTGGCCCCAACATTATAACTCCTTGTGATGCACGTTCACCTAGAAAACCCCTAGGTGCACCACACAAATAATAAATAAATAAAAAATTACAAACATTATGCAAGGTGTACAACACCTAATTCTAACAATAGGGCCAAATCTGAATAACCAAAAAATTTACACCAACTCTTCCTTGAGATTTCTAAGAACACACCTCAATCCATTAAATAGGAAATTTTATATCCTCTCCAAATCCTTGCTATAAAAATTTCCTACAAATACAAATAATAGACAGACTGATTTTAGTGAGAGACAATAACACCAAAAGAATATAAATTAGAATGGCTTATATAATAGATTTAATCTTAATAAAATGGCCAACTAGGCTTAGCCATTTCCCACTTCAAGAAGATAAACCACCTCAAATTTTATCTAAAGTTTATTTCTAAAGAATATTGCATGTCTTCTTGGTGAATAGAGGGGTCCATAAATATTTCCTAGGAAGAATAGAAACATTTATCTCCAAAATAATATACACTTTTAAATTATTAACCTTCACAATAGTATTAAAAAACACATTTTTTGGTTTGGAAGTGTATATCATCTAACCTAAGAATTTAGCATATTATTTCAAAATAATTAAAAAAGCCTTTAGTTCCTTGTTAAGGGCACACCAAAGAGAGATATGACATCCACAAATTGTAGATATTGCATTGAACTTGTCCCACTCATACAAACATAGCCTTGAATTCTTCTTCTTTCACAAATTCCTTAGTTATATGTCTCCCAAAAGATTTCACCTTAAGGATAAACAACTATGAAGCAACAAGATATCCCTACCTTATTCCCCTAGAGAAAAATTTCGAGGAGCTCCATTGACTAACATAAAAAACAATGCTTACTCAAATAGATAAATACCCATTTTATCCATTTCCACTAAAACAAGACAATTTTCTTTAGAAAATACCATTTAAATCTATTATAATTCTTAGCTATGTCTCATTTAATCACCATAATAGTAGCTTGCAATTTAATTATTGAATGCAAAATCTCATGGGGTAAGTGCACAAAGATGGTTCCCAAAAAGGGGACTTAAGTGGATAGTTTTTTTCTGAAATCAGGAAATACTGACCTTGGACATGAAATTGAGGATAGTTACACTCAAAATTTTGAGATGGAAAAGAAACAAGGATCGAAGAGCTCTGAGTCTACTTTCTAAACTACTAATTTATTTTTAAAATGGTTGAGATTAAGGGGTTCAAAAGAGAGACGTACACAAATTGGTGTTGTTTTTGTCATAAAAACATAACATAACAACTCTTGTACGACCCTAGCACGGTGAACACATTTTTAGTATTTTTAAAATCACTACAGTCAAAAGTTAGCTAATAGTATGTAGTTGATGCATGATTTTTCTAATAATTTTTTAATGAATATTTGATTTTTTACTAATTTTCTAAGTGGGAACTTCCTAAAAAGTAGAATTTTGGCTATACTCCCCCTACAAATTTTGGAAAGTAATTGAATTTTATTTTTTTTTAAAATTGTAGAATGGAGTGTAGTTTCTAAAAATGTAATTTATTTGAAATTTTGATGAACGGTCAATTTATAATGAAAAAAACACCAAACACTACTTTTTGGAAAAAAGGAGACATACAAACAAAAGAAATTATGGATGAAAGGCTTAACATTGTTAGAAAATGAAAAAAATTACATCGTGGGATAGCTAACAAAGAACCTAACATTACCCATGTGTTTGATTTTGTCGATATTGAACCAGATGCAATCCTAATGGTGAACATGAACTTGACTATGTGAAAATGTGTAGAATTTGTAAAAACATGTTTCTAGTCATTGAGAATTCCCTCTAATCCTTTGGGTTGGTATTCCAAGGAAAATACCAATACTAAGAATCGAGGAGTCCCAAAGAAAAATATAACGTGATCACATTAAAATGCGCTCACATTATATCTTAGTTTTGACATGGCTTTTTGCTTCTCTAGGAAACATGTGAAGCAAGACATAACACGAGCGTGTTATAATGCTCTCGTGTTATGTATCCCTTTATGTAAAATGACACTCTATTGAAGGTATGTTGATATATATGTATGTTTGTATGTGCATGTATGTTGGTGTTTCATGTTTGTATGTATGTATGCATGCTTGTATGTATGTATGCATGTATGTATTAGTGCATGTATATTGTATGTATGCCTATATGTATGTAAGATTGTATCTACACATGTATGTATGCTTGTATGGATGTAGGATTTTATGTACATATGTATTATTCTTGTATGTATTTGTGTATGTATTTAGAGGGAGGGATAATTTTAAGAGAGAGAGAGAGAGTTGTCTAGGTAGGTTGCGATGGGGAGAGGGAGAGGGGGTGGAAGTGAGAGTTTAAGAGAGAGGGAGTGGAAGAGAAGGGATTGGAGTGAGAGGGACTTAGCTAGGTAGGGTGGGAGGGATAGATGGAGGGAGGGAGGGAGAGAGAGATAGTGAGACAGAGAGAGTTACGTAGGTAGGGTTCCAAAGGGAGAGACTTGAGAGTGTGAGGGTGGTGAGAGGGAGAGACTTGAGAGATAGGTGTTGAGATGGAGTGTAAGTGAGAGACTTGAGAGAGGGAAAGGGTGTGGGAGGGAGTGACCTAAGAGAGGGAGAGAAAGAGGGGGGTGGATTGAGAGGGACATATCTAGGTAGGGTGGGAGGGATAGATAGAGAGGGGGATAGAGAGAGAGAGAGAGTTACCTAGGTAGGTTGCTAGAGGGAGAGACTTGAGAGAGAGGAAGAGAGAGAGGGAGAGGGGGTGGAAGTGAGAGTTTAAGAGAGAGGGAGTGGGAGAGAAGCAGTTGGAGTGAGAGGGTCTTAGCTAGGTAGGGTTGTAGAGAGAGAGAGAGATAATTGAGAGAGAGGAAGAGAGAGTTATGTGCATAGGGTGCCAAAGGGAGAGATTTGAGAGTGTGAGGGGGATGAGAGGGAGTGTGAGTGAGAGACCTAAGAGAGGGAGAGGGTGTGGAGGGAGTGACCTGAGAGAGGTAGATAAAGAGGGGGGTGGAGTGAGAGGGACTTATATAGGTAGGGTGGGAGGGATAGATAGAGAGAGGAGAGAGAAAGTTACCTAGAGGTAAGTTTCCAAAGGGAGAGACCTGAGAGAGAGAGGGGGTGGGAGGGAGATACCTAAGAGAGAGATAGATAGAGAGTCTAGAGAGAGGGAGAGGGGGTGAAGTGAGAGCTTAAGAGAGAGGGAGTGGGAGAGAAGGGGTTGGAGTGAGAGGGACTTATCTAGGTAGGGTGGGAGGGATAGAGGAAGGGAGAGAGAGAGGGGGGGGTGGGAGAGAGAGATAGGAGTGAGTGAGTGAGTGAGAGAGAGAGAGAGATAGAATTGAGGGTATAGGGTTGAGGACCTATAGGGTTGATGGTTTAGTGTATTGGGTTGAGGGTAGAGGGTAGAGAGTTTAAGGGTTTTTGGTTGATGGTTTAGGGTTGAGGATTTATGGTTTAGGGTTGAGTATTTAAGGGTTTAAAGGTTGAGGGTTTAGTGTTGAGGGATTAGGGTAGAGAGGGAGGGATGGATGGATAGAGATATGGAGGGAGATCTAGATAGAGAGAAGGAGAGAGTAGGATGAAGGGACAAATATATATGAGGGTTGAGGATCCAATGTATAGGGTAGAGGGTTTAGAATTGAGGGTATAGGGTTGACAACCTATAGGGTTGATGGTTTACGTATTGAGTTGAGGGTAGAGGGTAGAGGGTTTAAGGGTTTAGGGTGTAAGTGTTTAGGGTTGATGGTTTAGGGTTTAGCGTAGAGGGAATAAGAGTTAAGGGTAGAGGGTAGAGGGGAGAGAGATAGGAGTGAGTGAGTGAGCGAGAGAGAGTTGAGAGAGGGAGAGGGGGTAGGAGGGAGAGACTTTCAAGAGAGAGAGTTGAGTTATTGTAAATACATGCTGCTGAAATTTTAATAGAAGTTCATTGGCTTTTGGTGGATTCTTGAGTTTCAATTACATGTTACATGGTTCTTCTCCCATAGTTAATTTGAATAGATTTACTTTCTTTTTTTTGAGTTTTTCAAGTTAGTAGATTAGTTAATGTTGTTCATTATATTGAAGAATTTGTTGTGTGTTGGAAACCTTCCCTGTCCATACATTTTTTTGTTTATTGATGATAAATAGCTATGTAAAGTTAGTCTAGGCATAAATCAAAAGCTACATTAAATTTCTATCTTTTATTCATGCTTATGGTGAATGAATGGTTGAATATCTGCAGTCCTTAGAATTGCACTAGTTTCATGAGATTGTGAAGTAATTTGGTTAAGTGGAACTCATTTTTAGGAAGGTTGTCCATAGTAGGGTCCTCCATTATCACTGTTCACTGCTAGTTTTAGGTCTAGGAACCTTCTCTCTTCCCTGCCCATTTTCCTTTTTTTTAGAAATGACCTAAGATAAGGTTCATTGCACATTGTAAAGCCAAATTTGAAGCTAAAGTAGGAGTTCTAGACTATTGTTTGAACTTGCAACAATCATGCACCAACTTTCCCATCTCAAGAACTCTGTTAGAAGACCTAAATCTCCTCCAACTTAACTTCTGTAATTCTACCCTCTGATTACCAGCAAGATCACATCAAAACAACTGAGACATTCCAAGCAAGTCATGACCTAACACCTGAGAGACCTTGAGGTGATTTTCAACAACTTGTTGTTGGAGATTGACTTTCAAAAGAGGGAGTGTGAGGGAGATACCTTGAGAGAGGGAGAGGGTGTGGGAGGGAGTGACCTGAGAAAGAGAGGGAGAGAAAGAGGGGGTAGAGGCTTTAATGGTTTAGGGTTGAGGGTTGATGGTTTAGGGTTTAGGGTAATGGTTTGAGGGTGCGTGGTTGAAGGTTTAGGGTTGAGGGTCCAATGTATAGGGTTGAGGGTATAGGGGTTGAGGGTTGAGGGAATCGTCCTACATTTGTTTCACAACTTATAAATGAGAAAGACAAACATATGGTGTTGCAAGGCCAGAGTGGGAAAGAGTGGGAGTTGGAGTTAATGAGTACAAACAATAGACTAGAATTTCAATATGGTTGGAAAGAATTTATCAATTATTATAGCCTGCAATTAGGATATTTTGTTGTGTTCAACTACATAGCGAAGTCGTACTTGGAGATTCATATGTTTGGAAGATTTAGGTGTGTGAAAACTATTGGTTCTCTTCATGTTGAAAATGAAAACATTGATTCAAACAAGAGATGCCCTTCTAAGAAAATATGTAGTTTAAATTAGTGGGAAATAAATTATTGATTGATTTGGTTTCTAATGAGAAAAATAACCACGAGTCTGCAGTGGTGCTTGAAAATTGAAGAAGTAAAAGGAAATCCTCATTTCTTGGTAAGCAAAATTTTTATCCAAAAATATAGAGCTTGTTAAATTTGTATGCTCAATAACTAAATTTTGAGTTGGCATTTGAATTTGAATTTTATAAGTAACAATAAAGTGAGTTTTATTGCAAGAAATTCATCTAAGGAGCTTTCCAATTCGGTGAAATTGGCAATGTAGTGGCATGTTTGAAAAAATAGGTCCAAGAAATGGGGTCTCTCAGTGATGTAAATCACCGGGAGACCCCATTTCTTGGACCAATTTTTTCAAATAGTTGCCAATTTCAGCCACTAGCTTGCCAATTCAATGAAATTGGCAATGTAGTGGCCTATTTGAAAAAATGGGTCCAAGAAATGGGGTCTCCTAGTGATTTACATCACCAAGAGACCCCATTTCTTGGACCCATTTTTTCAAACAGGCCAATTTAGGATGCTAATTTCACCCACTAGCTTGCCAATTCAGTGAAATTGGCAATGTAGTGGCTTGTTTGAAAAAATGGGTGCAAATGGGGATTTGGTGATTTTACATCTTTTTGGGAGACTGAGAACAATTGGGATGCTAATTTCACCACTAACAGTGCAGAGTAGAGAATTGGCAATGTGTTTGAGGAGGGGATAGAAGAGAGATTGAGTAAATTAGAGAGAGACTTGAGAGAAGAGGGTAGATGGGAGAGAGATAAGTGAGAGAGAGAGAGGAGTTAAGAGGGAGGGTGGGAGGAGAGGAGGGAGGGAGAGGAGAGGGAAAGAGAGAGGAGAGAAAGAGAGAGGGGGAGTGGGAGAAGGGGGTGGGAGGGAGATACTTGAGGAGAGGGAGAGGGAGGGAGTGGAAAGAGAAAGAGGTGGGGATGCAGAGGGAGTATAGGGTTGATGAGAGAATTAGGAGTGGAAGAGAGAGAGGAGAGGGGGAAAGAGTGGGATAAAGGGGAGAGGGAGAGAGGGGGAGGAGAGGGGAGAGGAGGGAGAGGGAGGGAGAGGGAGGGAGGAGGTGGGAGAGTGGGAGATAAGAGGAGAGAGGAAGAGTGGGAGAAAAGAGAGTGGGAGAGAGGAGGGTGGAAGGTGGGAGAGAGAGGGAAAGAGGGAAAGAGTGGAGGGAGAAAGAGAGAGTGGGGGAGGGAGAGGAACTTAGGAGGAGGACTTGAGAGAGAGGGGGAGGGTAGTGGGAGAGAGATAGATGGTAGAGAGGGATAGAGGAATTATAAGGGTTAAGGGTAAATTAGAGAGTGGGAGAGAGATGGAGAGAGGGAAAAGTGAGAGAGAAAGAGAAATTAGAGGGAGAGCAGGGGAGAGAGAGGAGAAGTGTAGGAGAGGAAGAGGGAGAGGGAGAGAGAGAGAGGTGGGAGAGAGGGAGGAGTGGGAAGAGTGAGAAGAGAGAGGGAGAGAGGGAGAGAGAGAGAGGGATAGGATAGAAGAGATAGAGTGGGGAGAAAAGGGAGAGAGGAGAGGGAGAGGGATGGAGGGAGAGAGTGGGAGAGAGGGAGAGAGGGATGAAGAGGGAGAGAGTGGGAGAGGGGGAGAGAGAGGGGGATAGG
Organism: Sequoia sempervirens; assembly: GCA_007258455.2. NCBI lineage: Eukaryota > Viridiplantae > Streptophyta > Pinopsida > Cupressales > Cupressaceae > Sequoia > Sequoia sempervirens. The sequence continues at coordinate 468,427,438 of VDFB02058242.1, read as the reverse complement.
GAAAGATTGGGATAAAGAAAGAGTGGGAGAGAGGGAGAGAGTGGAAGAGTGGGAGAGAGAGGGAGAGAGAGGGAGAGAGGGAAAGAGTAGGAGAAAGAGAGAGTGGAAGAGAGGGAGGGAGGGAGAGGGATTAGGAGGGAGAGACTTGAGAGAGAGAGAGGGAAGGAGTGGGAGAGAGATAGAGGGTAGATGATAGAGTATATAAGGGTTAAGGGTAGGGGGTAGAGTGGGAGAGAGAGGGAGAGGGAGAGAGGGAAAGAGTGTGAGAAAGAGAGTGGGAGAGAGGGATGTTGGAATATTGTGCCTCAATCTCACAGGCTGAAACCACTAAAAGAGCCAAGTCGGTGTGACATCCATATTGTCTGGCTGACTAGTAGCTTTGGAACCTTCTAAAAAGTTTTGGTCACTAAGACCTTGTTTCAATCTTGTCAAATGGACCTATCATTGTGACATGATGATCGATGTGACAATTTATATCTCACTTTGCTCGAGGAGATCTCTAGCCGACGGTTTGGTTCCATGTGTTGGTCGCTTAGACTTGTGGCGACTATGTCATTGGAGTAACTCATATGCTTTGGTATGAAGTCTTGTTGATATGGAAAGTCTCACCAATAGCTACACTTGGATTCATCAGGATAACATATGGTGGCTCGGTAAGAACTCTTGGCAATGGGTGTTTGTCTCACCAATGCTATGGGCTTTCTTCTATACAACTCTTGTCAAAAGCTGAACTCGGGGTGACTTGAAGATTTCGGTATGAACTCTTAGTGATAGCGGTAAGTCTTGCCAACAATGCAACATGTGTAAGTTATCGGATGTATTTGGTATGAATCCTAGTGAAAGGTGGTCTTGGGGTAATATGGAGGGTTCGATATGAAGTCTTAGTGACGAATGAAGTCTCACCAACAGTGGAATATTGTAGTGTAATTTGAAGGCATCAGTATGACCTCTTGGCAAAGAGCGATAGTCTCACCAAAGGGAAATCTGATATCTATGTGACCTTTGAACATTGGTATGATGTCTCATCGAATAGTGATTGTCTCGCTGATGAGAATGATGAGGTCGATGCGACTTGTGAACTTGGTGTAACGTCTTGCCGATAGTTAGGACTCTTGGCGATAATGACAATCAGGTCTTGTGGCATCGGGGAGACATGGTTAGTGTCTCACCAACATGCGACACAGGTTGAATTCCATTGATTGAGTGATGACTATCCAACGTGGTGAGTCTACGACCAATCAGAGAAGCTGAATGGGAACCGTTGGAAGTTAGTATGTTGAGGTAGTTCTATGTGGAAGTTCAACAGACCAGTGACAACATGAATATATTATGGAATTGCAGATGATGTTCAGTTTGATGATTCATTCGACGGATGGATGATTGATGAACTATAGATGAATTGTTCGATGTGTATCAGTGTGAATTAAATTGAGAGTGCATTGTAACTGGAGTGTTCTATAGTAAGGTTGATCATTGTGAATGCTATTGTAAATTAACATCAAAGAGAGTGAAGCTCGTACTCTGTATGTAATTTCTATTATTGTAATACAAAGGGATTTTTCTTGGTGTGGTTGGTTTTTCTCCCATAAGGGTTTTCTCACGTAAATCTGGTATTCATCTATATATGATTATTTCTCTGTTTCTATTATTGCTTTCAAGTGTATCTTAATTGGACTATAATTGAAATTTTAAAAGTATCTTTGTATTCTTCCTTGAGGTTTTGATGTTAGGAGAGTTGTTTCCGCACCTTAGATTTTCTTACAAGTGGTATCAGAGCCTGGCCAGTTGTGTTATCCTTGTGGGCATGTTGGGTTTTTTGTTTCAATCTCTATTCAGTGGGAGTCTTGTAGAATTTTGGTAATTCGAGTTATAGATTAAGATGGCAAGCATGTCAGGAAATATTGAAATTGAGAAATTCAATGGTAGCAGTTTTGAGTTGTGGAAACTTAAAATGGAAGATCTGTTGGTTGATCATGATCTTTGGATTGCTATGCCTAGAATGAAGCCTACAGGCATGAAGCAAGAGGATTGGGACCTTGCAGATAGAAAATCTAAGGGGTTGATAAGGCTCTATTTAGCAGACACTATTCTTTTGAATGTTCATGAAGAAAAGACTACATCATCCTTGTGGAAAAGACTTGCAGCTATTTATTAGGGCAAGTCCTTGGTGAATAAATTGTTCTTGAGGAAGAAGTTGTACTCTTTGAGAATGTAGGAAGGAGGGTCTGTTGTTGATCACTTGAATGCTTTCAACATGCTAATTGCACAGTTAACATCTATGGGTGTGAAGATTGATGAAGAGGATCGTTGTATGCTATTATTATGTTCTTTGCTAGATTCTTGTGATCACCTGGTGATGGCTATTGGGAGTATGACATCCACTTTTAAGATGGAAGATGTTCTTGCTTATTTTTTATTAGAAGAGATGAGAAGGAAATATTTTGAGATAGTGAAGGAGGCTCTTGCTGTTAGAGGTAGATCAAAAGAAAAAGGCAAGAAGAAGGACAAGAAGTCCAAATCCAAATCAAAAGGGAGATCAAAGTCTCCTGGCAAGAAGTCCAAGGTGAAGTGCTAGAATTGTGGGCAACCTGGTTCATGAAGTATGTAGAATACGATGGTGGGAAGGTGTATTTGGCAAGTGATTCATCTTTGTAAATTTTTGGCTGTGGAAGAGTCAGAATTCAATTCCCCAATGGAAGAGTGAAGGGAATCAATGATGTAATGCATATACCAGGTCTGGCTTGAAATCTACTTTTTGTTAGTAAGTTGAATGATATTGGAGTGCAAGTCACGTTCTTTGGAAATGGCTGCAAGATGACTAGAGGTTCTATGGTGCTAGCAAGGGGTGCTTGAATTGGTACCTTGTATAAGTTGGATGCACATGCTATTCAATGTAATAGTGTCTCTGTAAAGTCATAGAAATCTACTCATGGAGGAAAAGAGGGAAAAGTTCCTGATGGTGTAAAATCTATGGAAGTTAAACTTCTAGCAGAAAAGACTATTTTCTGGTATCATAAGCTAGGCCACATTGGTGAGAAAGGTCTAAAAACCTTAAAGAATAAAAACCTGGTTGAAGGGCTCGATGATTGTAACCTTGAATTTGAATTTTGTGAACATTGTATATATGGAAAACAACACCGTGTTTCTTTTTATTCCAGTCCTCACAAATCTTCTAGTTTGCTTGATTATATTCATTCTGATGTTTTTGGTCTAGTGAATGTTCCTTCTTTGACTAAGTCAAGGTACTATGTATCATTTATTGATGATTATTCAAGAAGAGAATTTGTCTATTTTTTGAAAAGTAAATAAGAAGTGTTCAGTCGGTTTAAGGAATTTAAAAAACTTGTAGAAAATTAGACTAGAAGAAAAATAAAATGTTTAAGGATGGATAATGGTAGTGAATTTTGTTATGATGATTTCGAGAGGTACTGTAAAGATCATGGAATTAAAGACATAAAACTACACCTTATACTCTACAACAAAATGGAGTTGCAGAAAGGTTCAACATGACAGTGATGGAAAGAGCACGAAGTATCCTGAGCAGTGTTGGCTTAGAGGAGGAGTTCTAGGCTGAGGTAGTTGCTACAACATGTTACTTGATAAACAGTTCTCCTAATTCTTCTCTTGTTGAGAAAACACCTTTGGAAGTGTGGTCTGGAAACAAGCCCTTTCCGAGACATATTTGTGTTTTTGGCTATGACACATATGCATATGTGCCAAATGAGAAAAGATCTAAGTTGGAGAACAAGGCTATCAAATGTATTTTTATTGGCTATAGTGCTGGAATAAAAGGATACAAGCTTTGGAATCCTGATATGGAGAAGGTTCTATACATCATAAGTGTTATCTTTTGTGAGATAAAGCCTTCTACTTTAGATCTACAGTCAGAGACAAAATCAGAAAACAAAAAGGATGTAGTTGAAATTCCTCCTACACTGGATAAAGAGGAATTGAAAATTCAAAATGTACCCAAAAGTAAGGAGAGCTCAAGTAGTTCTGAGAGTTATGATGAAGAAGAACAACCTTAGCCTCAACAAGTGAGGAGGTCAACTCATGAAAGAAAGCAACCTGATAGGTATGGGTTTTCTTTGATAGATTCTACTTGTGCCTATGCTTTAATTTCTAGCACTGATGAGCCTAGAATCTGAAAGAGGCATTTGGAATGTTTGATTCAGACTCTTGGTTTGAAGCCATGAATGAAGAAATGGCATCATTAGAAAAGAATGATACTTGGAGTTTGGTGCCCTTTCCTAAAGGTAGAAAATCTGTTGGCTACAAATGGGTATTTAAAAAGAAAATAGGTCTGGATGGCAGTGTGGAAAAGTACAAGGCGAGGTTGGTTGTGAAGGGTTATTCCCAGGTAGAAGGAATTGATTATGGGGAAAAAATTTCTCCTGTAGCTAAGCTGACATCTATTAGATTTCTTTTGTCACTTGTAGTAGTGTATGACTTAGAGGTTGAACAAATGGATGTGAAGACAACATTTCTTCATGGTGATCTTGAAGAAGAGATTTATATGTCCCAGCTTGAGAACTTTGTGGAGAAAGGTAAAGAGAAACTAGTTTGCAAGTTGAAAAAGTCTCTGTATGGTTTAAGGTAGTCTCCTAGAATGTGGTACCAAAATTTTGACACGTTTGTTTTATCATTGGGATTTGTAAGATCAAAATCTGATAATTGTGTGTATTACAAAGCTAAAAGTGATCAAGTCCTTATTATTGCTCTCTATGTTGATGATATGTTGTTCATAGGCAATAGTAAATGATTTATGATCTTAAGTCTCAGTTGTTTGCAAAGTTTAAAATGAAAGCTCTTGGTGTAGCAAGGTATATTCTGGGAATGGAAATAACTAGGGATAGGAAGAATATAAAACTTTGGCTCAGTCAGAGTAAGTATATCAAGACTGTTCTAGAGAGATTTTGCATGACTAGTTGCAAGCAACTAGCTGTTCCAGTTCTGCAGGGAATGAAGCTATTTGTTGGAGATTGTCCAAAATATCCTACTAAGATGGAGGACATGACCAGTGTACCTTATGCTAGTGTGGTTGGAAGTCTTATGTATGCAATGGTTTGTAAAAGGTTAGACATTGCCTAAGCAATAGGAGTACTTAGTTGGTTTATGGCTAATCCTGGAAGGACACATTGGGATGTTGTGAAAAGAGTATTTAGATATTTGAAGGGAACTTCAAAATATGCTTTGTGTTACCAAGGTAACTTGGTTGAATCATAGAGGACTCTCAGCATTTGAGGCTATGTGGATTCTGATTGGGCAGGGGACATTGACAGCAGAAGATCCACTAGTGGATATATTTTCATGTTGAATGGTGGTGCAATGAGTTGGATGAGTAAGCGGCAGGCTGTAGTCGATTTGTCCACTACAGAGGAAAAATACATGGCAGCAACACACGCCTATAAAGAAGTAATTTGGTTAAGATGTTTGTGTTCTAACATTGGTTTTGATGCAAGGAAAATAACTATTTACTGTGACCGTCAGAGTGCTATTTTTTTGGCAAAGAATCCTACTTTCCATGCCAGGATGAAACATATAGATGTATAATATCATTTTGTACGGGATATGGTGGAGGATGGAAAGGTATCATTAGAAAAAGTGGATACTTTGGAGAATGTTGTAGATGCATTAATGAAGCCAGTGAGCACAGACAAGTTCAGGTGGTGTTCCAATTTGATGGACCTCAGTGCCCATGAATGTCAATAGTTTTTTGTTGTGCTTTGGAGGTGCTTGTGTGATCTTCGTCAAGTGAGAGATTTTTGGAATATTGTGCCTCAATCTCATAGGATGAAACCTCTAAAAGAGCCAAGTTGGTGTGACATCCATATTGTCTGGCCAACTAGTAGCTTTGGAACCTTGTGAAAAGTTCTGGTCACTGAGACCTTGTTTCAGTCTTGTTGAATGGACCTATCGCTATGACATGATGATCGCTATGAAAATTTCTATCTCACTCCACTCGAGGAGATCTCTGGCCGATGGTTTGGTTCCATGTGTTGGTTGGGGAGACTTGTGGTGACTGTGTCATTGAAAGTAACTGATATGCTTCAGTATGAAGTCTTGTTGATATGGAAAGTCTCACCGATAGCTACACTTGGAGTCGTTGGGATAACATATGGTGGCTCAATAATAACTTTTGGTGACAAGTGTTTTTCTCACCAATGTTGTGGGTTGTCTTTGGCATAACTCTTGTTGAAAGCTGAACTCAGGGTGACTTGAAGATTTCGGTAAGAAATGTCAATGTTAGCGGTAAGTCTTGCCAATAATGCAACATGTTTTTGTTATTAGATGTCTTCAGTATGACTCCTAGAGAAAGGTGCTCTTGGGGTAACATGGGGGCTTTGGTATGAAGTCTTAGCGATGAATGAAGTCTCACTGAAAGTGGAACATTGTGGTGTAACTTGAAGGCATTGGTATGACCTCTTGGCGAAGAGCGATAATCTCACCGAAGGGAAAGCTGATATCTATGTGACCTTTGAACATTGGTATGATGTCTCATTGAATAGTGATTGTCTCGCCGATGAGATTGCTGAGGTCAATACGACTTTTGAATTCAGTGTAGCATCTTTCTGATGGTTAGGACTCTTGGTGATAATGACAATTAGGTCTTGTGGCATTAGGGAGACATGGTTAGTGTCTCATGGACATGCAACACAGGTTGAACACCTTTGACTGAGTGATGACTATCCTATGTGGTGAGTCTATGAGCAATCATAGAAGCTAAATGGGAACTGTTGAAAGTTAGTTTGTTGAGGAAGTTCTATGTGGAAGTTCAACAAACCAGTGATGACATGAATATGTTTTGGAATTGTAGATGATGTTGGGTTCGATGATTCATTCGACAGATGGATGATTGATGAATTGTAGATGAATTGTTTGATGTGTATCAATGTGAATTAAATTGAGAGTGCATTGTAAAGGGAGTGTTCTATAGCAAGGTTGATCATTGTGAATGCTATTGTAAATTGACATCAGAGAGAGTGAAGCCGGTACTTCCTATGTAATTTTTGTTACTGTAATACAAAGGGGTTTTTCTTGGTGTGGTTGGTTTTTCTCCCATAAGGGTTTTCCCATGTAAATCTGGTGTTCATCTGTGTATGATTATTTCTTTGTTTCTATTATTTCTTTCAAGTGTATCTTAATTAGACTATAATTGAAAATTTAAAAGTATCTTTGCATTCTTCCCTGAGGTTTTGATGTTAGTAGAGTTGTTTCCGCACCTTAGCTTTCCTTATAAGGGAGAGAGTGGGAGAGAGGGAGGGAGAGGGAGAGTGAGAGAGTGGGAGAGAGGGAGGGAGTGGGAGAGTGAGAGAGAGGGAGAGAGGGAGAGAAAGAGAGTGGGAGAGGGATAGAGGGACAGAGTGGGAGAGAGGGAGGGAGAGGGAAAGGGAGAGAATGAGGGAGAGGGAGAGAGTGGGACAGAGGGAGAGAGGGAGGGAGAGGGAGAGAGTGGGAGAGAGGGAGGGTGAGGGATAATGTGAGGGAGAGGGAGAGAGTGAGAGATAGGGATAGTGGGAGAATGGGAGCAAGGGAGATAGAGTGGGTTTAGGGTTTTGGGAGAGAGGGAGAGACAGAGGGAGAGGGAGAGACTGGGAGAGATGGAGGGAGTGGGAGAGTGGGATGGAGAGGGAGAGAGGGAGAAAGGGAGGGAGGAGGGAGAGGAGAGAGAGGGAGATAGGAGAGAAAGAGAGAGAAGGAGAGGGAGAGAATGGGAGAGAGGAAGGGAGAGGAGAGAGGGAGGGAGAGGGATAGGAGGGAGAGAGGGGAGGAGAGGGAGAGTGAGAGAGTGAGAGAGGAGGAATGGGAGAGTGAGATCCTGAGGGAGAGAGAGGGATAGAAAGAGAGAGTGGGAGAGAGGGAGGAGACCGAGAGGGAGAGTGGGAGAGAGGGAGAGGGAGGGAGAGAGAGAGTGGGGAGGGAGGAGAGGGAGAGGAAAAGAGTGTGTGGAGAGCGGGAGAGAGGGAGGAGAGGAGAGAGCGGAAGAGAGAGGAGAGAGGGAGAGAGTGGGAGAGAGGGAGTGGGAGAGGGGAGAGAGAAGTGGGTGATAGGGAGGGAGTGGGAGATAGGGAGGGAGTGGGAGAGTGAGATATAGAGGGAGACAGGGAGAGAAAGAGAGAGTGGGAGAGAGGGAGAGAGGGAGAGAGTGGGAGAGAGGTTTAGGGTTTAGGAAGAGGGAGAGTGGGAGAGAGGGAGAGAGGGAGAGAAAGAGATAGTGGGAGAGAGGGAGGGAGAGGGAGAGAATGGGAGAGAGAGAGAGAGGGAAATAGAGTGGGTTTATGGTTTAGGGTTTAGGGAGAGAGGGAGAGAGAGAGAATGGGAGAGAGGGAGATAGAGTGGGTTTAGGGTTTAGGGAGAGAGGGAGGGAGATAGAATTAAGGTATAAGGATAGAAGGGAGAGAGATATAATTAGGGTAGACGGTATAGGCAAAGAGAGAAAATAAATATATATAAAAAACCAACTTTCTCATAACGCGAGTGTGTTTTGAAGAAGTAGAGACATGACCGTTTTAGCAAGAAATAACGCACTCATGTTATAATGTGATCGTGTTTTGTCTTGCTCTAAAAATGGTAAAAAATACAAAATATACCCATGATGTTGGCCCACATTCTACATATTCTCTTGGTTCTACATGTGTTGTGATAAAAAGTAGCTTTTTGATGAGTGCGTGAAGTGTGCATGCATGATTTTTAGATTCCACCACCCTTTTCATGATCTTTCCACCACCTTTGCATGAAATGGCAAAGTTTTCACATTGAAAGGCATATACTATCAATTCAAGTTTGAATTCCGGTGATAACTGATATACAATTGAAGTTTGGAGGGGAACAAGCTTTTGAAAAATTCAAATTGTTGAGGAGTTTGAGGAATGAAGAAGCAAATGATAAATAATTGGGGAGAACTCCTCCATTTGAAACTCTACTTTTTTAGGTATGTGAAGTCTTTACACATTTTCTTTCATTCTATTATGGCTTGCTTTCATTTTTTTTGTTGTGCATATTCCATGTTGATCATTGTTTATTTGTCATGTTATGACCTTAAGTTGTTAATGAACATTTTAAATTACACAATTCTATACACTTTCCAATTAAATTTTTAAACCACATCTCTTTGAGGTAGTTTTTTATTTTAAAATTGACTTACTTTGTGTATGCTTTCAAAGCTTTCAATGAGGTATTTTGTCAAATAGTTATACAAACTAGTTGATTGCCTTGTCTATGCTACCAAATTTTCCATACATGTCTCTAAAAAATTGGAATATACTCCTGATGCAGTAGGGGGAGGCTTGCAACACACAAACACACAACTCCAATCTGCAAACACAAATTTCAATTTACAATTTCATGAAGACCTCTTCATTCAAAAAATTTACACTGTTCCTTGTACCATATCAAAGTCACTCAATCAGGTGTAATTCCACTCACACAACCTTTCAACTCACAACACAACACATATTAGGGACCCATTATAGAGCCTTTCAACATATCCAACAATCACCAATGTTTGTTTTGTACCAAATTGCACAAATCAAGTTTTCTACACTTTTAAGGCCCCAAATTAGCCCACTTTTACAAAGGGCCACATTCAAAACTTGTCCAAATCTCCTAAAACCTTTGGGTAGCACTTAATATCTATCAAAACTTCAAATTATAGAAATCGATTGCAGAGATTCAATCATTTACCACCCAAACCATAAAACCCTCTCCCTAGGCTTGGAAACCCTAGGTTTTATTGAAAGTAGCACTTGACAAACATTCCAAAACTTGAAAACTATTCAAACAAGCCTAACGTACCCTACTCATGCTCAATCTAACATAAAATAATGCTGCCCAACTCATAAACTCAATTTCACTCACCAAAACCTCATTTTTCTTAAGGAAAACTCAACATTTCCTCATAAGGTTTGACACCCAATCCACTTCTGCAACTCCCATACTCTAGTTCAACATTCCTCCACCAAAAAAATATTGTTTCCAATCCATCCCACCAAGTTACAAGCCTTACAGTAGGTGGGATGGAGTTAATACATGTTTGAGGTTTACAAACTTACAAGAAACCTTGTTTCAGTCGGTTAGAGAAATCTGATGATAAATCACACAAAACTTAATGAGAAAAACTCAAAATGGATTCAAATGAGAGAAGACACACTATGATATGCTATTCCACAATAAAATGAATAAAAAATATGTTGTACGGCCTGTACCAACTGCTGCTATATTGGAAAATATAGAAAAAATGGAGAAATTCTAAGTTTTATTGTTCAAATTCTTCTTTCCAATCCAAGGATCATCCTCCATTTGAGTTTATCATGGCCTTTTATAGTTTTTACCTCCTAAAGCAAACCACTTCAACTTCCAAAACTAGCATTTGAAACTGTTGACCGTTGCTCTCCCTCTTTAATACACTTTTACAACCCTTCACTATTTGTTAATTTGGCAACTTAGCACTTTTTGCACTTTTTGAAAATTCTACTACCTAGACCCCAAAATACTATTGAAAAAATGACCAATTACATCAGAATATGGTCTTATAGACCTTTTAAAGACAAAGTTCCTCCAAAACTATAATCTAGACCTTATTCAACCTTAAATGGATTAACTTTAAATGGTGCTCCTGCACCAACTCCTCCCACATTGATAGCACTGATTTAAACTATTTTGGTTTTCATCTCTATTTCTAAATTACCTCATCAATAAAGCTACCTCATCACCTATGTTGTCTATTTATGAAGGCTTGGATGACATATATTTCATTTATTCTAATTATGGATACATTTTTGAGGAGCTAATATTCGTCTCATTACCATGATATAGGTAAAATTATCCTCCATGCTGAAGAAATGAACAAGGAAGAAACTAACAGATGAAGAGCTCCAAACCTTCAAAGAAAAGGAGAGAGAATGGTTGAGGGAATATCGTGAAAATAAGAAATTGGAAATGATTGATGAAAACAAGCCAATCGAAGAGGAACCTCAACCATAAAAAAGAGAACAAAAATTGGCAGCACAAAGGGAACAGATGTGAAAGCATCATGCTAGGATAGATGTAGATACTGTAGTTGGAGACACACCCTCTACTGCAAGTGAATATTAAGGGACACCATTAATCACAAGAAAATATGGAGGGACATCATCTACCACAAGTGAATATGGTTGGACACCATCCATCCCATCTCAAGTTGAGAGTACATCATCACTCAGATTTGACGAAGAAGGTATGCCATCATCCCCACTTGAACCTCAAGGTTTGTATTCTACTCCACGCTTGATCGAAGGTATGCAATCTATCCCACCTCAATTAAATATTTATGAAATTGCTAAGATGTATGTACCTAGGAGAAAACCACCTAGAATTTTTTGTAGAAAGCCAAAGTATTTGATTAATTTTGATGAGTATATTTTGTAGCACATGGAAGGTAAGATTTAAACACAATCTTATAGAAAATATACTAATAAGATTTGGAAATTCTTCTTTGAAAGGCTAAAGGAGATCGCAAGATGTCAACTATTTGTTGAAATGATGTGGAGTTTAAAGTACATAAACATCATGAAGACTCTTGGGTTGAGAACATTGAATGCATCAAGTGAAAACACTATTGTGAAGAATCTAATGGATGCTTATGAGAGTGTGGGTAAGACCTCATGCTCAAAGGAAAGTAATGTCACCTGATGTCTCATTACATTGACTTTGCTAAGCTATCAAACAAAGAGAGCTCGTATCATTAAAAAGAAAAGTGAAAAAATGAGAATTAGTAGAAAAACTTTATCAAAAGCTATTCAAAGGCGGCAAAGAATTGAGGGCACCGATTCAAATGAATTATGGGAATTCTTGGGAAGAAAGCCACAAAAAGATAAAAAAGTTGTTGAAGCATTGAGAACACTAATTGAAGAGTATTGGAAGAATAATACAAGGCCATCTCTGAATCAAAGGGATGTCATAAGAAGGAGAATCGATAGTCGAAACCATGAGCCACATCCAAAGCATTTTTTGGATATGACTAAAACCCAATTTTTTTGTAAATTTCAAAATGATTATCCTCAAATTAGTATTTCTCAAAGATTTTTTGAAATTCTTAAAAAAATTTATGCCAAGATAAATCACACATGCACTACTTGTTGTTGGAGACTACATATTGAATTATCTAACCATTATGATGTTATCATTTTATATATTTAGATTTGCATACTAACGATGTTTTGCAGGATTGTGGCATAGAAGCCCCACAAAAATATTCAAGAGAGTTCTTATGAAAAAAATTATGTGAAATAGAGGATGGCCAAATATTCTATAGGAAAACATGCTTGGATGGTTCATGCGAGCATTGCGGTGGCTTGCAAAGAATGCTAGTATGTCAACATATGGAAAGAACATATGAGGTGGGACAAAAACTAGTAGAGTTCAGGAAGGATAAAATAGCGGCATACATTACAAAAGATGGGTCTCAAGAAAAAAGGTTTGATTTGGTTATTTAGAAGATTCCAGTGTATCATTTTATGTCCATGTTTTGTGACAATATAGTGTATGATCATGAGTATGCAAGGCATACCCATAGAGCCCAATGGTTGGACACACAATTCAAGCTATGCAAGAACACCTTTCTAGTTGGAAGCATAGTATTAGTGGTTGACTTTGCAGAGAACTACACTCTACAACCACAACATGAGGTGCAATCACAATATTACAACCCCACACAGGTTTCAATATTTATGCACATAGCATTCATTCATGCAATTGATAGTAAAAAGGACCAAAGAAAGGTATTGAGGAAGTATCACTGTTATATTAGTGATGATCACACATTCTCTAGAGTTCGTGCAAGGTTGCTTCCATATGTTGTACAGTGATTTTTCTTAGAGGGGCATAGCATATGATTGACATATAATATGGTCGGATAACTGTGCAACACAGTTCAAGAATGCATGCATGTTCTACTATTTGCGCATGATGGATATCACTACAGGTGTCCAACATATGGGGAACTTTAGTGAGGTTGGGCATGGAAAGGGCGAGCATGATGGTGTAGGAGCATGCGTGAAAGGAGCATTAGCACGAGAAGAGTTAAAGTATAAAGATAGTACAAAGTTGATAGATGCAAGATCAATCGGCGAGTGGTGTAATGCTTTGATAGGTCTAAGTAATGAAGGTACGTCTTTAGTTTGTATAATTTTTTGGTTGATGGATGATACTAACATTGCACCATATGAGGATTTTTGTACACTAACATGATCGAGTGAGCTACACTCTTTCCTTAGCTCAAATGCAGGTTCATGGAGTATCAATACACGTAAGATGGCACACTTTTATTCTTCATGTACAATGCAAGCCTGGAATGATTGTGAGTCAAGGGAGTGGGTTGACAAATGGTTCAACAAGTTATCTTAGCCCACTTCACACATATCACCCTCTGAGAACATTGGAACTAACATGGATGGAATCACCGGTCGATTTTGACCATGTATCAAATCTAGTTCAACTAAATAATATATCTACTTGCTTAGTTTTCAAAATTCTATATTGTTATATGAATTTGTACTATATTTGTAATGTTGACTAATTTCAAGTGATTTGCCCCACATATCAATGCAGGGCATGTTTATCCAGTTATTGTAGATGAAGACAAGAAAGAGGGAATAAACTATTACCTGTATCATTATGTTGAGGCCAGAAAGAAATTGGAAGCCCCAATTATAGATGGAGAAAACATTGAATACACTAAAAGCTTAGCTATTGTTACCGAAATTTGGCTTAGTAGGTACCCACATAAGAGTGTTAAACAGTGTTTATTTCAGGACTTTGACACACATCATAAGATTCTTGATTACTCAAACCTTGTCGTGGCATCTAGTGTTCGTTTGAACAAATATGCGGGTATACCTTTGAACAAGACCTTGTGGAAGGTCTGTGAGTCTAACCATGAGGCAATACTTGACACAATAAAGAGTAGAGCAGACTCAAATGTGTCATTGGATTAATTTGTAAGTATATGCACAATGGTTCTTATTAATTTATACTTGTATGCACATTAATTTTTTGATGCCAATTCTATCATCTTATTTTACTTTGTGTATCTATAAGTAACCTGGTAAACATTGATTGGTGTCCACTCGTAGAAAATGTAGATTTATGAGCCATCCAAGAGAATCTAAGCTAGAAAATCAATGCAGATTTATTTGTGTATCTGTAAGTAACCTTATCATGAGCACTTATGATGTAGACAATATAAGAGCATCTCAAATTTCAAGATATTCTATTCATGAGAGGTGTTGTGTGCAATAGGTATCTTCGAACTCCCAATGAAGATGTATGACTAGGAGTGACTAAGTTGAGAGACTCACATGCCCATCTGTAAATGTCTTCCATCTATTTTCATTTCATTTCCATTTTGGATGTTGTTTCTTTTTCTTCTTTTACTTTGTGTATCTATAACTAAACTACTAAAAATTGATTGGTCTCTCCTTGCAGAAAATGCTGATTTATGAGCCATCAAAGAGAATCTCATCCAAAAAAGAAATGGAACATCCTTATTTTGATGATCTTGACAAATCTCAATTTTGATTTCAATCCATTCTAAAAGAGCGTGTGAAGCTTTGCGAGGGAATCTCAAGTTACTCATTTGAAGTTAACCTCAGAATGAGAACCTATGATGTAGACATTATAAGAGAATCTCAAATGTATGAGTGACATTGTAAAATATCTATGAGAATAGAGTACCTAAGGCATTGTAATGAGATTTACTGAAATATTGAAATTTGGTGCAAGGGCACCAAGGTTATTGAGAAAATTTGTTTCATGGAAGTATTAAGTTAGTTTTGTGTTTTGAGTTTTGTCAATTGAATAAGGTCATATTAGACCAATTGATTTATAATGTAGTAAGTCATGTTAGTTACAAAAACAACAATTAGGCATGATTGGAAAGATGCAGAATCATTTTTAAAAGCTATTTAAAGCCTCTTGAAGGCTCAAACACAATGTAATTTTTCTAATAGAAGAAATTCAAAGCTGAGAAACAACATTTTCTCAGTATTTTGTTGAGTTTTCTAAAATTTCTTTCCCTTGTACGGACCCGTATAGGTCCTTGCTCTGAAACCTTTTGCATTTTGTGGCAGTGTGAAGTAGCTTTATTTTGCATCATTTTGGAGGATCTAAGACAAAATATTGAGTGAGTTCTCTTCAGTACTATGTTGCTCCCCTGATTTAACACTGTTTGCTTATTGAGGGTCTTCTAAAATGTGGATTTGACCCATTCCACTTTATGTTTCCACTATTTCTTGCAGAATGGGTCATGTAAAAAGTGTAATATAAATGTACAGGGGATTTGGAAGGTTGAGAGGCCATTTTGGTCAATTTTGAGTGATCCCCTAGGGCTAAGCAGACCAAAATGCATGTGAAAATGGAGGTTTTATGAATGGTTTTAGTGAAATATTGATGGATTTGGCTTGGTAATGACATAGAATATCTATGCAAACCTAAATAGGTGTGTTGGAAACAATTTCAAAGTTTGGAAAGCCCAGTTTATGGTCGATCTAGTAAAACCCTAGTTTTATGCATGAAAAGGGAGGGTTTGTTGGGACAACACCCTAGCAGCCTTGTGTTGGTGTAATGATCGGTGAATTTGATGTTTTGAGTCACAATTACTGACTGTCCAAGGGATTGTGTGATTAAAATAAGTTTATAAGGTACTTTGTTTAGAAAAGTGGGGTAATTCGAGTAGCCTTTTAGTAGGTCAATTTGTTGGTTCTCCATGATGGCACAAAGAAACTTATGGGGATCTTTTGTGAATCTTGTAGTAGGCCTATGGTAAGTCTCTAGTGATGATTTTTTGGCCTTTGTATGGCCTTAGGAGTAGGATAACTTCATTTGTTGAATATTGAAGGCTACAAGCCTTTTGAGTGTGTTTTGAGAAACTAGGTGTTTTAGTGATCAAAGATTGGGTTCATTGTTTGAGAATTGATTAGTTGATGTTGAAAAGAGTTCCTCCACCTTGAATTGCATCAATAAGCCCTCTAACATAACAAACCCCAAAACCCTCTTCTTTCACAAGTTAGGTAAGGGTTTATTGAAAAACCATACTCCAAACCTTCCCACAGGCAACAAAAGCCTAAAACAACTTCAAAAAGGTCTTCACAAGCTTAAAAGTTCAAGAGATATTGCTGCCCCCAAATATTTCTTCAAACCCTAGCACTAAACCACCATTTGACATCTAGGGCATCACCTAAAAACCATATATTCCCCTCCTTTTTGCACAAAAATTTTCACACATGTTTTATAACTCTAACCAAGCCTTTCCATTGAGTTATAGAAGCACACAGTGGGTGAAAGACTTAATATGACATTTTATTGCACTAAAAACCCTTAAAACAAGGTATACAGATTGACCCTCAGTAATTGGCTTCTAAAATGTACATAATCAGTTGAAATCCAACCAAACCAAAACTAAAATGGAGTTAATTTTTCTTCCCACCAAATTCCATCAAAAAGAGATCACAATCACCCTGTACGTAGCCATATAGTTGAAGGAAACATCCGATTCCAATGTGCAAAAGGGTAGCAATCTTTGACGGGGTATTACTCAAAAACCATGGTGCTTAATAAATTTCCATCTAAATCTATGAGATCATGTTGGGCTCCTCTACAATAAACTCTCTCAGTTTTTGTTGTCTCAGAGTGGTTTTCCCATTGTCTCCAGTTTTCACTTGATGGAAAAAGTGTCAAATGCAAGCAGTGCAAAGTTGTAAAGTGATGCAACTTTCATTATGCAACTTGTGTGACCAAACAGATTGTTCCGACACATCCAAATAAGTATGTTTACACTAGACATGGTCTTCTTTCACACCCAAACACACAGAATCGCTCTGAGCTAAGTTCAACTGGATTGATCCCCTAAGGGTCCAAAGTGCAAAATGGTTGCAAACTTAAACATGTTGTTACTTGGATATTGTGATGCTTAGAAACTTCCCATCTGATCATATGGGATTGTGTTGGGCCCTTCTACAATAACTTCTCTCAGTTTTTTATATTTTGGAGGAATTTTCCCGTGGTGGTGAATTTTCACTTGAGGAAAAAATTGTCAAATGCAAGTAGTTGAAAGTTGCAAAGTGGTACAACTTTCGTTTTGTAACTCATGTGACCAAATGGACTATTCCAACGTGTCTGAATAGGTATTTTATGCTATAAATGGTCCTCTTTCGCACCCAAACATGCGGAATCTCCTCGAGCTACATGCAACCAGATCAATCCCTTAAGGTTCAAAAGTGTAAAATAGCTACAAACTTGAACATGTTACTTAGATGCCATGATGCTTAGAAAATTCTCATCTAATCCTATGTGATCACATTGGGCCCCTCTACAATAACCTCTCTTTTTTTTGCTATCTCAAAGGGATTTTCTTGTGGTGGCAAATTTTCACTTGGGGAAAAACTTGTCAAATGCAAGTAGTTGAAAGTTGCAAAGTGGTGTAAATTCATTCTACAACTCATATGACTAAATGGATTGTTCCAATGCATCCAAATAGGTATGTTTATGCTAGGAATGGTCCTTTTTTGCACCCAAAAATGTAGAATCACTTTGAACTACGTTCAACCAAATCTATCCTTTAAGGGTCCAAATTGCAAAATAGCTACAAACTTCAACATGTTGTTACTCGGATACCATGAAGCTTAGAAACTTCTCATCTGATATAATGGAATCATGTTGGGCCCCTCTACAATAACCTCTCTTTGTTTTTTCTATTTCGGAGGCATTTTCCCATAGTGGAAAATTTTCACTTGGAGAAAAAATTGTCAAATGCAAGTAGTTGAAAGTTGCAAAGTGGTGCAACTTTCGTTCTGCAACTCGTGTGACCAAAAAAACCATTTCAACATATCTAAATAGGTATGTTTACATTAGGAATGTCCTATTTTTCACCCAAACACACAAAATCGCTCTGAGCTACATTCAATCAAATCGATCCCTTAAGGGTCCAAAGTGCAAAATGACTGCAAACTTTAGCATGTTGTTATTCAGATACCGTGATGCTTAGAAACTTCTCGTCTGATCCTATGGGATCATGTTGGGCCCCTCTTCAATAAAATCTCTCATTTTTTTTCTATCTTGGAGGCCTTTTCCTATGATGGAAAATTTTCACTTGGGGAAAAAATTGTTAAATGCAAGTAGTTGAAAGTTGTAAAGTAGTTCAACTTTCATTCTATAGCTCATGTGACTAAAAAAATTGTTCCAACACATCTAAATAGGTATCTTTACACTAGGAATGGTCCTCTTTCGCACCCAGACATGTGGAATTTCTTTGAGCTACATTCAACTGGATCGATCCTTTAAGGGTCCAAAGTGCAAAATTGCTACAAACTTCAACATGTTGTTACTCAGATACCATGACACTTAGAAACTTCACGTCTAATGCTATGAGATCATGTTGGGCCCCTCTATAATAACCTCTCTCAGTTTTTTCTACATTGGAGGCATTTTCTCGTGGTGGAAAATTTTCACTTACGGAAAAAGTTGTCAAATGTAAGTAGTTGAAAGTTGCAAAGTGGTGCAAATTTCATTCTACAACTCATGTGACCAAATGGACTATTCCAACGCAATTGAATAGGTATTTTTATGCTAGGAATGGTCCTCTTTCACACCCAAACATGCAAAATTTCTCTGAGCTACATTCAACCGGGTTGATCCCTTAAGGGTCCAAAGTGAAAAATGGATGCAAACTTTAGCAAGTTGTTACTTGGATATTGTGATGCTTAGAAACTTATCATCTGATCCTATGGGATCAAGTTGGGCCCCTCTATAATAACCTTTCTTGTTTTTTACTGTCTTAGAGGCATTTTCCTATGCTGGTGAATTTTCACTTGGGGAAAAAGTTGTCAAATGCAAGTAGTTGAAATTTGCAAAGTGGTGCAACTTTTGTTCTGCAACTTGTGTGACCAAATGGACTATTCCAACGCATTTGAATGGGTATTTTTATGTTATACATGGTCCTCTTTTGCACCCAAACACACGGAATTGCTTTGAGCTATCTTCAATTGGATTGATCCCTTAAGGGTCCAAAGTGCAAAAGGGAAGCAATCTTTGATGAGCTATTACTCAGAAACTATGATGCTTCCGAACTCTTCGATTGAGCCTACGGGATCACATTGGGCCCCTCTATAATAACCTCTCTCAATTTTTGTTATTTCAGAGTTTTTTTCCTGTGGTGTCCAATTTTCACTTAATGGAAAAAAATGTCAAATGCAAGTAGTGTAAAGTTGCAAAGTGGTGCAAATTTTATTTTGCGATTTGTGTGACCAAAAAAATTGCTCCAACGCATCTCGATATGTACGTTTATGCTAGGCATGGTCCTATTTTGCACCCAAACACACGAAATTGGTTTGAGCTACTTTCAACCAGCTTGATCCCTTATGATGGCATGGAAAACAATCGAAAAGAGAAACATATGCACAACAGTTGATTAGAATCCATTCTTGTGGAATTCTATTAAGTTCCAAACAACTTAGAAGTAGATTTCTGAAATAGGTATGAACTTGCTCATACAAGGATTTGAGTGTAATATATTGAAATAGGCCATTCCGCCTATTTTTTAGGTTGTGTCTCCATGATATGGGCCTAATGTAAGTAGGATAGGGAGTAGGAATAAGAAAATAGCATTGGTAAAGGAATTGGAAGAGATTACTAACATTGCCCCTGTTGAAAATTTAGAATTGGGGCCCCTTAAAAGCAAGGCTAGAAGAGGTGAAAATAAGAAATTGCTTGAAAATAAGTTATAATAGGTTGGAAATAGGGTGAGGTTGTGGAGTTTGATGTGTTCAAAAGGTTTGCAAGGATAGGGGAGGTCAAAAGTATGTTATGACTTGATTCCCTAGTTGGGAAAATAGGGGTTTTGAATGAAAAAGAGAGGTTTGAGGGAGTAAAAGTGGGTAAAGTCAGGGGCAACATAATTTGGTGGTTAATTAAGTTTGTGCAGGAAGAATGAAGAGTGTTGGAAGAGGTTTTGAGGTTGTATGAGGTTCAGGTTTGGGTTTGGGGGTTCAGTTCGCTGGTTTGGCCAAAAAATTTTGGAGGGGGGTTCGGTTCATTGGTACAAAAAACATGTAAAAACAATATATATATATATATATATATATATATATGCAACCTAGAAGCATGAATTGGGATTAGAATATCACATAACATCATATAAAAAAAAAAGACCACCATAACCTTGAATTTCATTTAAACCATGCATGATAATTATTCATCATTGAAACTTGAATTGCGATAGCTTGATAGACAGAGTCTATTGATGCTAGGGTTCAATTTGTATGATTTTGAAAAAAGAAGCCAACTGAGTAAAGTTATCAGTGTTCTTTAGAAATCATAAGAATTTGTTTAGTACACTAGCCATTTTGATGTCTTCTTGTAGTCTCAAACATTATTTTGTATCATTGTTACATTGGTCTTGAGAGTGGTAGCTTAATATAGCTCCACAATAAAAAATCTAGTTTACCTGTGCAGTGTAACAGTGGTCCATATGCAGATTTTTCTTTCAAAGAACCAAAGGGTGACTGCACAATTGAAGTGTATAAACACATATCTTTTTGTAAGATCAAGGATACTTTTTGACACTTACATGCATTTCTAATCTAAAAGGAAAAGTCTTTTTCCTAATCTGTATGTAGCCATAGGATTTTGACATTGTCAAAAAGAGTAAAACTTCCTAAATGATGCAAAGGCATGGCCAAGTAGTTCTAACTCTTCACATGAGAGAAGAGAGATGTTGGAGAGTACATCAAGTCAGTGAGAACAAAAGTGTAATGTTTTTTAGTTTGTATTAATCCTCTATTTTTCTACAGATGTGTGATAAATTCTTACTTCAATGATTCATCTGGAACAATTTTTGAAAAAAGAAAGTTGTGTCACAATCCATTTTCAATCTAGCAAGCAAAAATGAAAGCTCAACCTCTTGGAATGAAAATGCTTGTTTGCAAAAAAAAAGATTAAGAATGAGGTATTTAAGGTGTTTTAAGTGATTTAGAGGTCACTTTTAGGGTTCCCTTGGGCATGGGTCAAAGTCAAACTCCATCAAACATGAAAAAAATGTTAAAAAAAGCACTTTTTGGATGCCTAGGCACGCGGGTTTTGTCTTGGTTCACCTAGGTTCTGTCTAGGTTATGCCCGGGTTCTCTTGGGTTCTACATGAGTGAACCAAACCCAAAAATGAAGGACCATGGTTGAACCCACAGGTGAACCGAACTAGGGCCAAAACCAGGGCTAAAATAGAAGAACCCAATAACATAGATAATGTGTCAAGAAGTTGACTACTTCATCTACTTTGAATATTATATTTTGCAAGTGTTGTGAAGATTATGTATCCTTTACTTAATTGAGTTGTTCCAATCAAAGGATTAAATATATTGGAATTTTTTTATGAATCATTTCATGGAATACCAATTGAAAACATGTTTTTTACTTTTAGATAAAGTTGTTTAGCATCAATCAATTAATTTATTCAAGAAAAACCATGAAGGACATAAATGATCAATGCTAGGGCTAACTAATTATTAAGTATACACATGAATAAGTCAAGCATGTACATGTGAATAAGGGAAGGAAAAGTAGTCACAAACACGTAAGCCTTGAAGTATACACACAAATACACAGTATACACAACTCAATACAAAGTATATGCACAAATACAAGGTATACGAATGAAAATGCATAAGTCACAAAGTATACATTGGAACACAGGTAAGTCAAAAAGTATACACATAAGTTGTAAAATATACACTTGAATACACATAACTCATATCTATCGAACCATGAATTTATAATGCAAATATGGACACCATAAAAAAAAAAAGATTTGTATTAACCAAATAGCCATGTACACATACATCAATTTATATGTTGATATAAGTATAAAATATAGGTACAAAATAGCCATATAGGCTTATGAGAATGCCATATAGGCATACAACGTCAAATACATCCAATACAAAATATGTACAAAACTATCATGTAGGCATACAACAAAGGGCTATGGAATCAAATTTCATTTCTCTCCATGATCTGGAAATAAATTATTTCCCTTTGCTTGTCGATCCGATGGAAATAAGTGCATCACTCATTTGTGTTGTGCTCGAGGAGTGCTCCTGTGGCTCCTCCTATTGTTAAGTTCTTGGAAAAGTTTTAGTGTTTACAATAAGAAGTAAAGACATAAATATATAGAAATTACATTTTAAAAATGATATATTTAACAAAATAATCACTTACCGTCATCTCATGATCACTCTCCACAAGGGAAATATTTGCATGCCCATGTTGAGGTGTGCTCAAGCCTTGTATAAACCATCCAAATAGAAATTAAACTACGAATCAATAATGGTTTGATTTTTCACTAGAACTGACATCTATAACAACAAATGTAAATTAAATTTTAGTAATTTGCCTCATACCTCCCCTGTCAGAGCCATTGAGGATTGAATAGCAGATGAAACACCAATATCCATTTCCCTCATAACATTTGGAGGTGCTTCTGCCACCAACAACTGAAAATAAAACAACAAATTAGTCAATCACAAAAACTACAATAGTGATCCACGTCATAACTTATAATGTATGATGTTGTATAGGTATTTTCATGATGTAATAAGGCATAAATAGTTATTTTTGAGTTTTTAATGGTCTTTGGTAGTCATTTTAGGAATAAATTATAAAGTTGGAGAATCTTAACAAAAGTTGTCAATCAATGTTAATATAAAAATGCAAAAAGGTGACAAGCAAATGCAATTGGAAGCTGCTCCTAGACTTATTACTTATGCTATGTGAAGTAATTTCATCACTACTTATGTTGAATTTCTAAACAACTATATTGTAGTTGAAATTTTATCATCTATCAACATCTAGTTATTAGTTATGGAATGTGAAGTAATGCTTTGAGTTTGAATGATGTGAATTGCAACATAATCAATAATATGAATATAAACTACACAAATCTATTAAATACAATTCATTAGTTAAACTATTTATTCTATTACTTGCGTGTAGCTTTGAGTAAATCCACTAGCACTGAGAGGTGTTCCCTCAAAACTTCCAATATTAGCATGTTCAACATCCAAAATCACATATTAAAATACCATTCATAAAACAATGCTATTAACATGTAATAAATTTATAATTGTTTACTAGTTACATACCCCATCGATAGGTGTACTACAGAAATAAGCAGGTGGAGGTTGGTGTATCCAATCTCAACACTATGACTGTAAAATTTTATTAAAATCATAAAACTAAATTAGTTAATCTTGCATTTCAAAATTGAAATTCAATAAATTAAATTCAATGAACATGCTAACTTTTACCTGAGTGTCAATGCCATATGCCTCATACAAAATGTTGGTTTCCCTCTCCATCTCCATAGTTGTAGATAGATCCTACATAGTAGCCTCTTGAGTGTCAGTGGGGTCATATGAACAAGTCTCCCCGCAAGATTGACACACATGGGTTAGAAGGCCACGACTTTAAGACTCCCTTGGATGGTACTGTAGAATAGGGCTAGTATGTTGGGTGACACTCTGGGTCAAAGTGTTGATGGCCTGCAATGTCTCTATGTTAGCACTCTCCTTCACAACGGAAGGCATAACAATGTGCTCATGAGGCAGCCTAGCGAGAGCTTGTCTCCCTTGTCGCATAGGATCTGACTATGCATCGATTCTATCCTGATCCAACCCCCAACCTCTCCCCTAGAAGTCCCTCATATAAAAATAATTTGGGATTTTGTTCAATATAAACTCACTCTATAATTTCCTAAGGAAATACTGGGGGACTTCACAATTGTTGCATGGTGGGTAATCAAAAATCAAGTACCACCTATCATAAAAATAATTCCTAATCTATTGGTGGTGTTAACAATGAATAGGAAACCTCTTCGCATTGAGGGTAAGATTTTGATTTGTGTGTGGGTCAGTGAATAATGAGCACAAATCACCTTTCATAATTTTTAAATCCTTTACATCTTTATATGATAGTTTATCCATGTAATAAGCCCTATCCACTTGCCTCCTATCTTGCCATCCAATTATTTGATTGCTAATTGAATCTACATTTTTTAACATATCTTTCAATGAACTTGCTAGGGTCATTCTTTTTGTAGTTGAACCATTTGGATCACTTAACCTACTAATTAAATCCTCAATTTTCTTTTTGTTGTTCTCAATTTCACTCATTAAATTTTGTTGCTAGAAGTAGAAAACTAGAGTTTCGTGAAATTTTGTCTATAGATTCTAAATATATTTTTTCAAAATTTTTGGAATTAGATTGCACTTCTTTTTCCATCTCCCTCGAAAACTAGTTTTTTTCAAAAAACAACATTTTTAAAAAGTGACACTCACCGTATAACACATAA
>VDFB02058242.1:468363521-468402965 GCA_007258455.2 Sequoia sempervirens | reverse complement strand
TAACACAACCACTCTGCATATCAACCAGAGTTATAGGCTCTTTATTGCAGCAAGAGGTAATCACTCTTCGATCAGGCTATAATTACATCCTATCCCGTTAAACTTGAGACAACCTGAATGCACCCAATGATGATTATTGACACCTACATTATACAACCTGAATTAACTACATTATATGAGTGCCTCCATTTCTATCACAAAACAGCCACATTAAACTTGGGTCACACATGAATGCATCCTGTATTTGTTGCAGCTATCAACCTGCAAGCTAAAATGACCATCACGCTTGGTGGATCACATAATTACATTCACAAGAATTTGTTCCTCCATTGTGATCTTATGGTGATTCCACACAAAAAAATCTGGACATGAAATTCTCAAAACCCTTAACCTCTACAAATGAAATTTGATGAGATATTGCTTTAAAATATGATTTTCAAACCCGGAACTACAAATCTGACTTCACAACTGAATTCTGCAAAAAGACAATGACTACCCTCAACCTGGTGATATCTTCTTGAATTTTTTCTGATTTTTCCCAGGAAAATCGTCTGTAGTTCTCCACAAACTGTCTCAAGTAGAGCAAAACACTGTCACAATACATCACGCGCGAACTCACTTTTCTTTATGTCAGCCACAATTTGATTTTTTTAATTTTTCATGTTTGTCGAACATTCGACGAAAATAATAGCCGACATTTCGACGAACACCAGGTTCGTCGATATTTCGACGGACTTCGGGGATAAACTTTCGAAACAATTGGAAATTACACATCAAATTTTACAAGCACCTGTCGAACATCAAATTTTACATATTTTGTCAGACAGTTTCGTCGTATTTTGCAGTCAAATGCATTAGTATTAGAAGAGGTGTAGAATAATTTGTTTTCTTAAATCATGATAGTTCATTAGGCTCAAATAGGCAACACTAGCTAGCTTTTTAAGGAAATTTGGTAATTGTCAAGGTAATACCAAAGGGTAAGGATGGGACCCACAATGTATTGTACAATGCACTAACATCCCTTATCTATTTTGATTATACTAAGGATAAATTCATGGGCCAATAATTTCTAATCACTATATTTTAAGTGTCATTTATAGTTACTATTGTACCTAGGATGTGTATATATGATAATGCAATAAAGCTCTTTGGGAGAGTAAGTATGTGTGAGGCATACAATTTTTCCCTATGTGGTGGTGAGGGCACTCAAAGCAAGGTTCAGGGAGGATAAGGTTTCTACATAGGATGAATGTTTTATAAATCTTACATATTTTGAGAAGAGTAAGTAAAACTTTAGTTGACTTTATCTATGTGTTAAAGTACTATAGATCATCGGGGATGATGATTCACAAGGGGGAAAGTATGTTACACCCCAATTGTATAATTACTATTTACTATTACTATGTAGCGTAAAATGTGAATGTAATGTGAATTATGGAGATGAATAAATTGTGTTCATACCATGTTTTTAATGTGAATGTTATCTCATTTGATGTTATTTCATTTGATGTTATCTCAATTGTTGTTATTTAATGGAGAAGTACTGCATATATGTGAATGGATGATTATTAAATTATTATTCTAACTTTGGAAATGTTTATGTATACTGCATATGTTGTGAACAATTGATTGTCGTGTGCATGTGTTAGTGGATGCAGGTATGTGTTCTATTCCTCCAAACAGAGGGGAAGTATCACTCAAGAGAAGATCTTGGTCAAATAACTATCAATGTAAACTATCTGAGCATAAACACATACCACATTAGAATGATTGAGTTGAGTTAGTTTGTGGGTAGTAGGTAAGTCATCCTTAGCAAAATGTGTCTGCATTAGTAAGTGTCTTGATTATTACTAAATGCATGCTTGAAATATGTTTATCTGTTTGAGCTTGTGAATCCTTCCTCATGTTAGTATGTTTTTTTGTAGTTTGGTTGAGTCTCTTTGGATATGAGTGAGACCTTCATTGTGAATGTATGTGTGTATCTATGTTGATAATCTTGAGCATATACATCGGATGTATGTAGGTATATATGTTGAAATAGAAACTCAAGCATACGATTATATAATATGCATAGGAATATCAATTGCACATTTTCAATATATACATATATATCTACACACCTTGTACCTACTTATTTACGAAGAAGAATGTGTATATGTATAATATTATAAATATTAGATAATTCTTGTAAATTGGTATATGTAGGTGTATGGGCATATATACTTGTTAATATATACATACAAATGTATATACTAGTATGCATATAGGTCTGTGTATAAATATATATAAACAAGGGAATTCATGCCTGAGAAGAATGTGTATATATATATATTATCTCTTTACTATTATTATTATGCGTAAATATAAATACATATATTTGTATATATATGCGTATATACAGATTGCTTGAGGAATATGGATTAAGTGGATATATGCTTCTATATATTAAATGGTTTATAAACTTGTTTGTAAGGGATATATACACAATATACTCATATTTATATATATTATATGAACTTCATATCAATGAATGCTTATTATATACATATATATACAATAATATATGTAGTTAAAATGGTAGCACCATTTTATATATATACTATTATATATATTATGGAGTAAAAAGATGCATGGTGCAACCTTGAAGGCAGGATTAGCCCACTCCTTAGTGTTTAAGCTAATTATAGTATAAGGTGCCATTTGCATATGTAACATGCATAGTAAACCACCAAGTCAGTGCAACCATATAAGAGAAGTATGATGTTTTCTTTGATATCGACTAGCAAGCAATGATAATCAGTTGGCTATAATAATGCATATGTATGGCTTGGAGGTCAAATCTCTTATTCAATTGAAGCTGATTTATAAGGCTATTTTGTAGTCAATAAAGAAAATGAAATAAGAGGTTGATAATAGTCATTATTGACTATGTCAAATGAAAATGATTTAATAGCTTATGGTTGTTAAGTGTAAACCAATTATCTTTCAAATGACATGCAATTTATGAAATTGCATTTCATTTGATATT
Organism: Sequoia sempervirens; assembly: GCA_007258455.2. Taxonomy (NCBI): domain Eukaryota; kingdom Viridiplantae; phylum Streptophyta; class Pinopsida; order Cupressales; family Cupressaceae; genus Sequoia; species Sequoia sempervirens. The sequence continues at coordinate 468,399,937 of VDFB02058242.1, read as the reverse complement.
GTTGTCTATGGTTAGCTTGACTTGGTTGATGCTATGATAAAGAGAAACTTTAACTTTGTCTAAATGCCTTTAAATTTTTAATCAACTCATTCCTTAAATTCAATCAATATGTGCTAAGTGTTACAAATTTACTGTTGACTCTTTCTCACTATCAAAAACTACGCCAACTTGATAATAGAATAGTGGATTTGGCACCACCTCTTGAAATATTTTTCTATTGATGTATTTCCTGGAGTATAATTCAAATTCTCCATGTGCATTTTGAATTAGTCTTTGGATTGTTGTCAAGGAAACAAGTTGATCTATAGGATGTTTCACTAAGTTTGAGCTTATTTGATCACCACCTTATTGTTGAGTTTCATGTGTTGCTTTACATGAAGCTCGCTATCCTTTTTCATGCCTAAACTATAGGCTTTGAGGTTGATTGGTTGCTCTATAAATAGCTGAACCATTTCATTTAAGAGGTACACATTCCTCCATGAGATAATACATCTTTTTCAATTCATAATTTTGTATTTTTCCAGCCATACTTTGTTTTGTATTGAGAGAGTGAATGGAAGTAATTTCATATAGTTGTGAGGAGGTTATATTTTGGGAGAGCTATATTTTGAGAGGAGTAAGCTATCAACTTGTGAGGGAGAGTTATAGTGTCATTCTTGAGGAGTTTTTTTATCAAGCTTGCTACAGTGGAAAAGGCTGCAATGTTGCCATTTGTTTGGATAAGCGATAATAGGCATGGGGATCTCTTCTTCTTTGTTATTTTACTTTTGAATGATGTGTCTTGCATGCATGGTTGAGATTTCTTTCCTAGTATATGCATTAGAGAAATTAGATTATTTTGAAAAGGAAATTGAATCTTTTATGATGTTTTCATATTGTGTTTTTAATTACTCCATAGTAGGAGATGGGTGTTTATCATAGGTTATATACTAGGCTTTATTGAACATGAAAGGCACATATGGTACACTTAGCTAAGCTATTGATTTAACTAGGAAAACTTGTGTTTACTCCTAAGATAGACAATCCAGTATGGGAGGGAGTTTGTGCACTTGTGTATAAGTAGGTTTATTCCAAGTCTATAGGTTATCTCTGGGATGATGGACTATCCATTGAAGGAAATACTTAACTTGTGTACTTACTAGTTAAGTAGGTTTATTCCAAGTAGATTATATAGTGATAGGTTATCTGGGATGAAGGACTATCCATTGAAGGATATACCTATGCATAGCTTAAGATAGCCTTAAATCAAATTGGACTTGAGTAGTGTATGTGATAGATGACTCTCAGTACAAATACTAAATGTAACTCTTTGATCAAAGTAGTGTAATGTCCGAGACTCCACTCTAGATTGTGTGACTACTGAGACTAACAATGTTATTTCACCGTGATCCAACATTACATTCTAGAAAGAGATTGTGGGATTACAAGTTCTATTTATGTAGGACATAACACTATGCTCAGTTGGTTGGCCTTATCGATTACTCTACCAATATATTTGTCAAAGGGAAGGGCCATCTATTAGATGATAGATGTGCCAGGGACTGCATTATGAGTCTGTGGTTGAAGAAAAAATGCCCGAGTGATGTTTCTCCTCCACAATAGGTGAAAAAAGAACCAAGATTTGAAAGGAAGGATCCTAGACCATCTTACAACTATTTGTTCTAAATCTCATTGGACCTATGTATGTAAATGTATGTATTCTTGTATTATTGTAACTTGCGAAGCTATTGTAGTAAAATGTAATCTTTATCATCATATGAAAAGGCATCTTGCTCATATATTCTGAATAAAAGAAAGAAATATTTTATTGCAATGACTTGTTACCTAATTTATTTACTCGCAATGTGTAAATTTAGAAATTTTTACTACATTGAAGGGTTGGCATGTTACATGTGGTATTAGAGCTACCAGGTTCAAGCACTAAAACCTATGAGTTCATTACAAAACAATGCTTAAACATTATCAGAAGATAATGGTTGAAAAGTTCTTATGCCACAACTACAAGAGAAAAGAACATAGGGAAGTGAAAAAGAAGATGAGAATCACTAGAAAGTTGTATAAATTTGGGACTAGATAAGATTCGTCCCTGGAGTAGGAACTCCTAAACCAACAACTTATGATATTTCCTAGGATTGCGGAAGATTATGCAATTGGGTTATGTAGGAAGGTTAGGAAGAATAACCAGTATATACCTTTATCCTATGAAATAGTTATATGACTCTAAGGGGATGGGAAGAAATGAAATAACCCCTTAATAGTAGCAACCTATAGTAGTAAAGAGTCAAGAATTATTGGATTTAGTGAAAATCTACAAATCTTTTTGTATACAATGTCAACATAAATTAGATTGAAGTAGAAAGTCAATGAAGGAGGTATCCACAAGGGTTTGAGAACTCTTGAAATAAATCTAATTATTGTATAAGGATAAGATCTTGCAATAAAAGAGTTAGTACCTAGGAAAAGGGAAAATATTGAAATGGTTAGAAAGAAGTAATCAATGATGTGGGCATAGTTCCACCAACCAAAATCAATGAGATTATTAGAGTTTTGATTAAGATGAGAAAAAGATACCAAAAAACTTTGGTATTTCTAAAGATTATGAGAGAATAGGATTCCAAGCATTGGATAAAGTCACTTGAAAAGGTAGGAAAGAAACATATAAAAATAAACTAGGTTGACTTGACCAAAGGTTTGGATAGTACATAGATTGGTTGGAGTATAAGACGAACTCGCCAACATGTCTACGAAAATCAACATTTGTTTAGAGGTTCCAAAAGGAAATGGAATATAATAAGGCACTATGTGTCAGATCAATAGAAGTTGTAAGGAAAACAATGTTCTAATCTAAAAAACTGTCCATGAACAAAAGAAGCTTGCGAGCATGGATATTCCTCCACCAAAAAGGATATTGGAAAGAAAATCAGAATATTAGTGTGTCTCTTAACTTCTAAGTTGTTGATTATTCATTAGATCTATTATTAAAACAATCCAAAATATTGAATCTATGAAATAGAAATCAATGATGAATTTAACTTTGGGAAAAGTATATTCATAGTATACCATTGAGGTAGGAAAAGGAAAAATAAATCCAACAACAAAGAAATGGAAAATCTTTTCAAAAGAAGAAAGTGTTTTCTAGGAATTCAACTTTGAAATGATCGAACGTTGTGGAAACACTAAGTGGGCAAGGAAGATAGTGGATTTATTGGGGTTAAGTACCCCACTCAATGAAAAACGTAGATATGCTTTCAATTTGGAAGAACTAATGAATTCTTCACAAGTCATGATGTCAATTAAGTCATAAATTTTTTGACTAATAAGAAAGGAAAAGGTATTGGGATTTTTGGGAGAAAGATAAATGGAAAGGTCAAGGATTATGACCTATTAACATCCCATACCTTATAATCATTTGATTGGAAGATCAAATGATATTAACATCGATGCTTTAGAAAAGGCAGATAATTTGATCATGATAGGGAAAGATCATTATCTATGGTATTGGCAAGGGAAGATCTAGGATACTCGTGATTGGAAGAAAGTTTCTATACACTCCTATATACCTAATATGGGAAATATAGATAACAATATTATTTCTATATATAAGTAGTAATACTACCTATTATGAAATATATCCATGTCGTAAAGTTACTTGACACCATAGCTTACTATGCTAAGAGACCTGGGGATGATAATGTTTAGCTATTAAGCCATAGAGATGGTATGAAAGATAAAATAGGATGTAATTCTATGAAAAAACATCAATTATCTGTACTTGATTAATCACTTGATCACTACCTTACTCTTGAAAGAAACCATTAGATTGGAATAACCTATTTGGAATGAGAAGTTTATTTGATTAAAGAGAGAGACCTTAGGTTAAGTATTAACCTATTAAGTTGGGTTATGTACTATACTACTCATTAACACCTATAGGTTGGGAATAACTTACTTGGTTGAGTTGTACATTAGGTCTTGATTGAAACATATAGGGGTAGAGAAACCTATAACATTAGACTAGTCATTGACTGAGGACTCAATCCTAAGAATTGGAAGAGAATATTGAGATTGAGATTTGCCCATGTGGATATGTAAATCACTTGAGCTTATGAAATTCCATATGAATGGAAACATAGGTGGGATACCTAGTGAGTTAAAGTAGCTACTTGGTTAATTATTTTACACTCTTGAAAGGAAGTCATAGTGTTGACAAGACTCTACTTTTATTGGTTCCTATATTAAAAGGAATACACTTTCAAAGGGAAGAATCTATTGTTATGTCGAGACATCATAGAATTTTCACTTAGCATTAAATGTTGGAGATTTTACTAATTAGAACATTGGGGTTGTTACTTGTGCCCAAATAGGACTTACCGAATTTGGGACTCACCTCTGTGAGTAAGGTAATCAAATGAGATAACAAGGAACACTCATGCTTGGTAATTAGGTATGTAATTAAATTTGATATCTTCTAGGGACCAACATGATTGAACGGGCATTAATACTCGAAATTAGTACCAATTTTTATCGGAAAAATTAGATTGAGTTGAAAGATGGATTACATATTTGAAAATAATATGAGTGATGAGCCTAGTTTATGGTCTAGTTTTGGGTAGAATTTAAGGTTTATTTGTTGAAGATATCATGGACCTTGATGTTAAGTGTTGATACTTTTTATGATATTTCCTCAGGACTATTGTCATTGAGCTTAATCTTATTTTTGCAAACCTTTAATGATAATGGTTTGTTATATGGACTATCTATATTAATTTTGCATGTGGTTAATGTATGTTCTTTAAGGTGGTTAAAAATATGCAATTATTGTGCATACTAAAATTTCCATGTAGATATAATTTGTGGGTGCTAAATTGAGGAAGACACCGCCAATTGGGCATGCACCATAACATCTAGCTAGGGAATCATTCAAAGGTCAAAGGAGGTTGACGTACGATAGGAGATTCCCCGTGCAAATCGAATGTAACCACCTTGTAGTGGTCTTTATTGATGTTGAGAAAACATGCACATTACTGTTGTGCTAAATCTACTGTTGGACATGCATGTCTGACCGGATTCCATGCATGCTAACCATTGCTCTACTTTCTCTGTTTTCCCTAAATGCCATCCTCCCAGTTCATGGAGTTCACCACCTTGTTTAGTTGATAGTATACATAAGGATCAGATGCTCCTTTTTAGGAGGATGCATGATCTGATATTGTACTTGCATTGTTATTTTTTTTAGCAATACAACTATGCTACTCTTCTGCACTCATGAATTCTAGTGAATAAAATGAAGTTCTAAGTTTGAGCATCTCAGTTTTCATTAGTTTTTGAGGATACTTATCCAAGGGGCCCCACTTGGTGAGTAATAAATCCTTTAGCTTAGTATTAGTTTAGTATTACTTTCTGTTTAGTAATTATTTAAGAATCTGGCATCGACTGTTCCTGTAGCCACTAGAATTTAATTCCGTGACTATTCCTGCAACCAAAGCAAAAAGAGTAATGTCCTATTTGTTTGCTCGGATTTTTATCTCTGTTACACATTTCAGGTTGGTGTAGTTGTTGATTGATGATTAGCATTAATTTTATTCTTTTCCAAGCAATTTACTTTCAACATTGTGTCTTTCTTAGCTATAGAATTAAAATGGCTACTTTGGGTTCCTTGTGCACATACTATACTGACCCATTTCAAGTTCACATCCCTGGGTTGACAAGTTAAATGCACCTTCATGATGATTGAGATAGCCATTTAGGTTAGATTTCCAATCTCTGAATCACGATTGTAAAGGCCTAGTTGTTAAATCATTGTAGGAGGTTGACATTTTTGGCATCGTTGTCAGGTATGGTGTCAAACTAGGAAGTTCTTGGGAGTCATTGGTAGTTTTTCTTGTTGTAGTATTTCTGAAAATTGTTCTTAGTATACCCCTAATTTATGAAGTAACGACCCCCTTATTTTTTACCAATTATTTGTGTGAGTTGGCTAATAGTGAGTTGATACTGCATGCATAGAGGAAGGAGAAGGGATTCTTATGGGAGATTCCCTCCTAACAATCCTAATCCATTTTAGCTAGTTGAATATTAGAACATGCCAAGAGAAGAAGAAGAAGAAGATCCACACTCCATTGGTTATGCATTCCCTAATATGACTAGCTCTGAAGTCTCCTTCGAGGACCAAAATTAGCTTGAGAACCCCTTTGCTTTAGAACTACATCAAGTAGTCCCTACTTCAGCATTCCACAAGTTTTATGGACTTGTCACAAAAGATTCTAATACCTTCTTGTTTGAGTTTGGCATGCTCTGCAAGAGTTATGAATATAGCACTAATGCCCATAGACTTAAGCTATTTCGTACCACTATGAAAGAAGTTGTATTAAGATGGTTCATGAGCCTAGGCAACGATACTGTGGGAACTTGGGAAGACACGAAGAAAAAATTCCTTGAGAAATACAAGGAGTATTGCAAGGGAAATGACATGAGAGGAGGTGACCATTTTACGATGTAGCAAAAAGGAAGATGAGATCCTGGAGGATTATATTGCAAGGTTTTTGTTTTTCCTACAAAAATATTCACACCATACACTCAATGAAGACTCACAAAAGTTGTTTTTCCTAAGAGGAATCAATGACAGCTGCACTGATGCCTTGGACCTGATGGGAGGCGGAGATATCTCTCAAGTTCGTTGGGAAGATATAAACAAATATGTCAGAACTACTCTAGGGTAGCCTCAAAGAAGGGGAGAGCTTACCAATCTTCCATGGGCAAGTCATCTACCAGTAGAGTTTCAAGAATGGAGATTACTCATTTGCTGGAAGTCTTCAAGCAAGACATTATAAACAATTTAGCTACTCAACTAGATACACTTTAGACCAAAAAGAAGCAAGAGGAGGCAGAGGCAATGTTGGTAGAGTATTTCCCCCATTGTAGACAAAAGAAGAAGGACTGCAAATGCAAGATGGTATCTAATATTGAAGGTAAGCAGATTCCACCTTAGTTCAAGCCATTCAAAATTAAAGAAGATCAAGTCTACTATGTTCTACAAAGGAGGCCTTGGGCTCCAAGACAAGGTATGCCACTAGATCCACTCTCTTGTGTTGGGCCATATTTCAATTCCTATTCATCTGGAAATGAATGGAAACCCCCACATCCATCTAGCTATGGAGGATATCCACCATAGCCTTGGAGTAACCCTCCAAATGCTTCGACCAATCATCAAAACTCTCCACCCTAGTGGCACCAACCTCAAGGGAATTGGTAGCAATTTCAAGGGCATTGATAGCCACCTCCAGGAAATTGGTAGCAAAAATATCAATGGAGGGGAGGATAATAATGGCCTACCCAAAAAACAAGTTATATGCAACCACCTTCTTAGCCCTAACAACCTGCTCTAATGCCTCCACCTACTAATTCAAACTCAAATGCACCTAAACCTACTTAGCTACCAGCTTAACCAAGTGCACCTAGAAATCCTCAACCAGTCCCAACCAAGCAAACTAAACAAGAACCACCATTTCCTCAGAGATTTGATTTCGTCAATAAGAAGGAAGAAAAAGAGAATACATATTTTGACATCCTAGATCAACTCAAACATATATGTGTCCAAATCTCTCTATTCTAGGCCATAAAGGATGTCCCAATCTATGGCAAGGCAATCAAAGAAGCATGCCTCAAGAAACTAGGTGGGAAGAAGAAAGACCTCACTATGGTTCATGTGGTGGTATAGCTAGTTGATATCATGCTTGGAAAAGTTACTATCCCTAAGTACAATGACCTAGGCAGTCCTGTGGTAGCAGTTATTATAAATGGGATTCAAATAAAGAATGCTCTGATTGATTTAGGGGCAACAATAAATGTAATGACCAAGGACATCATGCAACAACTAAATTTTGCAAGCATGAGATCTACTCCTACTATCTTACAGCTTGCTGATAGTTCTACTATTAATCCTAATGGTATAGTCAAGGATCTTGTGGTGATTCTAGACTCCTAGGAGTACCCAATAGACTTCATGATTCTTTCTCCTAAAGCTACACTAGGCGGGTATCCCATTATTCTTGGAAGGCCATAGTTAGCAACTATAGATACATATATTGGATGTTGGTCAAGAGAAATGACCATTTCTGATGGGAAGAGTACCAAAAATTTTGTTCTTTATCCTCCTGCTCAACAATCCCATGATGAGGATGATCTCGTGTGGCCACATGTTGGTGAAGAGGCTGAGAAAGTTAATTCTATGGCACAACTTATCATGTTAGGTAGAAGCTCCTTCACGTAGCTTCAATTCAAAGATGAAGTATTGGTTAACATTATTCAAAACCATTGTGAAGTGGATGAAGGATCATCTTCTCATTTTGCTACTCTAGTCAAGACTCTTCTGCTTACTGTTCCTGCAACCACAGTTCCTGTAGATTTTCTTCCTGCAACCACTCTTCTTGTAGCCACTAATCCTACAAATAGATTTCTTACAGAAATAGGTATGTCCCATACATTGTTGCCATATGAACTCAAGGTACCATGTTATAATGAAGCAGCTATGATAGAGTCAACTACAAAAGTACATGTGTCATAAGGGAACTATTTGAATGTTAACAACAAACTAAGTGAAGAACATCAATTACTCTTGGAAAACTTATTAAGATCCCATTAACATGAATTTATGTGGGATTATCATGATATGAAGGTTTTGGATCCTAAAATTTGCACACACAAAATTTATATCAGAGATGATTGCACCCTAGTGAGGCAACCACAAAAAATAATTAACCTTGCATCGAGAGAAATTATAAAAGGAGAACTGCAAAAGTTGCTAGATGCAGGATTTATCTACCCCATTTCAAATAGCTAGTGGGTCTCCCTATTAGTGATTGTGCCTTAAAAAGGAGGGAAATGGTGAGTTTGTGTTGATTACAAGGAACTTAATGCTACCACAAAAAATGACCATTTTCCCTTACCTTACATAGATCAAGTTTTGGACTCACTTGTGGGAAAGCCATACTTTTCTTTTCTAGATGGATTCAATGGCTACAACCAAATCCAAATTGCTCCAAAGGACTAGGAGAAGACCACTTTTACCTATCCATGGGGGAAATATGCCTACTGAGTACTCCCATTTGGCTTATGTAATGCACCTACAACTTTTCATAGGGCAGCCATTAGTATATTTTTTAGACATTTCTCATGATTGTAAGGAAATCTATATGGATGATTTCACTACCTATGGTGTTGATTTCAATGAAGCATTAAAGAATCTCAAGAAAGTCCTATAGAGATGTGAAGATCACAATCTCTCTCTAAATAGTGAAAAGTGCTTCATGATGATGAAGGAAGGTGTAGTTCTTGGACACTACATCTCTCACAAAGGAATTCAAGTACATCTAGCAAAGATTGAGGTGATCACAAATTTTCCCACACCTACAAAACAAAAGGATGTTAGGAGTTTCTTGGGCCATATAGGTTATTTTAGGTGGTTCATTAAGGATTTTAGCAAAATAGAAGCAACATTGTATACCCTCCTTACTAAAGATGTTGAATTCCAGTGGACTAAAGATCGTGACAAGGAATTTTCTAATTTGAAGGTAGCCTTGACTCATGCTCCTGTACTCAAAGGACCTAATTGAGAGCTTAATTTTCACATCCATACAGATGCATCAGTTTATGCCATAGGAGCAGTCTTAGGACAAAAAGAAGGAGCTATTGAAAATGCCATTTATTTTGTCAACAAAAATTTATAGGCAGCTAAATTCAACTATACTGTGATAGAGAAAGAAATGCTGGTAGTAATCTATTCTCTAAAAAAATTTGGGCATTACATAATAGGTTACCAAATATTTTTGCATACTGATCTTGCAACCATTAGGTATCTCATGAGTAAACCTTTGATCTCTAGTAGGCTGGAAAGATGATTATTGCTAATGCAGGAGTTTGACATAACCATTGTGGATAAACTAGGAAAGGCCAATGTTGTTGTAGATTTTCTTTCAAGGCTAACTACATTAGGGGATAATCAAGCCATAGATGACTCTTTTCCTGGTGATCATTTATTCTTTATCAGTGTACAAACACCCTGGTGTGCTAACATAGATAATTATATGGTCACAAGTAGAGTTCCTCATCACTTCTCTCCAAAAGAGAGAAGGACACTCATTGAAAAATATTTTCCTTTCTCATGGATTGTTGGATGTTTGTTTTATATGGACTATACCATGTCATGAGGAGATGTGTGAGAGAAGATGAGACATATGAAATTTTGCATGCATGCCATAATGAACCATGTGGAGGATATTTTGCAGCCAAGAGGACAACAATGAGGATTTTAAACATGAGATATTACTGACCAACACTCCACAAGGATGCAATAAAGTATACAAAAAAATGTGATAGATTCCAAAGAATGGGCAAGGAAACAAAATTTGATGAGATGCCACTTTACCCTCAGGTAGTAATCAATCCATTTGACAAGTGGGGATTGAATTTTGTAGGACCCATTGACCCTCCATCAAATGGTAAGACCTATATCCTAGTATGCACTGATTATGTGACTAAATGGGTAGAAGTTAAAGCCATGAATCATGCATGAGATAACAAGGTTGCAAAATTTCTTTATGAGGATATTTTCACAAGGTATGGAGTTCCATGAGATATAGTGACTAATCGAGGGGCCCAATTCACATCAACCCTTGTTGCAACACTAGTCAATGAGTACAACATTAGACACATAAATTCTACTCCTTATCACCCCCAAGCCAATGGCCAAGTTGAGGTGAACAGTAGAAAAATTTAAGCTATTATGAACAAAACAATAGCTATCCACAAAAATGATTGGGAAAATATATTACCAGAAGTTGTTTGAGCCTACAAAACTACCTAGAAAACAACTACAAGCTTCACTCCATTAGAGTTGTATAGAAAGACAGCCATAATGCCCATTGAATTTGAACACAAGACTCTTAGGACTATAGTAGATTTAGGGATCGATATCTCTAAAGCATAGAGAGAAAGAATCGTGCAACTAAATGATTTGGATGAGATGAGAAGAGCAACCCTACATCACACAAAGGTAGTGTAGAATCAAAGAATCAAGTGGCATGACAAATTCATCAAGGACAAGAAATTCAAACCAGTAGAATGGGGCTTGCTCTATGACTCAAAGTATCAGGAAAATGTAGGAAAATTGTAGACAAGGTGGTTAGGACCATATGAGGTTGTTGTACAAATCATTACTATTGACCCAGTCAGATATAAGTTGCTTGTCAATGGTCATCACCTCAGATTGTAACATATCACAAGCCAACTTCCAAGGAGGAGTAACTGTATCCATTCACTCAACATGCAACACCTAAGATTCCTACAATTGAAAGAAGTGGAACTAGTGTCCCTCCTTCTAGCTAATTAAGGTACACACTTGTCATAATAAATACTTTCACTTCCATAGGAGTCCATTTCTTCACCCATCCACCCATTTGTCCACCTTTCTCTCTCTTCCATTGTAGTACCCCTCCATTTTGTTTATGTTTTCTATTAGCATGTTTTCACTTTAATAGACCTTGGTACTTTGTTTTTATGTATTGATCGCTAACATTAGAGCGATGGTGGATTTATTTTGTGATGTAGTGATACATTGTATGGTGGTAATTATCTCTAACATGCTTTATGTTAGCATAGATGTTTACTTCAGATGTTACTGCTATATATATGTTCATGGCAGATTAATTGTTATTTTTCTTGTCAATTTGTTGTGGTATGTATTGGTGAGGAGAATGGAGTTGCATCACTCGCTTGCGAGTGCCCTGTGATTTTCGCGATCTCCTCACGGTGTGTTTGAATCATGGATTATATATATGTTATATGTTTGATTGCAAGATTGCAGGTACATGACACTGACTCCACCTAGTTTTATAGGTTTGAGCGTGTCCAGACTCAACAGTAATGTTGATTGGGAGGTAGTAACAAGGTTTTTCCTTGTCTAGTCTCAAACCTAGTCACAGTATGTCATCAGTTTAGGTCTAGTATTTTTAGTTGTTTCGTTTGTGTTTTTCTTGATTATTTGTTGTATAAGGTTTATTTTGTGAATTTAGTGTAGATTAATATTCTTTTAATTTAATGCTTATTTAAATTAATTTTAAATAAAGTAAATAAAATATTTATATTTTATTTAATTAATTAAATTAGTTTATTTGGTTAAATAATTTAATCATTGTGATTAAAGTTATTTTATTAAATAAATAAATTGATTAATTAAAGTTACTTTTATTTGAGTGAATAGATTAAATATTCTTTAATTGCTTTTGTGGCATATGAAATTTCAAATATGAATTAAAATAAAAAGAAAATAAATTTGATTTTGAAATTCTTTAATTCTGATAAATGGAATAAATTCTTCATAGTAGTGGGAAGAAAATATCCGTGAGTGGTTAGTAGATATTTTCTTGAAATTGCCATGTGTGTTAGTTAAATTTAATGCAAAAAATTTTGTTGGGATTTTCTCGGAGAAATTATTACTAGATTTGGAAAGGCAAGAAAACACTTCACAGGAAAAAGGAAAGAAAACAGAGTTCTGCTGAAGAAATTGGAAAATTTTGTGATTTCTTTTGGGTTTTGATTTAAAATTTTTGGAAGAAGTCTTGGGTTGTTATTTGTAAAGTAATTTGAATTATTTTGTAAAGAGGGGATTTGAAAGGGCTTTCAAAGTTGCATGCAGCAGGCAAAGCTTCTCTTCAACAGTCAAATTCTTCAAGCTACAGGAATACAGGTTCCTTCCTATTTATTTAGTTTATTTTCTTTTGAAAAGATTGCCTGTATAAAGTTTTAAATTGTAGAAGCTTTGTTAATGTGTGAAATTAAAAGATTGCTTGAGGAAATTATTGTGATTAAGGCTTCTATACTTCTCGGTGGATTTTGTTAAAATATTCTATAGAAATTTGTTACTTCTCTATGTTAATTTTGAAACAAAATTTTATAGTAAAATCAGAGAACAACACAGAAGGCTTTATTAAACAATAGAAGATTCTTGAAAGGAAACAAAAGAAATCTTCATTTATTTATAAATAAAATTCTCTGTTAAATTTGGTGTTAAATTTGGGGAAAAGAAATCTTTGTGATGACTGTAGAAAAGATTTAGAGGATTTGAGTTGGAAAGCCTCTATTATTGAATTGAAAATCCTTTGTTGTTGAAATTGAAAAGCTTTGACAAAATTTGTATTAAATTGATGGTTTTCCCAATTTCCTATAGAAAACTCTATCAAAATATTTGTTTGATTATTATATTCTTATTTGTTGATTAAATATATATATTATATATATATATATGTATATAAATAATATATATACATATACTTATACAAATATATATATATATATCATTGTGAAAATGCTCTGTGAAATTTTACATTGAAAATTCGTATGCGATTTAAATCGCAGGGTTTCAGATTTTAGAGAAATAATGTTAAAATAAAAAAATGTTGGTTTTATATTGGGGAGCTCCAGAGGCTACCCCACAGCTGCCCCCATGTAGAGCGACGATTGTGGAGGCAGTCGACGTTGCCCCCACAGGTAGCGACGACTGCCAACACAGCTGCTACCCCATATGGGGTAGGCTGTGTGTGACGGCCATACACAGTCGGCGACTGTGTATATCTGCAGAATGCCCTAAAATTTCCTCGCCCTCTTTCAAGATATTTGTATTATATGCAATTTTTTTGAATTTTGCATGTTTCATTTATAAATTTTGATTTACTTTGTTATAAGCAAATTTTGAATTTCTAAAATTAAATTTTTAATATATATAATATATATATGTATATATATATAAATATATATATATATGTATATATTTATTGTATTATTGAGAAAATAATTTTAGTATTAAAATAAGATCTCTTTTTAAAAATTAGATGCATGTAAAGTATGAGTTTAACTATTTTTAAAACAATAAGATTGAAAGAGAAAATTTGATATTTATTTTTATGTAAAATTGAGAAAATCAGAATTAGATTAAATCATTCAATTTCTTTTATTGTTTGAGAAAAGAACTATAACAAGTTGATTAATTTTGTGCTTAATGCTACTGATTTGATTGGATTTAGTAAATCCTAATATTAGATTCTTATTGTGTCTGAATTTGTTTTAAGTTTTTTTTTTTTAATTCTTTTTGAGAAAATTGGGGATTATATGTGATTTCAAGTCTTCCAGATATAATTTCTTAAAGGGAGTTAATTTTTATAATGGTTTCATATTTTGAACAAACTAGGGTAGTGCACATGGTTTTCTATGGTTTTTAGACACCTGGTTCTATGAACATGTTGTGATGTCCATTGTGATATATTTGGTATTATATGTTGATTTATGTGCACTTTGTCTACCTTAGTTAGTGGACTTAAGTTCTTTGAGTTATTTATAGGGGAGTGGCTCTTTGTGAGGGCCAAAACACAAAGTGGTTCTAGGGTAACTCATGTAGAGTTAGTCAGTGAAAACTAAATCAACACATTGGGTAGTTTAAAACCTTTAACTAGATTAATAAGCCTCACTCATGGACTCAAGGGCTAGTTTAGACTTGGGGATGAGTCGAGAAGGCCTAGAATGGAAAAGTCGATATCTTTTTATTTTAAAAGATATTTGATTCCGCAACAGATTGGATGAGGGGCCGAATTTCATAAGAGGTTACCAGGGTAACCCAAGTTGGGGGCCGAAATCTAGGAAGAAGCACTAGGGTAACCTATGCAACATTGTGATGACACTCCACCTATAATAACAATGACCTTGTGAACTTAGTATATTTGATCATTCAGTTCTGGAAGCAATGTAACCATTGAGTTAAGTTTGTACTTTTATAGTTTTGTCTATGGTTTTACTTGTGTCTAGGGTTTATAGGTTATGTCTAGGGAACCTTTTTACTATCTCCTAGCATGGGGGGTGGGCCTATGGGTACCACATGGTTGGGTGGAATGTGCACCTTACTCCTTTGGGTCCCTTATTCTTGTTCGTGGCAACTAGTACTTCTTGGATGGAGAGCTCGTGAGCAGAAATGTACTTTCTTATTTGTATCAGTGAAAATTTTATATATGTATCACTCCTCTATTGTTAATGAGGAGAAATTTTGTACTATGTAATTATAATTTTATATGACCTACCTCATTTGGAAAATGAGTATTGTATATGTTATTTCAAATGCGATGTAAGAAAGAATCTTATTGGTACTATATATCTTTAATGATGTAATCTAAATGTTATTTAATGTATGGTTTTAAATTTATGTGAATTAAATACAAGCTATGATAAATACTATTGTCATCTATAGGATTTTCAAGTAGTGTGTTGTCACGTTACTTAGGGAATGTTTGCAAATAGTAAAGTTAATGTTTTCACTTTAAAAAAAATTATTACACTTTCGTTGTCAATTCAACATTCTATAGGTTACAAGACGTGGCATTATAGATTGGTATCAGAGCAAAGGTTCTAACACTGGATGCTCTGGGTAATTGTGAGCCCATTAAGTTGACCTAGATGTTAGACTACGTAGTATCATTTTCTGCTAGCCTTGTCTATTTTGTATCTAAGACTCATTTTTGTTTTATGTGTAGGATCCTACCTAGGTGTCATACTAGAGGTCGTGGTAGAGGTCAAGGTGGAGGCCATGGGCTGAACCCTCAGGTTAATCCCCCTCAGAGCTCTCGTGAGAGCGAATAGGCCGAACAGTTGGGTCCTCAGTTGGAACAGACAAGTGAGGAATGGATTCTGATTCAGCCAGAGGTTGATGGAGCTTTGTTGTGTCCCCTACTAGAAGAGGTACTTGCCAGACTTGGTTTGAGGTAGGAAGTTGATCAAGAGGTGGTTAGGGAACATGATAGATCTCCTAGGAGGATTGTCAGTACTGCAGAGCAAGATGCCATAGTTGTACCTAGACATATGAGGGATTTGTTGAGGGCACGCCCTCCTACATTTGATGGAACAGGTGGTAGTCTAGAGTTGGAGACCTAGTTTTTAGACTTGGGTAGATGTTCTACTATGCACCCATATGGTAGCAATACCTGAGCTAGATGCGTCATCATGCATCTAAGAGGTTTTGCCTCTACTTGGTGGCATTTGGAGGAGAAGAAGCTCCATTTAAAGATTGGGTCAGTTTCTTAGGAGATGTTCTTGGAAAGGTTTAGAGCATGATTTATATCTGAACATTGGAGGTAATGACGAGCTGATGAGTTTCATGATTTGCATCAGATGGCTCTATCTATTGAGTAGTATGAATTTAGATTTTATGAACTCAAACAATATGTAGGAATTGGAGATGATGAGGCAATGTTGGTACAACATTTTATCAGGGGTTTGAATGCTCGCATTAGTGGAGGAGTTAGAGTCTTCGAACCGAAGACTATGGAGGTTACAGTTGAGAAAGCGCACATTGTGGAAGAGAATATGACTCTAGCATTGGGTGGAAATACAGGTGTCCAGATAGGTAGTGCACCTATAGCAGGTTTTGGTCCATGAGGTGGTTAGGTACAAATAGGAGGTTCCTCTAGGAACCAATAGACACCCACTAAGGGTGGATAGCAGCAGCAACAGCGTACTCCTCAAAAGAATAATAATTCACAGCCTCAGCAGGGTAATAGTCCTCATTCAGGAAAGAACCGTAATTGGTGGTGTAATAAGCACAATCAATAGGATCAGCCAGCTCAGAGTGCGCAGTCTATAGTCAGTAGATGTAGCTTTTAGCAATACAATGCACCTTCAAGTGGCAGAGGATTTGGTAGAGGTACTGGTTGTTATTCTTGTGGTTAGCAGAGACACATTGCTAGGCAATGTCCTATGAGAGGTTCTTTAGGATTTGGGCCACAATCAATAGCTTCTAAGCCTACAGTTGGTGATGTAGGCCGTTCTCATATATTTTATGTTGTGGTTAATAACCGCCAAGCCGATCATCAGAATATAGTGGTCGAGACTTCAGGTCAGTTACAGGGTGCTAGTGTTACTATTCTTTTTTATTCTAGAGCTACTAATTCCTTTATTTCACCTACCATTGTTGAGCAATGTGGTCTTGTGGTGGTAAAGCAAGGTGGTAAGTGGCAGGTAGAATTCGCCTCTATGGTGAAAGTAGTGGTAGAGAACCTTGTCATGTCGTGATTGACTGTCGATTGAAGATAGTAAGTTGTATTAATGACTCAGGTACAAAAGTTGATATCATAGGTGTTCATAGACCTATCTCTTTGCAGATGATTTTTGCTATGCAATTGAAGAGATGTCTTTGCCAGGGTTGTCAACTGTTTGCAACAATAGTTAATGATTTGGAGGACAGAGAGAGTCAAGAGATATCTATTGATGATCATCCTATCCTCAGGGAATTCACTAATGTGTTTCCTAATGATATACCTGGTATGCCACCGAAACGAGATTTTGATTCTAGAGTTGACCTAGTTCCTGGAGCTGAGCCTATATCTCAAGCCCCATACAGAATGACTACTCAGGAATTAGAAGAGCTTCGTATCCAGTTGGAGGAACTTTTAGATAAGGGTTTTATTCATCCAAGTGTTTCTCCTTGGGGAGAAACTGTCATCTTTGTAAAGAAGGATGGATCACTTAGATTGTGTATTGACTATTGTCAATTGAACAAAGTAACGATAAAGAATCGATATCCTTTGCCTAGAATTGATGATCTTTTCGATCAGATCAAGGGAGAAGGTGTTCTCTAAGATTGATTTGAAATCAGGTTACCATTAGTTACACATTGTAGAAGCATACATTCATAAAACAACATTCAAAACTTGCTATGGGCATTATGAATTCACAGTAGTACCATTTGGGTTAACGAATGCACCATCAGTATTCATGAGTTTGATGAATGGTGTCTTTTGTACATACCTTGATCTTTTTTTCCTTGTGTTTCTCGATGATATTTTGATCTATTGGAGAAATATGAAGGAGCATGAAGAGCATTTGAGATAGGTATTGCAGTGCTTGAGAGAGAATCAATTGTACGCAAACTTGAAGAACTGTGACTTCTTTCAAACTAAGGTGAAATACCTTGGTCATGTGATTTCTAGAAAGTGTATTGCTGTGGATCCTTGAAAAATCCAAGCTATTGTTGATTGGCCCGTGTTTACCAACGCAGCTTAGGTTCGTAGTTTTATGGGTCTTGTTGGATACTATAGATGGTTTGTTCATGGGTTTTCTAGTATTGGGCACCCCATTACTTCTCTTCAGAGGAAAGGGAAGAAATTTGTCTGGATAGAGAAGTGTCAGTTGGCTTTTCAAACACTTAAAGAAAAGTTGACTAATGTGCCTATATTAGTTGTTCCTGATCCTGCTACGGATTTTTTTGTTTGCACTAATGTGTCCTTGGAGAGTTTAGGAGCAGTACTGATGCAAGAAGGGTGTGTGATCGCTTATAAGTATCGCAAACTCAAGGATCATGAACTAAACTATCCTACTCATGATTTGGAACTTGCCGCAGTTGTTCATTCATTAGTTTGATGGAGGCATTTCTTGATGGGTCATCATTTTGAACTTCATAGTGATCACCATAGTCTACAATATATTTTTACACAACAAAGACGGTGGATGGAGTTCTTGTGTGAATATGATATTGAGGTGAAATATGCTTAGGGAAAAGAGAACATAGTGGCTGATGCTCCCAGTCGTCGTCGACATGAGATTTCTGCTATTACTCTTGAA
The DNA here is from genome assembly GCA_007258455.2 of Sequoia sempervirens. Classification (NCBI taxonomy): domain Eukaryota; kingdom Viridiplantae; phylum Streptophyta; class Pinopsida; order Cupressales; family Cupressaceae; genus Sequoia; species Sequoia sempervirens. Next base: position 468,381,289 of record VDFB02058242.1, on the reverse strand, counting down.
GTAGATTTGAGGGGTCAAATTTTAGCAGCACTTCCTATAGATAGATTGTATTAGGAGGTGAAGATAGAGATTGAATCAGGTAGACCTCTAGAGGGTTGATTCACAGGGTATTCTCTTGAACTAAATGGTTTATTGTGAAATTTAGATCATATCTATGTACCACATTCAGAAGGTCTTCACACATTAATTATGATTGAGGCACATCGAGCTCCTTACTCAGCTCATCTTGGTGTTAAGAAGATGCATGTAGATCTTCGACAGTTATATTTTTGGCCTGGTATGAAACGCAATATTGTTGATTCTGTATCAAAATGTCTTGAGTGCCAAAGAGTCAAAGCTGAGCATCAACATCCCACTGGATTATTGCAGCCACATCTCATTCCTAAATGGAAATGGGATAGTATATCAGTTGATTTCATTATTGGATTACCTATGTCGTCACGTCGACATGATGCCATTATGGTAACTATTGACAGATTGACTAAGGTGGCACATTTTTCTCTAGTTCGATCACCTTACAATGCTTCATCTGTAGCTAGGATATTCATGGAGGACATTGTGAGATTGCATGGAATTCTTGTAGGATTATATCAGATAGAGATCATGTATTTACATCAACCCTACAGACTTCATTACAACATGCTCTAGGTACATAGTTCAACTTCAGTTCAGCGTATCATCCTCAAATAGATGGTGAAATAGAGAGAGTTAATCAAATACTTAAGGATATGTTTAGAATGTATGTAATAGACCAACAATCATGTTGGGAGGATTATCTATAATTAGTGGAATTTGCATACAATGGATATCAAAGTTCCATAGGTATGCCCCCTTTTCAAGCATTATATGGACATCCTTGTCGGACTCCATTGAGTTGGGATCGATTTGAGGATAGAGTGTTACTTGGTCCTGAGATGCTTCAAGACATGGAGCAACAGGTTGATTGTATTAGAGAACATTTGATAGCAATGCAAGATAGACAAAAGAAATATGCTGATGCGCATAGACTGGACTGCCAATTTTAAGTTGGTGATAGAGTATTTCTTCTAGTGCGATTGCGAAAGAGTCCAATCCATTATGGAAAAGGCTCTAAGCTTGCGCCTTGATTTGTTGGGCCATTTGAGATTCTAGAGAGGATTGGTCCTATGACATATCAACTCACCTTACCACACAGTTTGTCACGTATTCATGATGTTTTCCATGTGCCAGCTCTTAAACCTTATCATCCCGATATTTCTCATGTACTTGATTGGAATGCATTACAGGTAGAGGATGGGCAGCTGGCTTTGGATCCCGTGGGCATTCTTCAGCACCAGAGACTCATTCTCAAGGGTCAAGACATTGATCAGGTGAGGGTCCAATGGGATCCTAGTCTTGAGGCATCTGCTACTTGGGAGGATGCGACACGCATGAGGGAGCTTTATCCCTATATGTTTGCAGGCTTTCAGGAGCAAGCCTGATCCTAGGGGGGAGGATGTAGTACCCCTCCATTTTTCTTATGTTTTATGTTAGCATGTTTTCACTTTGATAGACCCTGGTACTTTGTTTTGATGTATTGATCACTGACATTAGAGTGATGGTGGATTTATTTTGTGATGTGGTGATACATTGTATGGTGGTAATTATTTCTGACATGCTTTATGTTAGCATAGATGTTTACTTCAGATGTTACTACTATATATATGTTCATGGTAGATTAATTTTTATTTTTCTTGTCAATTTGTTGTGATATGTATTGGTGAGGAGAACGAAGTTGCATCACTCGCTTGCGAGTGGCCTATGATTTCCGCAATCTTCTCCTCACGGTGTGTTTGAATCATGGAATATATATATGTTATATGTTTGATTGTAGGATTGTAGGTACAAGACACCAACTCCACCTAGTTTGACAGGTTTGAGTGTGTCCAGACTCAATGGTAATGTTGATTGGGAGGTAGTAACAAGGTTTTTCCTAGTCTAGTCTCAAACCCAGTCACAGTATGTCGTCAGTTTAGGTCTAGTATTTTTAGTTGTTTCGTCTGTGTCTGTCTTGATTATTTGTTGTATAAGGTTTATTTTGTGAATTTAGTGTAGATTGATGTTCTTTTAATTTAATGCTTATTTAAATTAATTTTAAATAAAGTAAATAAAAGCTTTATATTTTATTTAATTAATTAAATTAGTTTATTTGGTTAAATAATTTAATCATTGTGATTAAAGTTATTTTATTAAATAAATTAATTGATTAATTAAAGTTACTTTTATTTGAGTGAATAGATTAAATATTCTTTAATTGCTTTTGTGGGATATAGAATTTTAAATATGAATTAAAATAAAAAGAAAAGAAATTTGATTTTTGAATTATTTAATTCTGTGAAATGGAATAAATTCTTGATAGTAGTGGGAAGAAAATATCCGTGAGTGGTTAGTAGATATTTTCTTGAAATTTCCATCTGTGTTAGTTAAATTTAATGCAAAAATTATTGTTGGGATTTTCTCAGAGAAATTATTACTAGATTTGGAAAGGCAAGAAAACACTTCACAGGAAAAAAGAAAGAAAATAGAGTTCTGCTAAAGAAATTGGAAAATTTTGTGATTTCTTTTGGGTTTTGATTTAAAATTTCTGGAAGAAGTCTTGGGTTGTTATTTGTAAAGTAATTTGCATTCTTCTGGAAAGAGGGGATTTGAAAGGGCTTTAGAAGTTGCACGCAGTAGGCAAAGCTTCTCTTCAATAGTCAAATTATTCAAGCTACAGGAATACAGGTTCCTTCCTATTTATTTAGTTTATTTTCTTTTGAAAAGATTTCCTGTATAAAGTTTTAAATTGTAGAAGCTTTGTTAATTTGTGAAATTAAAAGATTGCCTGAGGAAATTATTGTGATTAAGGCTTTTGTACTTCTCAGTGGATTTTGTTAAAATATTATGTAGAAATTTGTTACTTCTCTGTGTTAATTTTGAAACAAATTTTTATAGTAAAATTAGAGAACAACACAGAAGGCTTTATTAAACAATAGAAGATTCTTGAAAGGAAACAAAAGAAATCTCTGTTTATTTATAAATAAAATTCTCTATTAAATCTGATGTTAAATTTGGGGAAAAGAAATCTTTGTGATGACTATAGAAAAGATTTAGAGGATTTGAATTGGAAACCCTATGTTATTGAATTGAAAATTCTTTGTTGTTGAAATTGAAGATCTTTGACAAAATTTGTATTAAATTGATGGTTTTCCTAATTTCCTATAGAAAACTCTATCAGAATATTTTTCTAATTATTATATTCTTATTTGTTGAATATATATATATATAAATATAAATAATATATATACATATACTTATACAAATATATATATATATATATATATTTCATTGTGAAAATGCTCTGTGAAATTTTATATTCTTTATATTGAAAATCCGTATGCAATTTTAAATCGCAGGGTTTTGGATTTTAGAGAAATAATGTTAAAATAAAAAAATGTTGGTTTTATAGTGGGGGGCCGTAGGGGCTACCCCCACAACCGCCCCCATGTAGAGCGACGACTGCCAACACAACCGCTACCCCATATGGGGTAGGCTATGTGTGACGGCCATACACAGTCGACGACTATGTATATATGTGGAATGCCCCAAAATTTCCTCGCCCTCTTTCAAGATATTTGTATTGTATGTGATTTGTTTGAATTTCACATGTTTCATTTATAAATTTTGATTTAGTTTGTTATAAGCGAATTTTGAATTTCTAAAATTAAATTTTTAACATATAATATATATATATGTATATATATGTGTGTGTGTGTGTGTGTGTGTGTGTGTGTTTATTTATTGTATTATTGAGAAAATAAATTTAGTATTAAAATAAGATCTCTTTTTAAAAATTAGATACATGTAAAGTACGAGTTTAACTATTTTTAAAAAAATAAGATTGAAAGAGAAAATTTGATATTTATTTTTATGTAAAATTGAGAAAATCAAAATTAGATTAAATCATTCAATTTCTTTTATTGTTTGAGAAAAGAACTATAAACAAGTTGATTAATTTCGTGCTTCATGCTACTGATTTGATTGGATTTAGTAAATCCTAATATTAGATTCTTATTGTGTCTGAATTTGTTTTAAGTTGTTTTTTTTAAATTCTTATTGGGAAAATTGGGGATTATATGTGATTTCAAGTCTTCCAGATGTAATTTCTTAAATGGAGTTAATTTTTATAATAGTTTCATATTTTGAAAAAACTAGGGTAGTGCACATGGTTTTGTATGGTTTTTAGACACCTAGTTCTATGAACAGGTTGTGATGTCCGTTGTGATATGTTTGGTATTATATGTTGATTTATGTGAACTTTGTCTACCTTAGTTAGTGGACTTAGGTTCTTTGAGTTATTTATATGGGAGTGGCTCTTTGTGAGGGCCAGCACACAAAGTGGTGCCAGGGTAACTCATGTAGAGTTAGTAAGTCAGTGAAAACTAAATCAACACATTAGGTAGTTTAAAACCTTTAACTAGATTAATAAGCCTCACTCGTGGACTCAAGGGCTAGTTTATACTTGGGGATGAGTCGAGAAGGCTTGGAATGGAAAATTTGATATCTTGTTATTTTAAAAGATATTCGATTCAATGTATGGTTTTAAATTTATGTGAATTAAATACAAGATATGATAAATACTATTGTCATCTATGGGATTTTCAAGTAGTGTGTTTTCGCATTACTTAGGGAATGTTTTCAAATAGTAAAGTTAATGTTTTCACTTTAAAAAAAATTAGTACACTTTCATTGTCAATGCAACATTCTATAGGTTACAAGATGGGGCATTACATCCAGCAATTCACTTCAGTCCACTCAATCTCATCCCAACTCATCTTCGTTAATTGCTCAACTTATTTCCTAAAAAGGTGAACGATACTTTTTCCATAATATTTGAAAGAAATCCTCCACACATTCAGGTATGTGTGCATTAATTTCTATATCTTAATTGTCTTTAAGTGCATTCATTTAATTGTTGTATGTTAGTATGGACATTCACCATAGCATTTCAATATTCCCTACCCTGTCAAATCATCATCCTGCATGTGAGGACACATGCCCAAATATAGGTTGGAGGAAGGAAAAAGATGTAAATATTTTGTCCACGTGTCAGTCCATGCTGGTATATGTCAGCAAAATTTAAATTGAGCCGATTTGAAATCTGAGTGAGAGGACGACTTGCATGTGTGAAGTGACACCAATTTTCACTGCCATTTCTATCCATCATAGCTTTCCTTTATTACTCCTTCCTTGCCATTATTGACCTTGTCATATCTCAAGTTGTGTTGCAAAAAAAAGGTAAAAAGGGAAAATTCAGTCGACATTGGCATTGGAAATTTAGCAAGTGTTGCAAGAAGGTGAATTTGGTTTTCAAATGAGAATTGTAGGAAGGAAACCAATTTTTTTTTGTTTTCTTGTAGACAATGGGAGGTGGGTTAATTCGAAATGAACCCACTATGCACGATGTATTACTGTAGGATGCACAATTCCTAGCAAAATTTAGAAATTGTGGGTGGATAGACTACTTCCTGAAGCTAGATGATTTTGATCAAGGTATTGCACTAGAATTTGCATAGACATTGTCTAAAGGGAAGGCCATGGTAAAAGGGTTGGAGGTCATAGTGACTGAAGAAAAATTGCATAAATTATAGGGTTACATGCTGATGGTGAAAATTACCCTACTTCCAGAGACGCTAGATCAACTAGAGTCAAATTTACAAAGTTGAACAACCCTCCATTGAGCATAGATAAACAAGGTTTGAAGAGAATGTATTTACCTGAGTCATGGAAGCAAATAGTTTTTTATGTCATAAAATACATCACCTGTGAAGGTTGCAAGTCGAATTTTCAATTTGTGCACTTTAAGATTTTGAATCACATGAGGCATGAAAGGAGGATGAATGTGTTGAATGTGCTATACAACCTTCTTTCAATAATGGTGGCTGAGACTCAGAAAGGTAGGGACAATTTTGTTTCCCACTATTTTCTAATTAAATTGTTAGTTGAAAAGTCTCTGCATTATGTGTTTGGAATGACCTAGGAAGAATTCATAAAAATTGATCAAATTAGATCTGAGCATTTGCAACCTAGGGTTTTACCTCAACCTCGTAGGTCTAGTAGGAGATTGAGCATGGTTAAAGACACTCTTGGTGCTTCAACCTCTGATGCAGGCCCTAGTGAAAACCCTCCTACAACAAAAGAAACCATATAAATTAACTCTTCTAGGATAGAGAACTTAGAAAAAGAAAGTTCTTCCCCTGACTCTGATGATGATGTTCCACTTGGAATTCTAATGAAAACTAGGACACAAAAGAGAGAGGCATAAACAAAAAAAGGAAAAGCAAAAAGGAAGCCAGTAGAAAAAGAGGTGCCAAGCTCTAAGAAGAGAAAGGTTGACACTGTTCATCTTGCAACCAAAGAAAAATATGAGAGCCCTCCTAGGAAAGCAAGACCAACTGGGCCAGCCTTTGGTATGCCTCTACAAGAAGTCCTAAATCTAGAGAAATATCATAGGGGGGTACAAAATCTCCAATGGGGAAGGAGAATATTGAGGAAGAAGATATATTTAAGACCTCAACAAACATAACATTGGATGAACTTTCCAACATTGCAGAACAAGTGGAGAACCAAGAGTGTGAGGAAAATTAGGATTTCCTGTAGCAAGAGATCCTACAACAAGATATCTTGTAGAAAAATCTAGAACAAGAACAAGAGCAGAATTTCATGCAGCCACAACAAGAATTGGGAGAACAATCAATACCCCTACAGCCAGAATTGGCAGGACAGCCTGAATCATTGCAGTTAGTACCATATGAAGAGAAAGCATTAGTGCAAGGAAAGATGCTGGTAGGAATTCATAACCTACCTTATTTTTCAATACACAAGATAGCCATGTATTTATGGAAAGAGATGCAAAGAAGATAAGAAGAATGGAAAGAGGAAACACATAGGTTGAAGAAGGAAATTCAAAAGGGAGATGAGGAAATTGAAGACAAAGGTGCAAAAATTTCCACCTTGAAGAAGAAGGTGGATGATATGGCAGCCTTGGTACCACATATTTTAGAATGCATGACCCCTCCAAGGGTCTATGCTTTGCATTTGAAGGAGAAATATCTTTCTTTTAGGCTGGCAAGAATTGTCTCAGGTTTGAACCCTTCTATTGAGACCCCTACTAAATTTTTCAATGCTTATCAAATTGCTTCCACTGAAATGAAGAATTTGATGTGTGAGTTTTATTTGCATAATTATGTTGTGACTTATGAGCATGATTGGAATCCATTGTTTTATGTTGGGTATGTCCAATTAAGGGAATTTATGTCTTGGGTACAAAATGAGACTAGTTGGGGACAACAATATGGGGCTTATAAGCAAATGGAATCCAACATTTCCCTATCCATTAGGGATGAATCAAGGAATCCAGGGGAAATTTTTAGAGAATGACACGTAATTATTTTCAAATCTAGCTATGGTAATAGGATTATGCATTGGATAAAAGCAATTTACAGTGAATATGAGGCAAAGGGAAAAGAAAAAGAGGAAACTGTGAAGAGATACCTCTCACATAGATGGAACAACCTAACTAATGATCTCAAGCATGCTAAGCCTCATTCCATATAGAACTATGTTGCAACTCTTAAAATAATTGACGGATATATTCACATTGGAAGGACAAAAGGGAAATTTTGGCTTCCCCTGACATTTCAGCCACCCATCCTAATGTGGCATGTACTAAACTTCAGGTTCTACCAATAGGATATTACTATAGATAGATAGAGATGGAGAAAATTGGACAGATTGGGAGGATTCTATTGGCATCTTGATTCACACAAAACACACTCTGATGTGGGATAGTTGTTAGTTGCAAATTTTAGAGCATTGACCAAGCAGAAGAACAACCCTTCCCCTACTAGAGGACTAGAAAAACCTTAGGTTGGGGGAGTGATGAGCCTAGTTTATGGTCTAGTTTTGGGTAGAATTTATGGTTTAGTTGTTGAAGATATCATGGAGCTTGATGTTAAGTATTGATACTTTTTATGATATTTCCTCAAAACTATTGACATTGGGCTTAATCTTATTTCTGCAAACCTTTAATGATAATGGCATGTTAAGTGGACTATCTATATTAATTTTGCATGTGGTTAATGAATGTTCTTTAAGGTGGTTACATATATGCAATTATTGTGCATACTAACATTGCCATGCATATATAATTTGAGGATGCTAAATTGAGGAAGACACCACCAGCTAGGCATGCACAATAACATCAAGCCAGGGAATCGTTCAAAGGTCAAAGGAGGTTGAAGATGGGAGATTCCCCATGCAAATTGAATGTAACCTCCTTGTAGTGGTCTTTATTGATGCTGAGCAAATGTGCGTGTTACTGTTGTGCTAAATCTGTGGTTGGAAATGCAAGTCTAATGATTCCATGCATGCGTAACCATCGCTCCACTTTCTCTATTTTCCCTAAATGGCATCCTCTCAGTTCATGGAGCTTGCCACCTTGTTTAGTTGATAGTATAAATAAGGATAAAATGCTCCTTTTTAGGAGGATGCATGATCTGATATTTTACTTGCATTCTTAAAGTTTTCAGCAATATAGTTAAGCTACTCTTCTGTACTCATGAATTCTAGCAAATAAAATGAAGTTCTAAGTTTGAGCATCTGAGTTCTCATTAGTTTTAGAGGATACTTATCCAAGGGGGGAAACTTGGTGAGTAATATGTCCTTTAGCTTAGTATTAGTTTAGTATTACTTTCTATTAAGTAATTAGTTAAGAATATGGCACTGACTATTCTTGCAGCCACTAAAATTTCATTTTGTGACTGTTCCTACAACCAAAGCGGACAAAGTAGTGTCATGTTTGTTTGCCCAAGTTTTTATCTCTATTATGCATTTCAGCTTGGTGTAGCTGTTGATTGATGATTAGTATTTATGTTATTCCTTTTCAAGTAATTTACTTTCAATATTGTGTCTTTCTTAGTTGTATAATGAAAATGGCTACTTTGGTTTCCTAGTACACATATTGTGTGGATCCATTTCAAGTTCACATCCCTGGGTTGACAAGTTAAGTGCACCTTCATGATGATTGAGATAGCTATTCAGGTTAGATATCCAATCTTTGGGTCATGGTTTTAAAGGCCCAGTTGTTAAATCATTGTAGGAGGCCAACAATGAGGACAAAAGAAATCCATAGTATGGATGTCCTAAGATAAATGGGATTTATCTCCACAAAACTCCTAACCATTATTATTTTGGAATTAAAGGAGGTGTGAGATTATAAAATATGTTTTCTCTTAGTCAAAGAATAAACTATTATTGGATATAAAATAACTTATGTACCCAAAATTTTGGAAGATTAAGGAATAAAATGAGAAAATTAATGTTAGAGTAAGGATATTGGAACGACAAAGGAAATTGTTAGATGAGAAACCAATATAACCCAGGAAAAGATAAAGTAAGAGATTACATAGAATGTGGCAAGATAATGTCTAGTATGCCAAGAAATGAAGACCGGATGTCATCATTAGTAATACATATATACTCTCTTGGGATTCCAAATAAAAAGTGGTAAAACACAAGATAGATCAAACTATTTGTGTCAGTAAAATTGACATAATGTTCTAGTGTATAGACTCACCAAAGTAACCAACGATATTTGGAAACTTGATTCTTAGGATTTTTCGGTCCTAAATAATATATTGTGAGAATTAGTTGCTTAGCATTCCTAAGAAGGTTATCTTAGTTATGAACAAGAAAATAATGATAGGGTTATATAAACCATGATCATACTATGAAATATTCATTTGAGGGAATGTGCAATATATTATTATAGCCAATGGGAAAAAATGGTAAACTAAATCTTGAATGATTTATAAACTTCTAACATTGAAGTTTGAACCATTATAAGGAAGGGAAGGTTGGAAACTCTATTAAGCTGAAATAGGATTAGAAATAGGGTTAACCATAGACTTGATAGAATGTCAAAAATGAGTAATAGATCAGATGGATTGATGAAAGTTTGTCTCTACAAAGCTTAAAGCATGAAGCAGTGGCAGAATTTGACAAGTGTTTAAGAGCAATGTTATGCTCAAGATGGACAAGTAATCAAGAAAAAGTACTTTATGGTAAGGAAAATGGATGTGTATGTGATGGGGGGACTTGGTTTATGAGTTTTCTAAAAGTGAAAATACCAAATGGGAAGGATGGGATCCACAGTGTAGTGTGCAATGCATCAACATTCCTTATCTATTTGGATTATACTAAGGATAAATTCATGGGCCAATAATTTATGATCACTATATTTGAAGTGTCATGTATAGCTACTATTGTATCTAGGATGTGTATATATGATAATGTAATAAAGTTCTTTGGGAGAGTAAGTATGTGTGAGGCATAAAATATTTCCCTATGTGATAGTGAGGGCACTCGAAGCAAGGTCTAGGGAGGTCAAGGGTGCTACATAGGATGAATGCTTTATAAATATTACGTATCTTGAGAATAGTAAGTAAAAATTTATTTGAATTTATCTGTGTTAAAGTACTATAGATCATTGGGGATGATGATTCATAAGGGGCGAAATATGTTACACCCCAATTGTATAATTACTATTTACTATTACTATGTAGGGTAAAATGTGAATGTAATGTGAATTTTTGAGATGAATAAATTGTGCTTGTACCATGTTGTCAATGTGAATGTTATCTCATTTGATGTTATTTCATTTGATGCTATCACAGTTGATGTTATTACATGGAAAAATATTGTATATATATGTGAATGGATGATTATTAAATTATTATTCTAAATTTGGACATGTTTATGATACTGCATATGTTGTGAACAATTTACTGTTGTGTGCATGTGTTAGTGGATGCAGGTATGTGTTCCATTCCTCCAGGTGGAGGGGAAGTATCACTTGGGATAAGATCTTGGTTGAATAACCGGTAATGTAAACTATCTGAGCATAAACACACACCACATTAGAATTATTGAGTTGAGTCAATTTGTGGGTAATAGGTAAGTCATCCTTAGCATAATGTTTTGCATTAGTAAGTGTCTTGATTACTACTGAAAGCATGCTTGAAATATGTTTATCTATTTGAGCTTGTGACTTTTTTATTGAAAATTATAACTAGTTACAATACAAATCTACTAAAATATACACCCTTATAAAAATATGTGCCTATTTTTCTCCAAAAATAAGCCTCATGGAACAAAAATATAGGTCATCTGCTATCTAAATTTGAAATTGGTTTACCAACTATAAAGATATTGACAAAGAATATCTAGAAGAATCCATAACACTTTTAGATTTAAGGCTAGCTAAGACAAAATATTCCACACATATTCATTATGTGAATGGATGTGGTCCATAATTTCATTTTTTTTGTAGGATAAAGGGTGTCTAGCAAACCTAAAATTATACTTTTTTCATTAGATTTTCATAATTTTAAATCATATCCTAGTAGCTAACCAAGTAAAAGCATAACAATTTCAAGAAGCCTTTGTATTACGTATAAACTTTGTAGACCAATACTTATCTTTTGTTGATTAAATCATACTCTTCACACTAGAACAAACTCTAAAATTATAGCAACCTTCTTTGTTCTCTCTAAAACATAACTCATCCTCCCTTTCTAAGGTTAAAGGTCTAAGGACAAAAAAATATCATTTAGCACCTTCCTCTCCTCTTCTCTACAAATTAATTAAATCCTTATAAATATGTTGAAGGGCCCAATTTTTATAGGAATCTATCTATTTATCCTTCACTTGTATTCATGTATCACTAGATAATCATTCTAGACTCTTCAAAATTGCTTCTATTGATAAGTGAAACATTCCTAACCTAGGATCCTTAGCTAGAATTTACCCCATTTTCATGACCTATATTCCATTTTAACTGAGCTACAATAAGATCTCCAGATTCCACCATAAATTTATATATCATTGAACCAACTTTAATTCCATCATTAGTTAAGAACAGTAGTGGTGGAATATCACCCATATATTTTAAGTGTATATTATTGGATGAAAATAATCAAGGAAATTAGTTTAAAAAGACCAAGTTATTTTTTGATATAGGGCCAAATCTGAATAACCAAAAAAATTACACCAACTCTTCCTTGAGATTTCTAAGAACACACCTCAATCCATTAAATAGGAAATTTTATATCCTCTCCAAATCCTTGCTATAAAAATTTCCTACAAATACAAATAATAGACAGATTGATTTTAGTGAGAGACAATAACACCAAAAGAATATAAATTAGAATGGTTTAGATAATAGATTGAATCTTAATAAAATGGCCAACTAGGCTTAGCCATTTCCCACTTCAAGAAGATAAACCACCTCAAATTTTATCTAAAGTTTATTTCTAAAGAATATTGCATGTCTTCTTGGTGAATAGAGGGGTCCATAAATATTGCCTAGGAAGAATAGAAACATTTATCTCCAAAATAATACACACTTTTAAATTATTAACCTTCACAATAGTATTAAAAAATACATTTTTTGGTTTGGAAGTGTATATCATCTAACCTAAGAATTTAGCATATTGTTTCAAAATAACTAAAAAATCCTTTAGTTACTTGTTAAGGGCATACCAAAGAGAGATATGACATCCACAAATTGTAGATATGGCATTGAACTTGTCCCACTCATACAAACATAGCCTTGAATTCTTCTTCTTTCACAAATTCCTTAGTTATATGTCTCCCAAAAGATTTCACCTTAAGGATAAACAACTATGAAGCAACAAGATCTCCCTACCTTATTCCCCTAGAGAAAAATTTTGAGGAGCTCCATTGACTAACATGAAAAACAATGCTTAGTCAAATAGATAAATACCCATTTTATCCATTTCCACTAAAACTAGACAATTTTCTTTAGAAAAGACCATTTAAATCTATTATAATTCTTAGCTATGTCCAATTTAATCACCGCAATAGTAGCTTGCAATTTATTTATTGAATGAAAAATATCATGGGGTAAGTGCACAAAGATGGTTCCCAAAAAGGGGACTTAAGTGGACAACTTTTTTCTGAAATCAGGAAATACTGACCTTGGACATGAAATTGAGGATAGTTACACTCAAAATTTTGAGATGGAACAAAAACAAGGATCGAAGTGCTCCTAGTCTACTTTCTAAACTACTAATTTATTTTGAAAATGGTTGAGATTAAGGGGTTCAAAAGAGAGACATACACAAATTGGTGTTGTTTTTATCATAAAAACATAACATAACAGCTCTTGTACGACCCTAGCATAGTGAACACTTTTTTAGTATTTTTAAAATCGCTATAGTCAAAAGTTAGCTAACAGTATGTAGTTGATGCATGATTTTTCTGATAATTTTTTAATGAATATTTGATTTTTTACTAATTTTCTAAGTGGGAAATTCCTAAAAAGTAGAATTTTGGCCATACTCCCCCTACAAATTTTGGAAAGTAATTGAATTTTTTTTTTTAAAATTGTAGAATGGAGTCTAGTTTCTAAAAATGTAATTTATTTGAAATTTTGATGAACGGTCAATTTATAATGAAAAAAAAACCAAACACTACTTTTTGGAAAATAGGAGACATACAAACAAAAGAAATTATGGATGAAAGGCTTAACATTGTTAGAAAGTGAAAAAAATTACATCGTGGGATAGCTAATAGAGAACCTAACATTACCCATGTGTGTTTGATTTTGTCGATATTGAACCAGATGCAATCCTAATGGTGAACATGAACTTGACTATGTGAAAATTTGTAGAATTTGCAAAAACACATTTCTAGTCGTTGAGAATGCCATCTAATCCTTTGGGTTGGTATTCTAAGGAAAATACCAATACTAAGGATCGAGGAGTCCCAAAGAAAAATATAACGTGAGCACATTAAAATGTGCTTGCATTATATCTTAGTTTTGACATGGCTTTTTGCTTCTTTAGGAAACATGTGAAGCAAGACATAACACGAGCGTGTTATAATGCTCTCACGTTATGTATTCCTTTATGTAAAATGCCACTCTATTGAAGGTATGTTGATATATTTGTATGTTTGTATGTGCATGTATGTTGGTGTTTCATGTTTGTATGTATGTATGCATGCTTGTATGTATGTATGCATGTATGTATCAGTGCATGTATATTGTATGTATGCCTATATGTATGTAAGATTGTATCTACACATGTATGTATGCTTGTATGGATGTAGGATTTTATGTACATATGTATTATTCTTGTATGTATTTGTGTATGTCTTTAGAGGGAGGGAGAATTTTAAGAGAGAGAGAGAGAGTTGTCTAGGTAGGGTGGGATGGGGAGAGGGAGAGGGGGTGGAAGTGAGAGTTTAAGAGAGAGGGAGTGGGAGAGAAGGGATTGGAGTGAGAGGGACTTAGCTAGGTAGGGTGGGAGGGATAGATGGAGGGAGGGAGGGAGAGAGAGAGACAAAGGAGAAAGAGAGAGCTGTGTGAGGTATGGTTCCAAAGGAGAGACTTGGAGAGTGAGGGTGTGAGAGGGAGAGACTGGAGGACAGGGTGTTGAGAGGATGCAAGGAGAGACTTGAGAGAGGGAAAGAGGTGGGAGGTAGTGGACATAAGAGAGGGAGAGAAAGAGGGGTGGATTGAGGAGGACTGGCCTAGGTGAGAGGATAGATAGAGAGGGAGAGAGAGAGAGAGAGAGAGAGAGAGAGAGAGAGAGAGAGAGAGTTACCTAGGTAGGTTGCTAGAGGGAGAGACTTGAGAGAGAGAAAGAGAGAGAGGGAGAGGGGGTGGAAGTGAGAGTTTAAGAGAGAGGGAGTGGGAGAGAAGGGGTTGCAGTGAGAGGGTCTTAGCTAGGTAGGGTGGGAGAGAGAGAGAGAGAGCTATGTGCGTAGGGTGCAAAAGAGAGAGATTTGAGAGTGTGAGGGGGATGAGAGGGAGAGACTTGAGAGATAGGTAGTGAGAGGGAGTGTGAGTGAGAGACCTAAGAGAGGGAGAGGGTGTGGGAGGGAGTGACCTGAGAGAGGGAGAGAATGAGGGGGGTGGAGTGAGAGGGACTTATATAGGTAGGGTGGGAGGGATAGATAGAGAGAGGGGGGAGAGAGAGAGAGAGTTACCTAGAGGTAAGTTGCCAAAGGGAGAGACCTGAGAGAGAGAGGGGGTGGGAGGGAGATACCTAAGAGAGAGGGAGATAAAGAGTCTAGAGAGAGGGAGAGGGGGTGGAAGTGAGAGCATAAGAGAGAGGGAGTGGGAGAGAAGGGGTTGGAGTGAGAGGGACTTATCTAGGTAGGGTGGGAGGGATAGAGGGAGGGAGAGAGATAGAGGGGGGTGGGAGAGAGCAATAGGAGTGAGCGAGTGAGTGAGAGAGTTGAGAGAGGGAGATGATTTAAGTGTTAAGGGTAGAGGGTAGAGGGTTAATGGTAGAGGGGAGAGAGATAGGAGTGAGTGAGTGAGTGAGAGAGAGAGAGAGAATTGAGGGTATAGGATTGAGGACCTATAGGGTTGATGGTTTAGTGTATTGGGTTGAGGGTAGAGGGTAGAGGGTTTAAGGGTTTTTGGTTGATGGTTTAGAGTTGAGGATTTATGGTTTAGGGTTGAGTGTTTAAGGGTTTAAAGGTTGAGGGTTTAGTGTTGAGGGAATAGGGTAGAGAGGGAGGGATAGATGGATAGAGATATGGAGGGAGATCTGAGATAGAGAGAAGGAGAGAGTAGGACGAAGGGACAAATATATATGAGGGTTGAGGATCCAATGTATAGGGAAGAGGGTTTAGAATTGAGGGTATAGGGTTGATGACCTATAGGGTTGATGGTTTATGGTATTGAGTTGAGGGTAGAGGGTAGAGGGTTTAAGGGTTTAGGGTGTAAGTGTTTAGGGTTGATGGTTTAGGGTTTAGCGTAGAGGGCATAAGAGTTAAGGGTAGAGAGTAGAGGGGAGAGAGATAGGAGTGAGTGAGTGAGAGTTGAGAGAGGGAGAGGGAGTAGGAGGGAGAGACTTTCAAGAGAGAGAGTTGAGTTGTTGTAAAGAAATGCTACTGAAATTTTAATAGAAGTTCATTGGCTTTTGATGGATTCTTTAGTTTCAATTACATGTTACATGGTCTTCTCCCATAGTTAATTTGAATAGATTTACTTTGTTTTTTGTGAGTTTTTCAAGTTAGTAGATTAGTTAATGTTGTTCATTATATTGAAGAATTTTGTTGTGTGTTGGAAACCTTCCTTGTCCATACGTTTTTTTGTTTATTGATGATAAATAGCTATGTAAAGTTAGTCTAGGAATAAATCAAAAGCTACATTAAATTTCTATCTTTTATTCATGCTTATGGTGAATGAATGGTTGGATATCTGCAGTCCTTAGAATTGCACTAGTTTCATGAGACTGTGAAGTAATCTGGTTAAGTGGAACTCATTTTTAGGAAGGTTTTCCGTGGTAGGGTCCTCCATTATCACTGTTCACTACTAGTTTTAGGTCTAGGAACCTTCTCTCTTCCCTGCCCATTTTCCTTTTTTTAAGAAATGACCTAAGCTAAGGTTCATTGCACATTGTAATGCCAAATCTGAAGCTGAAGTAGGAGTTCTAGACTATTGTTTGAACTTGCAGCAATCATGCACCAAATTTCCCATCTCAAGAACTCTATTAGAAGATCTAAATCTCCTCCAACTTAACTTCCATAATTCTACCCTATGATTACCAGCAAGATCACATCAAAACAACTGAGACATTCCAAGCAAGTCATGACCTAACACCTGAGAGACCTTGGGGTGATTTTCAACAACTTGTTGTTGGAGATTGACTTTCAAGAGAGGGAGTGTGAGGGAGATACCTGAGAGAGGGAGAGGGTGTGGGAGGGAGTGACCTGAGAAAGAGAGGGAGAGAAAGAGGGGGTAGAGGCTTTAAGGGTTTAGGGTTGAGGGTTGATGGTTTAGGGTTTAGGGTAATGGTTTGAGGGTACGTGGTTGAAGGTTTAGGGTTGAGGGTCCAATGTATAGGGTTGAGGGTATAGGGGTTGAGGGTTGAGGGATTCATCTTGCATTTGTTTCACAACTTATAAATGAGAAAGACAAACATATGGTGTTGCAAGGCCTGAGTGGGAAAGAGTGGGAGTTGGAGTTAATGAGTACAAACAATAGACTGAAATTTCAATATGGTTGGAAAGAATTTATTAATTATTATAGCCTGCAATTAGGATATTTTGTTGTGTTCAACTACATAGCGAAGTCGTACTTGGAGATTCATATGTTTGGAAGATCTAGGTGTGTGAAAGCTATTGGTTCTCTTCATGTTGAAAATGCAAACATTGATTCAAACGAGAGATGCCCTTCTAAGAAAATATGTAGTTTAAATTAGTTGGAAATAAATTATTAATTGATTTGGTTTCTCATGAGAAAAATAACCATGAGTCTGAAGTGGTGCTTGAAAATCGAAGAAGTAAAAGGAAATCCTCATTTCTTAGTAAGCAAAATTTTTATCTAAAAATATAGAGCTTGTTAAATTTGTATGTTCAATAACTAAATTTTGGAGTTGGCATTTGAATTTGAATTTTATAAGTAACAATAAAGTGAGTTTTAATGCAAGCAATTCATCTAAGGAGCTTGCCAATTCAGTGAAATTGGCAATGTAGTGGCATGTTTGGAAAAATGGGTCCAAGAAATGGGGTCTCTCAGTGATGTAAATCACTGGGAGACCCCATTTCTTGGACCCATTTTTTCAAATAGTTGCCAATTTCACCCACTAGCTTGCCAATTTGGTGAAATTGGCATTTCACCCACTAGCTTGCCAATTCAGTGAAATTGGAAATGTAGTGGCCCGTTT
>VDFB02058242.1:468209211-468363149 GCA_007258455.2 Sequoia sempervirens | reverse complement strand
AGAGAGAGGGAGAGGGAGAGAGGGAAAGAGTGTGAGAAAGAGAGTGGGAGAGAGGGATGTTGGAATATTGTGCCTCAATCTCACAGGCTGAAACCACTAAAAGAGCCAAGTCGGTGTGACATCCATATTATCTGGCCAACTAGTAGCTTTGGAACCTTTTGAAAAGTTTTGGTCACTAAGACCTTGTTTCAGTCTTGTCAAGTGGACCTATCACTGTGACATGATGATCACTGTGACAATTTATATCTCACTCTGCTCGAGGAGATCTCTAGCCAACAGTTTGGTTCCATGTGTTGGTCGTGGAGACTTGTGGCGACTATGTCATTGGAGTAACTCATATGCTTTGGTATGAAGTCTTGTCGATATGGAAAGTCTCACGAATAGCTACACTTGGATTCATCAGGATAACATATGGTGGCTCGGTAAGAACTCTTGGCAATGGGTGTTTGTCTCACCAATGCTATGGGATTTCTTCTATACAACTCTTGTCAAAAGCTAAACTTGGGGTGACTTGAAGATTTCGGTAAGAACTCTCAGCGATAGTGGTAAGTCTTGCCAGCAATGCAACATGTGTAAGTTATCGGATGTCTTTGGTATGACTCCTAGCGAAAGGTGGTCTTGATGTAACATGGAGGGTTCGATATGAAGTCTTAGCGATGAACGAAGTCTCGCCAATAGTGGAATATTGCGGTGTAACTTGAAGGCATCGGTATGACCTCTTGGCAAAGAGCGATAGTATCACCAAAGGGAAAGCTGATATCTATGTGACCTTTGAACATTGGTATGATGTCTCATCAAATAGCAATTGTCTCACCGATGAGAATGACGAGGTCGATGTGACTTGTGAACTTGGTGTAACATCTTGCCGATAGTTAGGACTCTTGGCGATAATGACAATCAGGTCTTGTGGCATCGAGGAGACAAGATTAGTGTCTCACCAACATGTGACACAGGTTGAATGCCATTGACTAAGTGATGAATATCCGATGTGGTGAGTCTATGACCAATCAGAGAAGCTGAATGGGAACCATTGGAAGTTAGTCTATTAAGGTAGTTCTATGTGGAAGTTCAATAGACCAGTGACAACATGAATATATTCTAGAATTGCAGATGATGTTTAGTTTGATGATTCGTTCGATGGATGGATGATTGATGAACTATAGATGAATTGTTCGATGTGTATCAGTGTGAATTAAATTGAGAGTGCATTGTAACTGGAGTGTTCTGTAGTAAGGTTGATCGTTGTGAATGTTGTTGTAAATTGACATCAAAGAGAGTGAAGCCTGTACTCTGTATGTAATTTCTATTACTGTAATACAAAGGAGTTTTTCTTGGTATGGTTGGTTTTTCTCCTATAAGGGTTTTCCCACATAAATCTGGTATTCATCTATGTATGATTATTTCTCTGTTTCTATTATTGCTTTCAAGTGTATCTTAATTGGATTATAATTGAAATTTTAAAAGTATCTTTGTATTCTTCCCTGAGGTTTTGATGTTAGGAGAGTTGTTTCCGCACCTTAGCTTTCCTTACAAGTGGTATCAGAGCATGGCCAATTGTGTTATCCTTGTGGGCATGTTGGGTTTTTTGTGTCAATCTCTATTCAGTGGGAGTCTTGTAGAAGTTTGGTAATTTGAGTTATAGATTAAGATGGCAAGCACGCTAGGAAAGATTGAAATTGAGAAATTCAATGGCAGCAATTTTGAGTTGTGGAAACTTAAAATGGAAGATCTGTTGGTTGATCGTGATCTTTGGATTGTTGTGTCTGGAATGAAGCCTACAGGAATGAAGCAAGAGGATTGGGACCTTGCAGATAGAAAATCTAAGGGGCTGATAAGGCTCTGTTTAGTAGACTCTATTCTTCTGAATGTTCATGAAGAAAAGACTGCATAATCCTTGTGGAAAAGACTGGCAGCTATTTATTAGGGCAAGTCCTTGGTGAATAAATTGTTCTTGAGGAAGAAGTTGTACTCTTTGAGAATGCAGGAAGGAGGGTCTGTTGTTGATCACTTGAACACTTTCAACATTATAATTTCATAGTTAACATCTATGGGTGTGAAGATTGATGAAGAGGATCATTGTATGCTGTTATTATGTTGTTTGCTAGATTCTTGTGATCACCTAGTGATGGCTATTGGGAGTACGACATCCACTTTTAAGATGGAAGATGTTCTTGCTTATTTTTTATTAGAAGAGATGAGAAGAAAATATTTTGAGATGGTGAAGGAGGCTCTTGATGTTAGAGGTAGATCAAAAGAAAAAGGAAAGAAGAAGGACAAGAAGTCCAAATCCAAAAGGGAGATCAAAGTCTCCTGGCAAGAAGTCCAAGGTGAAGTGCTAGAATTGTGGGCAACCTGGTTCATGAAGTATGTAGAATACAATGGTGGGAAGGTGTATTTGGCAAGTTCTTCATCTTTGGAAATTTTTGGCCATGGAAGAGTTAGAATTCAATTCCCTGATGGAAGAGTGCAGGGAATCAATGATGTAATGCATATACCAGGTCTGGATTGAAATCTACTTTTTGTTAGTAAGTTGAATGATATTGGAGTGCAAGTCACATTCTTTGGAAGTGGCTACAAGATGACTAGAGGTTCTATGGTGCTAGCAAGGGGTGCTTGAATTGGTACCTTGTATAAGTTGGATGCACATGCTATTCAATGTAATAGTGTCTCTGTAAAGTCATAGAAAGCTACTCATGGAGGAAAAGAGGGAAAAGTTCCTGATGGTGTAAAATCTATGGAAGTTAAACTTCTAGCAGAAAAGACTATTTTCTAGCATCATAGGCTAGGCCACATTGGTGAGAAAGGTTTAAAAACTTTAAAGAATAAAAACCTGGTTGAAGGGCTCGATGATTGTAACCTTGAATTTGAATTATGTGAACATTGTATATATGGAAAACAACACCGTGTTTCTTTTTATTCCAGTCCTCACAAATCTTCTGGTTTGCTTGATTATATTCATTCTGATGTTTTTGGTCCAGTGAATGTTCCTTCTTTGTCTAAGTCAAGGTACTATGTATCGTTTATTGATGATTATTCAAGAAGAGAATTTGTCTATTTTTTGAAAATTAAATCAGAAGTGTTCTATCAGTTTAAGGAATTTAAAAAACTTGTAGAAAATAAAACTAGAAGAAAAATAAAATGTTTAAGAACGGATAATGCAGTGAATTTTTTTATGATGATTTCAAGAGGTACTATAAAGATCATGGAATTAAAAGACATAAAACTACACCTTATACTATGCAACAAAATGGAGTTGCAGAAAGGTTCAACATGACAGTGATGGAAAGAGCACGAAGTATGCTGAGAAGTGCTGGCTTGGAGGAGAAGTTTTGGGCTGAGGCAGTTGCTACAGCATGTTACTTGATAAACAGTTCTCCTAATTCTGCTTTGTTGAGAAAACACCTTTGGAAGTGTGGTCTGGAAACAAGCCCTTTCTAAGACATATTCATGTTTTTGGCTATGATGCATATGCATATGTGCCAAATGAGAAAAGATCTAAGTTGGAGAACAAGGCTGTCAAATGTATTTTTATTGGCTATAGTGCTAGCATAAAAGGATACAAGCTTTGGAATCTTGATATGGAGAAGGTTCTATACATCAGAAGTGTTATCTTTCATGAACTAAAGCCTTCTACTTTGGATCTGCAGTCAAAGACAAAATCAGAAAACAAAAAGGATGTAGTTGAAATTCCTCCTACATTGGATAAAGAGGAATTGAAAATTAAAAATGTACCTAAAACTAAGGAGAGCTCAAGTAGTTCTGAGATTTATGATGAAGAAGAACAACCTCAGCCTCAACAAGTGAGGAGGTCAACTCATGAAAGAAAGCAACCTGATAGGTATGGCTTTTCTTTGATAGATTCTACTTGTGCCTATGCTTTAATTTCTAGCACTGATGAGCCTAGGACTATGAAAGAGGAATTTAGAATGTTTGATTCAAACTCTTGGTTTGAAGCCATGAATGAAGAAATGGCATCATTAGAAAAGAATGATACTTGGAGTTTGGTGCCCCTTTCCTAAAGGTAGAAAATCTATTGGCTGCAAATGGGTATTTAAAAAGAAAATAGGTCTGGATGGCAGTGTGGAAAAGTACAAGGTGGGGTTAGTTGTGAAGGGTTATTCCCAGGTAGAAGGAATTGATTATGGGGAAAAGTTTTCTCCTGTAGCTAAGCTAACATCTATCAGATTTCTTTTGTCACTTACAGCAGTGTATGACTTAGAGGTTGAACAACTGGATGTGAAGACAACATTTCTTCATGGTGATCTTGAAGAAGAGATTTATATGTCCCAGCTTGAGAAATTTGTGGAGAAAGGTAAAGAGAAGCTGGTTTGCAAGTTGAAAAAGTCTCTATATGGTTTAAGGCAGTCTCCTAGAATGTGGTACCAAAAGTTTGACACGTTTGTTTTGTCATTGGGATTTGTAAGATCAAAATTTGATCATTGTGTGTATTACAAAGCTAAAAGTGATCGAGTCCTTATTATTGCTCTCTATGTTGATGATATGTTGTTCATAGGCAATAGTAAGTTAATGATTTCTGATCTTAAGTCTTAGTTGTCTGCAAAGTTTAAAATGAAAGATCTTGGTGTAGCAAGGTATATTCTGGGAATGGAAATAACTAGGGATAGGAAGAATATAAAACTTTGGCTCAGTCAGAGTAAGTATATCAAGACTATTCTAGAGAGATTTTGCATGACTAGTTGCAAGCAGCTAGTTGTTCCAATTCTGCAGGGAATGAAGCTATTTGTTGAAGACTATCCAAAATATCCTACTGAGATGGAGGACATGACCAGTGTACCTTATGCTAGTGCGGTTGGTAGTCTTATGTATGCAATGGTCTGTACAAGGTTAGACATTTCCCAAGCAATAGGAGTACTTAGTCAATTTATGGCTAATCCTGGAAGGACACGTTGGGATGCTGTGAAAAGAGTATTTAGATATTTGAACAGAACTTCATAATATGCTTTGTGTTACCATGGTAACTTGGTTGAATCACAGAGGAATCTCAACATTCGAGGCTATGTGGATTATGATTGGGCAGGGGACATTGACAACAAAAGATCCACCAGTGGATATATTTTCATGTTGAATGGTGGTGCAATGAGTTGGATGAGTAAGCGACAGGTTGTAGTCGCTTTGTCCACTACAGAGGCAAAATACATGGTAACAACACACGCCTATAAAGAAGCAATTTGGTTAAGACGTTTGTGTTCTAAGATTGGTTTTGATGCAGGGAAAAATAACTATTTACTATGACAGTCAGAGTGCTATTTGTTTGGCAAAGAATTCTACTTTCCATGCCAGGATGAAACATATAGATGTATAATATCATTTTGTACGGGATATGGTGGAGGATGGAAAGGTCTCCTTAGAAAAAGTGGATACTTTAGAGAATGTTGCAGATGCATTAACAAAGCTAGTGAGCACAGACAAGTTCAGGTGGTGTTCCAATTCGATGGGCCTCAGTTCCCATGAATGTCAGTAGTTTTTTGTTGTGCTGTAGAGGTGCTTGTGTGATCTTCATCATGTGAGAGATTGTTGGCATATTGTGCCTCAATATCATAGGCTAAAACCTCTAAAAGAGCCAAGACAGTGTGACATCCATACTGTCTGGCCGACTAGTAGCTTTGGAACCTTGTGAAAAGTTCTGGTCACTGAGACCTTGTTTCAGTCTTGTCGAATGGACCTATCACTGTGACATGATGATCATTGTGACAATTTCTATCTCACTCCACTCGAGGAGATCTATGGCCGATGGTTTGGTTCCATGTGTTGGTTGGGGAGACTTGTGGTGACTGTGTCATTGAAGTAACTGATATGCTTCGGTATGAAGTCTTGTTGATATGGAAAGTCTTGCCGATAGCTACACTTGGAGTCATCGGGATAACATATGGTGGCTCAGTAAGAACTCTTGGCGATGGGTGTTTGTCTCACCGATGCTGTGGGCTATCTTTGGTATAACTCTTGTCAAAAGCTGATCTCGAGGTGACTTGAAGATTTCGGTAAGAACTGTCAGTGATAGCGGTAAGTCTTGCCAATAATGCAACATGTTTTTGTTATTGGATGTCTTAAGTATGAATCCTAGAGAAAGGTGCTCTCGGGGTAACATGGAGGCTATGGTATGAAGTCTTAGCGATGAATGAAGTCTCGCTGACAGTGGAAGATTGTGGTGTAACTTGAAGGAATCGATATGACCTCTTAGCGAAGAGCGATAGTCTCACCGAAGGGAAAGCTGATATCTATGTGACCTTTGAACATCGGTATGATGTCTCATTGAATAGTGATTGTCTCGCCGATGAGATTGCTGAGGTCAATGCGACTTTTGAACTTGGTGTAACATCTTGTCGATGGCCAAGACTCTTGGTGATAATGACAATCAGGTCTTGTGGCATCAGGGAGACACGGTTAGTGTCTCATCGACATGCAACACAGGTTGAATGCCTTTGACCGAGTGATGACTATCCTACGTGGTGAGTCTATGAGCAATCATAGAAGCTAAATGGGAACTGTTGGAAGTTAGTTTGTTGAGGAAGTTCTATGTGGAAGTTCAACAGACCAGTGACGACATGAATATATTCTGGAATTGTAGATGATGTTCGGTTCGATGATTCATTTGATGGATGGATGATTGATGAATTGTAGATGAATTGTTCGATGTGTATCGATGTGAATTAAATTGAGAGTGCATTGTAACGAGAGTGTTCTATAGCAAGGTTGATCATTGTGAATGCTATTGTGAATTGACATCAGAGAAAGTGAAGCCTGTACTTTGTATGTAATTTTTGTTACTATAATACAAAGGGGTTTTTCTTGGTGTGGTTGGTTTTTCTCCCGTAAGGGTTTTCCCATGTAAATATGGTATTCATCTATGTGTGATTATTTCTTTTTTTTTCTGTTATTGGTTTCAAGTGTATCTTAATTAGACTATAATTGAAAATTTAAAAGTATCTTTGCATTCTTCCCTGAGGTTTTGACGTTAGGAGAGTTGTTTCCACACCTTAGCTTTCCTTATAAGGGAGAGAGTGGGAGAGAGGGAGGGAGAGGGAGAGTGAGAGAGTGGGAGAGAGGGAGGGAGTGGGAGAGTGAGATAGATGGAGAGAGGGAGAGAAAGAGAGAGTGGGAGAGGGATAGAGGGATAGAGTGGGAGAGAGGGAGGGAGAGGGAAAGGGAGAGAGGGAGGGAGAGGGAGAGAGTGGGAGAGAGGGAGAGAGGGAGGGAGAGGGAGAGAGTGGGAGAGAGGGAGGGTGAGGGAGAATGTGAGGGAGAGGGAGAGAGTGAGAGATAGGGATAGTGGGAGAATGGGAGCGAGGGAGATAGAGTGGGTTTAGGGTTTTGGGAGAGAGGGAGAGAAAAAGGGAGAGGGAGAGAGTGGGAGAGACGAAGGGAGTGGGAGAGTGGGATGGAGAGGGAGAGTGGGAGAGAGGGAGGAGAGGGAGGTGAGAGAGGAGATAGGAGAGAGAGAAAGAGAGAAGGAGAGGGAGGGAGTGGGAGAGAGGGAAGGGAGAGGGAGAGAGGGAGGGAGAGGGGAGGGGTGGGAGAGAGGGAGGAGAGGAGAGTGAGGAGAGTGGGGAGAGGGAGGGGGAGTGGGAGAGTGAGAGATCTAGAGGGAGAGAGAGAGGGATAGAAAAGAGGAAATTAGGAGAGAGGGAGGGAGAGAGGAGAGAGTGGGAGAGAGAGGGGAGAGAGGGAGGAGAGAGAGAGAGAGAGTGGGAGAGGGAGGGAGAGAGGGAGAGGGAGAGGAAGTGGGAAAAGAGAGGGAGGGAGAGGAGAGGGGAAGGAGGGAGGGAGAGTGGGAGGAGAGGAAGTGCAGGGAGAGAGGAGGGAGAGAGAGGGAGAGGGGAGAGAGAATTGGTGACTAGGGAAGAGTGGGAGATGAGGAGGGAGGTGGGAGACTGAGGAGAAATATAGAGGGGAGAGGGAGAGAAAAGAAAAAGTGGGAGAGGGAGAGAGGGAGAGAGTGGGAGAGGTTTAGGGTTTAGGGAGAGGAGAGTGAGAGAGAGGAGAGAGGAGAAAAGAGAGAGTGGGAGAGAGAGAGGGAGAGGGAGAGAATGGGAGAGAGGGAGAGAGAGGGAGATAGTGTGGGTTAATGGTTTAGGGTTTAGGGAGAGAGTGAGAGAGAGAATGGGAGAGAGGGAGATAGAGTGGGTTTAGGGTTTAGGGAGAGAGGGAGGGAGATAGAATTAAGGTATAAGGATAGAAGGGAGAGAGATAGAATTAGGGTCGACGGTATAGACAAAGAGAGAAAATAAATCTATAAAAAAAAACAACTTTCTCATAACGTGAGTGTGTTTTGAAGTAGAGACATGACCGTTTTAGCAAGAAATAACAAGCTCACGTTATAACATGATCGTGTTTTGTCTTGCTCTAAAAATGGGAAAAAATACACAATATACCCGCGATGTTGGCCCACATTCTACATATTCTCTTGGTTCTACATGTGTTGTGATAAAAAGTAGCTTTTTGATGAGTGCGTGAAGTGTGCATGTATGATTTTTTAGATTCCACCACCTTTATCATGATCTTTCCACCACCTTTGCATGAAATGGGAAAGTTTTCACATTGAAAGGCATATACTATCAATTCAAGTTTGAATTCCAGTGATAACTGATATACAATTGAAGTTTGGAGGGGAACAAGCTTTTGAAAAATTCAAATTGTTGAGGAGTTTGAGTAATGAAGAAGCAAATGATAGATAATTGGGGAGAACTCCTCCATTTGAAACTCTAGGTTTTTAGGTATGTGAAGTCTTTACACATTTTATTTCATTCTATTATGGCTTGCTTTCATTTTTGTTGTTGTGCATATTCCATGTTGATCATTGTTTGTTTGTCATGTTATGACCTTAAATTGTCAATGGACATTTTAAATTACACAATTCTATACACTTTCCAATTAAATTTTTAAACCACATCTCTTTGAGGCAGTTTTTTATTTTAAAATTGACTTACTTTGTGTATGCTTCCAAAGCTTTCAATGAGGTATTTTGTCAAACAATTATACAAACTAGTTGATTGCCTTGTCTATGCTACCAAATTTTCCATACATGTCTCTAAAAAATTGGAATATACTCTTGATGCAGTAGGGGGAGGCCTGCAACACACAAACACACAACTCCAATCTGCAAACACAAATTTCAATTTAGAATTTCATCAGGACCTCTTTATTCAACAAATTTACACTGTTCCTTGTACCATATCAAAGTCACTCAATTAGGTGTAATTCCACTCACACAACCTTTCAACTCACAACACAACACATATTAGGGACCCATTATAGAGCCTTTCAACATATCCAACAATCACCAATGTTTGTTTTGTACCAAATTGCACAAATCAAGTTTTCTACACTTTTAAGGCCACAAATTAGCCCACTTTTACAAAGGGCCACATTCAAAACTTGTAAAAATCTCCTAAAACCTTTGGGTAGCACTTAATATCTATCAAAACTTCAAATTATAGAAATAGAATGCAGAGATTCAATCATTTACCACCCAAACCATAAAACCCTCTCCCTAGGCTTGGAAACCCTAGGTTTTATTGAAAGTAGCACTTGCCAAACATTCCAAAACTTGAAAACTATTCAAAAAATCCTAACAAACCCTACTCATGCTCAATCTAACATAAAATAATGCTGCCCAACTCATAAACTCAATTTCACTCACCAAAACCTCATTTTTCTTAAGGAAAACTCAACATTTCCTCATAAGGTTTGACACCCAATCCACTTTTGGAACTCCCATACTCTAGTTCAAAATTCCTCCACCAAAAAAATATTGTTTCCAATCCATGCCACCAAGTTACAAGCCTTACAGTAGGTGGGATGGAGTTAATACATGTTTGAGGTTTACAAACTTACAAGAAACCTTGTTTTAGTCGATTAGAGAAATCTGATGATAAATCACACAAAACTTAATGAGAAAAACTCAAAATGGATTCAAATGAGAGAAGACACACTATGATATACTATTCCACAATAAAATGAATCAAAAATATGTTGTACATCCTGTACCAACTGCTGCTATATTGGAAAATATAGAAAAAATGGAGAAATTCTAAGTTTTATTGTTCAAATTCTTCTTTCCAATCCAAGGATCATCCTCCATTTGAGTTTAACATGGCCTTTTATAATTTTTACCTCCTAAAGAAAACCAATTCAACTTCCAAAACTAGCATTTGAAATAGTTGACCGTTGCTCTCCCTCTTTAATACACTTTTACAACCCTTCACTATTTGTTAATTTGGCAACTTAGCACTTTTTGCACTTTTTGAAAATTCTACTACCTAGACCCCTAAATACTATTGAAAAAATGACCAATTACATTAGAACATGGTCTTATAGACCTTTTAAAGATAAAGTTCCTCCAAAACTATAATCTAGACCTTATTCAACCTTAAATGGATTAACTTTAAATGGTGCTCCTGCACCAACTCCTCCCACATTGATAGCACTGATTTAAACTATTTTGGTTTTCATCTATATTTCTAAATTACCTCATCAGTAAAGCTACCTCATCACCTATGTTGTTTATTTATGAAGGATTGGATGACATATATTTCATTTATTCTAATGGATACATTTTTGAGGAAATAATATTCGTCTCATTACCAAGATATAGGTAAAATTATCCTCCATGCTGAAGAAACAAACAAGGAAGAAACTAATAGACAAAGAGCTCCAAACCTTCAAAGAAAAGGAGAGAGAATGGTTGAGGGAATATCATGAAAATAAGAAATTGGAAACGATTGATGAAAACAAGCCAATCGAAGAGGAACCTCAACCATCAAAAAGAGAACAAAAATTGGCAGCACAAAGGGAACAGATGCGAAAGCATCATGCTAGGATAGATGTAGATACTATAGTTGGAGACACACCCTCTACTACAAGTGAATATGAAGGGACACCATTAATCACAAGCAAATATGGAGGGACATCATCTACCACAAGTGAATATGGTTGGACACCATCCATCCCATCTCAAGTTGAGAGTACATCATCACTCGGATTTGACAAAGAAGGTATGCCATCATCCCCACTTGAACCTCAAGGTTTGTATTCTACTCCACCCTTGATTGAAGGTACACAATCTAGCCCACCTCAATTAAATATTGATGAAATTTCTAATGTTGAGATGTATGTACCTAGGAGAAAACCACCTAGAATGTTGTGTAGAAAGCCAAAGTATTTGATTAATTTTGATGAGTATATTTTGTAGCACATGGAAGGTAAGATTTAAAAACACTCTTATAGAAAATATACTGATAAGATTTGGAAATTCTTCTTTGAAAGGATAAATGAGATCGTAAGATGTCAACTATTTGTTGAAATGATGTGGGGTTTAAAGTACAGAAACATCATGAAGACTCTTGGGATGAGAACATTGAATGCATCAAGTGAAAACACTATTGTGAAGAATCTAATGGATGCTTATGAGAGTGTGGGTAAGACCTCATGCTCAAAGGATAGTAATGTCACCTGACGTGTCACTACATCGACTTTGCTAAGCTATCAAACAAAGAGAGCTTGTATCATTAAAAAGACAAGTGAACAAATGAGAAATAGTAGAAAAACTTTATCAAAAGCTATTCAAAGGAGGAAAAGAATTGAGGGCACCAATTCAAATGAATTATGGGAATTCTTGGGAAGAAAGCCACAAAAAGATAAAAAAGTTGTTGAAGCATTGAGAACACTAATTGAACAGTATTGGAAGAATAATACAAGGCCATCTCTGAATCAAAGGGATGTCATAAGAAGGAGAATCGATAGTCGAAACCATGAGTCACATCCAAAGCATTTTTTGGATACGACTCAAACCCAATTTTTTTGTAAATTTCAAAATGATTATCCTCAAATTAGTATTTCCCAAAGATTTTTTGAAATGCTTAAAAAAATTTATGCCAAGATAAATCACACATGCACTACTTGTTGTTGGAGACTACATACTGAATTATCTAACCATTATGATGTTATCATTTTATATATTTAGATTTGCATACTAACGATTTTTTGCAGGATTGTGGCATAGAAGCCCCAAAAAAATCTTCAAGAGAGTTCTTATGAAAAAAATTATGTGAAATAGAGGATGGCCAAATATTCTATATGAAAACATGCTTGGATGGTTCATGTGAGAATTGCGGTGGCTTGCAAAGAATGCTAGTATGTCAACATATGGAAAGAACATATGAGGTGGGACAAAAACTAGTAGAGTTCAGGAAGTATAAAATAGTGGCATACATTACAAAAGATGGGTCTCAAGCAAAAAGGTTTGATTTGGTTATTTAGAAGATTCCAGTGTATCGTTTTATGTCCATGTTTCGTGACAATATAGTGTATGATCATGAGTATGCAAGGAATACCCATAGAGCCCGATGGTTGGACACACAATTCAAGCTATGCAAGAACACCTTTCCAGTTGGAAGCATAGTATCAGTGGTTGAATTTGCAGAGAACTACACTCTACAACCACAACATGAGGTGCAATCACAATATTACAACTCCACACAGGTTTCAATATTTGTGCACATAGCATTCATTCATGCAGCTGATAGTACAAAGGACCAAAGAAAGGTATTGAGGAAGTATCACTTTTATATTAGTGATGATCACACATTCTCTAGAGTTCATGCAAGGTTGCTTCCATATGTTCTACAGTGATTTTTCTTAGAGGGGCATAGCATATGATTGACATATAATATGGTCGGATAACTGTGCAACACAGTTCAAGAACACATGCATGTTCTACTAGTTGTGCATGATGGATCTCACTACACGTGTCCAACATATGGGGAAATTTAGTGAGGTTGGGCATGGAAAGGGAAAGCATGATGGTGTAGGAGCATGCGTGAAAGGAGCATTAGCACGAGAAGAGTTAAAGTATAAAGACAGTACAAAGTTGATAGATGCAAGATCAATCGTTGAGTGGTGTAATGCTTTGATAGGTCTAAGTAATGAAGGTACATCTTCATTTTGTAGATTTTTTTGGTTGATGGATGATACTAACATTGCACCATATGAGGATTGTTGTACACTAACATGATCGAGTGAGCTGCACTCTTTCCTTAGCTCAAATGCAGGTTCATGGAGTATCAATACATGTAAGATGGTACACTTTTGTTCTGCATGTACAATGCAAGCCTGGAATGATTGTGAGTCAGGGGAGTGGGTTGAGAAATGGATCGACAAGTTATCTTAGCCCACTTCACACTTATCGCCCTCCAACAACATTGGAACTAACATAGATGGAATCATCGGTCGATTTTGACCATGTATCAGATCTGGTTCAACTAGGTAATATATCTACTTGCTTGGTTTTCAATATTCCATATTGTTATATGACTTTGTACTGTATTCGTAATGTTGACTAATTTCAAGTGATTTGACCCACATATCAATGCAGGGCATGTTTATGCAGTTATTGTAGATGAAGACAACAAAGAGGGAATAGACTATTACTTGTATCATTATGTTGAGGCCAAAAAGAAACTAGAAGCCCCAATTATAGATGGAGAAGACATTGAATACCCTAAAAGCTTAGTTGTTGTTACCAGAATGTGGCTTAGTAGGTACCCACATAAGAGTGTTAAACAATGGTTATTTCAGGACTTTGACACACATCATAAGATTCTTGATTACTTGAACCTTGTCGTGGCATCTAGTGTTCATTTGAACAAATATGGGGGTATAACTTTGAACAAGACCTTGTGGAAGGTCCGTGAGTTTGACCATGAGGCAATACTTGACACAATAAAGAGTAGAGAAAACTCAGATGGTTCATTGGATTAATTTGTAAGTATATACACAATGGTTCTTATTAATTTATACTTGTATGCACGTTAATTTTTTGATGCCAATGCTATCATCTTATTTTACTTTGCGTATCTATAAGTAACCTGGTAAACATTGATTGGTGTCCACTCGCAGAAAATGCAGATTTATGAGCCATCCAAGAGAATCTTAGCTAGAAAAGCAATGCAGATTTATTTGTGTATTTGTAAGTAACCTTATCATGAGCACTTATGATGTAGACATTATAAGAGCATCTCAAATTTAGAGATATTCTATTCATGAGAGGTGTTGTGTGCAATAGGTATCTTCGAACTCCCAATCAAGATGTATGACTAGGAGTGACTAAGTTGAGAGACTGGCATGCCCATCTGTAAATGTCTTCCATCTATTTTCATTTCATTTCCATTTTGGATGTTGTTTCTTTTTCTTCTTTTACTTTGTGTATCTGTAACTAAACTACTAAAAATTGATTAGTCTCTCCTTATAGAAAATACTGATTTATGAGCCATCAAAGAGAATCTCATTCAAAAAAGCAATGGAACATCCTTATTTTGATGATCTTGACAAATCTCAATTTTGATTTCAATCCATTCTAAAAGAGCGTGTGAAGATTTGCGAGGGAATCTCAAGTTACTCATTTGAAGTTAACCTCAGAATGAGAACCTATGATGTAGACATTATAAGAGAATCTCAAATGTATGAGTGACATTGTAAAATATCTATGAGAATAGAGTACCTAAGGCATTGTAATGAGATTTACTGAAATATTGAAATTTGGTGCAAGGACAACAAGGTTATTGAACAAATTTGGTTCATGGAAGTATTAAGTTAGTTTTGGGCTTTGAGTTTTGTCAATTGAATAAGGTCATATTAGACCAATTGATTTATAATGTAGTAAGTCATGTTAGTTACAAAAACAATAGTTAGGCATGATTGGAAAGATGTAGAATCATTTTTAAAAGTTATTTAAAGCCTCTTGAAGGCTCAGGTACAATGTAATTTTTCTAATAGAAGAAATTCAAAACTGAGAAACAACATTTTCTCAGTATTTTGTTGAGTTTTATAAAATTTCTTTCCCTTGTACGGACCCATATAGGCCCTTCTTGCTCTGAAACCTTTTGCATTCTGTGGTAGTGTGAAGTAGCTTTATTTTGCATCATTTTGGAGGATCTAAGACAAAATATTGAGTGAGTTCTCTTCAGTACTATGTTGCTCCCCTGATTTAACACCGTTTGCTTATTGAGGGTCTTCTAAAATGTGGATTTGACCCATTCCACTTTATGTTTCCACTATTTCTTGTGGAATGGGTCATGTGAAAAGTGCAATATAACTATACAAGGGATTTGGAAGGTTGAGAGGTCATTTTGGTCAATTTTGAGTGATGCCCTAGGGCTAAGTAGAGCAAAATGCATGTGAAAATGGAGGTTTTATGAATGGTTTTAGTGAAATATTGATGGATTTGGCTTGGTAATGTAATATAATATCTATGCAGACCTAAATAGGTGTGTTGGAAACAATTTCAAAGTTTGGAAAGCCCAGTTTATGTTCGATCTAGTAAAACCCTAGTTTTATGCATGAAAAGGGAGGGTTTGTTGGGACAACACCCTAGCAGCCTTGTGTTGGTGTAATGATCAGTGAATTTGATGTTTTTGAGTCACAATTACTGACTGTCCAAGGGATTGTGTGATTAAAAGAAGTTTAAAAGGTACTTTGTTTGGAAAAGTGGGGTAATTCGAGTAGCCTTTTAGTAGGTCAATTTGTTGGTTCTCCATGATGGAACAAATAAAATTATGGTGATCTTTTGTGAATCTTGTAGTAGGCCTATGGTAAGTCTCTAGTGATGATTTTTTGGCCTTTGTATGACATTAGCAGTAGGATAACTTCATTTGTTGAATATTGAAGGCTACAAGCCTTTTGAGTGTGTTTTGAGAAACTAGGTGTTTTAGTGATCAAAGATTGGGTTCATTGTTTGAGAATTGATTAGTTGATGTTGAAAATAGTTCCTCCACCTTGAATTGCATCAATAAGCCCTCTAACATAACAAACCCCAAAACCCTCTTCTTTCACAAGTTAGGTAAGGGTTTATTGAAAAACCATACTCTAAACCTTCCCACAGCCAACGAAAGCCTAAAACAACTTCAAAAAGGTCTTCACAAGCTTAAAAGTTCAAGAGATATCACTGCCCCCAAATATGTCTTCAAACCCTAGCACTAAACCACCATTTTCCACTAAAAAATACACCATTTGACATCTAGGGCATCACCTAAAAACCCTCTATTTGCCTCCCTTGTGCACAAAACTTTTCACACATGTTTTATAACCCTAACTAAGCCTTTCCATTGAGTTATAGAAGCACATAGTGGGTGAAAGACTTAATATGACATTTTAATACACTAAAAACCCTTAAAATAGGGTATACAGACCGAACCTCAGTAATTGGCTTCTAAAATGTACAAAATCACCTGAAATCCAAAACTAAAATGGAGTTAATTTTTCTTCCCACCAAATTCCATCAAAAAGAGAGCACAATCACCCTATATGTAGCCGTATAGTTGAAGGAAACATCCGATCCCAATGTGCAAAAGGGTAGCAATCTTTGACGGGGTATTACTCAAAAACCATGGTGCTTAATAAATCTTCATCTGAATCTATGAGATCATGTTGGGCCCCTCTACAATAACCTCTCTCAGTTTTTGTTGTCTCAGAGTGGTTTTCCCGTTGTCTCCAATTTTCACTTGATGGAAAAAGTGTCAAATGCAAGCAGTGTAAAGTTGCAAAGTGATACAACTTTCATTCTGCAACTCGTGTGACCATACAGACTATTCCAACACATCCAAATAAGTATGTTTACACTAGGAATGGTCCTCTTTCACACCCAAACACACAGAATTGATCTAAGCTAAGTTCAACTGGATTGATCCCCTAAGGGTCCAAAGTGCAAAATGGTTGCAAACTTTAGCATGTTGTTACTTGGATATTGTGATGCTTAGAAACTTCTCATCTAATTGTATGGGATTGTGTTGGGCCCATCTACAATAACCTCTCTTAGTTTTTTTTATTTTGGAAGAATTTTCCCATGGTGGCAAATTTTCACTTGAGGAAAAAATTGTCAAATGCAAGTAGTTGAAAGTTGCAAAGTGGTGCAAATTTCGTTTTGTAACTCGTGTGACCAAATGAACTATTCCAACATGTCCAAATAGGTATTTTTATGCTAGAAATAGTCCTCTTTCACACCCAAACATGCAAAATCTCTTTGAGCTACATGCAACCAGATCAATCCCTTAAGGGTCCAAAGTGTAAAATAGCTACAAACTTCAATATGTTACTCAGATGTCGTGATGCTTAGAAACTTCTCATCTGATCCTATGGGATCAAATTGGGCCCCTCTACAATAACCTCTCTCTTTTTTGCTATCTCAAAGGGATTTTCTTGTGGTGGCAAATTTTCACTTGGGGAAAAACTTGTCAAATGCAAGTAGTTGAAAGGTGCAAAGTGGTGCAAATTTCATTCTACAACTCATATGACTAAATGGAATTTTCCAATGTATCCAAATAGGTATGTTTATGCTAGGAATGGTCCTCTTTTGCACTCAAAAATGTAGAATCACTCTGAGCTACATTCAACCAAATCTATCCTTTAAGGGTCCAAAGTGCAAAATAGCTACAAACTTCAACATGTTGTTACTTGGATACCATGAAGCTTAGAAACTTCTCGTCTGATCCAATGGAATCATGTTGGGCCCCTCTACAATAACTTCTCCTTGTTTTTGCTATTTCAGAGGCATTTTCCCATAGTGGCAAATTTTCACTTGGAGAAAAAATTGTCAAATGCAAGTAGTTGAAAGTTGCAAAGTGGTGCAACTTTCATTCTGCAACTCGTGTGACCAAAAAATCCATTCCAACATATCTAAATAGGTATGTTTACATTAGGAATGTCCTCTTTTGCACCCAAACACGCAAAATCGCTCTGAGCTATGTTCAATCGGATCGATCCCTTAAGGGTCCAAAGTGCAAAATGACTACAAACTTTAGCATGTTGTTATTCGGATACCGTGATGCTTAGAAACTTCTCGTCTGATCCTATGGGATCATGTTGGGCCCCTCTTCAATAAAATATCTCATTTTTTTCTATCTCGGAGGCCTTTTCCTATGATGGAAAATTTTCACTTGGGGAAAAATTTGTCAAATGCAAGTAGTTGAAAGTTGTAAAGTAGTTCAACTTTCATTCTATTGCTCGTGTGACCAAAAAAATTGTTCCAACACATCTGAATAGGTATGTTTACACGAGGCATGGTCCTCTTTCGCACCCAGACATGCGGAATTACTTTGAGCTACATTCAACTGGATCGATTCTTTAAGGGTCCAAAGTGAAAAATTGCTACAAACTTCAACATGTTGTTACTCAGATACAATGACACTTAGAAACTTCACATCTAATCCTATCTCTCAGTTTTTTCTACATTGGAGGTATTTTCTCGTGGTGGAAAATTTTCACTTAGGGAAAAAGTTGTCAAATGTAAGTAGTTGAAAGTTGCAAAGTGGTGCAACTTTCATTCTAAAACTTATGTGACCAAATGGACTATTCCAACGCAGTTGAATAGGTATTTTTATGCTAGGAATGGTCCTCTTTCACACCCAAACATGCGAAATCGCTCCGAGCTACATTCAACCGAGTTGATCCCTTAAGGGTCCAAAGTGCAAAATAGATGCAAACTTTAGCAGGTTGTTACTCGGATATTGTGATGCTTAAAAAATTATCATCTAATCCTATGGGATCAAGTTGGGTCCCTCTATAATAACCTTTCTCAGTTTTTACTATCTTAGAGGCATTTTCCTATGCTAGTGAATTTTCACTTGGGGAAAAAGTTGTCAAATGCAAGTAGTTGAAAGTTGCAAAGTGGTGCAACTTTCATTCTGCAACTCGTGTGACCAAATGGACTATTCCAACGCATTCGAATGGGTATTTTTACGTTAGACATGGTCCTCTTTTGCACCCAAACACACAGAATTGCTTTGAGCTATGTTCAACTGGATTGATCCCTTAAGGGTCCAAAGTGCAAAAGGGAAGCAATCTTTGATGAGCTATTACTCAGAAACTATGATGCTTCTGAACTCTTCGATTGAGCCTATAGGATCACATTGGGCCCCTCTATAATAACCTCTCTCAATTTTTGTTATTTCAGAGTTTTTTTCCTGTGGTGTCCAATTTTCACTTAATGGAAAAAATGTCAAATGCAAGTAGTGTAAAGTTGCAAAGTGGTGTAACTTTTGTTTTGTGATCTGTGTGACCAAAAAAATTGCTCCATCACATCTTGATAAGTACGTTTATGCTAGGCATGGTCCTATTTTGCACCCAAACACACGAAATTGGTTCGAGCTACTTTCAACCAGCTTGATCCCTTATGATGGCATGGAAAACAATCAAAAAGAGAAACATATGCACAACAGTTGATTAGAATCCATTCTTGTGGAATTCTATTAAGTTCCAAGCAACTTAGAAGTAGATTTCTGAAACAAGTATGAACTTGCTCATACAAGGGTTTGAGTGTAATATGTTGAAATAGGCCATTCCGCCTATTGTTCAGGTTGTGTCTCTATGATATGGGCCTAATGTAAGTAGGATAGGGAGTAGGAATAAGAAAATAGCATTGGTAAAGGCATTGGAAGAGATTACTAACATTGCTCCTGTTGAAAATTTAGAATTGGGGCCCCTAAAAAGCAAGGCTAGAAGAGGTGAAAATAAGAAATTGCTTGAAAATAAGTTATAATAGGTTGGAAATAGGGTGAGGTTGTGGATTTTGATGTGTTCAAAAGGTTTGCAAGGATAAGGGAGGTCAAAAGTATGTTATGACTTGATTCCCTAGTTGGGAAAATAGGGGTTTTGAATGAAAAAGAGAGATTTGAGGGAGTAAAAGTGGGTAAAGTCAGGGGCAACTTAATTTGGTGGTCAATTAAGTTTGTACAGGAAGAATGAAGAGTGTTGGAAGAGGTTTTGAGGTTGTATGAGGTTCAGGTTCGGGTTTGGGGGTTCAGTTCGCTGGTCTGGCCAAAAAAATTTGGAGGGGGGTTCAGTTCATTGGTACAAAAAACATGTAAAATTTATATATATATATATATGCAACCTAGAAGCATGAATTGAGATTAGAATATCACATATCATATAAAAAACAAAACCACCATAACCTTGAATTTCATTTAAACCATGCATGATAATTATTCATCGTTGAAACTTGAATTGCGATAGCTTGATAGACAGAGTCTATTGATGCTAGGGTTCAATTTGTATGATTTTGAAAAAAGAAGCCAACTGAGTAGAGTTATCAGTGTTCTTTAGAAATCATAAGAATTTGTTTAGTACACTAGCCATTTTGATGTCTTCTTGTAGTCTCAAACATTATTTTGTATCATTGTTACATTGGTCTTGAGAGTGGTAGCTTAATATAGCTCCACAATAAAAAATCTA
The DNA here is from genome assembly GCA_007258455.2 of Sequoia sempervirens. Lineage (NCBI taxonomy): Eukaryota > Viridiplantae > Streptophyta > Pinopsida > Cupressales > Cupressaceae > Sequoia > Sequoia sempervirens. The sequence goes on along the minus strand of VDFB02058242.1, from coordinate 468,342,908 downwards.
GTTTACCTGTGCAGTGTAACAGTGGTCCATATGCAGATTTTTCTTTCAAAGAACCAAAGGGTGACTGCACAATTGAAGTGTATAAACACATATCTTTTTGTAATATCAAGGATACTTTTTGACACTTACATGCATTTCTAATCTCAAAGGAAAAGTCTTTTTCCTAATCTATATGTAGCCATAGGATTTTGACATTGTCAAAAAGAGAAAAACTTCCTAAATGATGCAAAGGCATGGTCAAGCAGTTCTAACTCTTCACATGAGAGAAGAGAGATGTTGGAGAGTACATCAAGTCAGTGAGAACAAAAGTGTAATGTTTTTTAGTTTATATTATTCCTCTATTTTTCTACAGATGTGTGATAAATTCTCAGTTCAATGATGCATCTGGAACAATTTTTAAAAAAAGAAAGTTGTGTCACAATCCATTTTCAATCTAGCAAGCAAAAATGAAAGCTCAACCTCTTGGAATGAAAATGATTTTTTGCAAAAAAAAAATATTAAGAATGAGGTATTTAAGGTGTTTGAAGTGATTTAGAGGTCACTTTTAGGGTTCCCTTGGGCATGGGTCAAAGTCAAACTCCATAAAACATGAAAAAAATGTTAAAAAAAGCACTTTTTGGATGCCTAGGCATGCGGGTTTTGTCTTGGTTCACCTAGGTTCTGTCTAGGTTATGCCCGGGTTCTCTTGGGTTCTACATGAGTGAACCAAACCCAAAAATGAAGGATCATGGTCGAACCCAGAGGTGAACCGAACTAGGGCCAAAATCAGGGCTAAAATAGAAGAACCCAATAACATAGATAATGTGTCAAGAAGTTGACTACTTCATCTACTCTGAATATTATATTTTGCAAGTGTTGTGAATATTATGTATCCTTTACTTAATTGAGTTGTTCCAATCAAAGGATTAAATATATTGGAATTTTTTTATGAATCATTTCATGGAATACCAATTGAAAACATGTTTTTTACTTTTAGATAAAGTTGTTTAACATCAATCAATTAATTTATTCAAGACAAACCATGAAGGACATCAATGATAAATGCTAGGGCTAACTAATTATTAAGTATACACATGAATAAGTCAAGCATGTACATGTGAATAAGGGAAGGAAAAGTAGTCACAAACACGTAAGCCTTGAAGTATACACACAAATACATAGTATACACAACTCAATACAAAGTATATGCATGAATACAAGGTATACGCATGAAAATGCGTAAGTCACAAAGTATACATTGGAACACACGTAAGTCAAAATGTATACACGTAAGTTGTAAAATATACACTTGAATACACATAACTCATATCTATTGAACCATGAATTTATAATGCAAATATGGACACCATCAAAAAAAAAAGATTTGTATTAACCAAATAGCCATGTACACATACATCAATTTATATGTTGATATAAGTATAAAATATAGGTACAAAATAGCCATATAGGTTTATGAGAATTCCATATAGGCATACATCATCAAATATATCCAATACAAAATATGTACAAAACTATCATGTAGGCATACAACAAAGGGTTATGGAATCAAAATTAATTTCTCTCCATGATCTAGAAATAAATTATTTCCCTTTGCTTGTCGATCCGATGGAAATAATTCCATCACTCATTTGTGTTGTGCTCAAGGAGTGCTCCTGTGGCTCCTCCTATTGCTAAGTTCTTGGAAAAGTTTTAGTGTTTACAATAAGAAGTAAAGACATAAATATATAGAAATTACATTATAAAAAATGATATATTTAACAAAATAATCACTTAGCGTCATCTCATGGTCACTCTCCACAAGGGAAATATTTGCATTCCCATGTTGAGGTGTGCTCAAGCCTTGTATAAACCATCCAAATAGAAATTAAACTACGAATCTATAATGGTTTGATTTTTCACTAGAACTGACATCTATAACAACAAATGTAAATTAAAATTTAGTAATTTGCCTCATACCTCCCCTGTCAGAGCCATTGAGGATTGAATAGCACATGAAACACCAATATCCATTTCCCTCATAACATTTGGAGGTTCTTCTGCCACCAACAACTGAAAATAAAACAACAAAATATTCAATCACAAAAACTACAATAGTGATCCACATCATAACTTATAATGTATGAGGTTGTATAGGTATTTTCATGATGTAATAAGGCTTAAATATTTATTTTTGAGTTTGTAATGGTCTTTGGTAGTCATTTTAGGAATAAATTGTAAAGTTGGAGAATCTTAACAAAAGTTGTCAATCAATGTTAATATAAAAATGCAAAAAGGTGACAAGAAAATGCAATTGGAAGCTGCTCCTAGACTTATTACTTATGCTATGTGAAGTAATTTCATCACTGCTTATGTTGAATTTCTAAACAACTATATTGTAGTTGAAATTTTTTCATCTATCAACATCTAGTTATTAGTTATGGAATGCGAAGTAATGCTTTGAGTTTGAATGATGTGAAATGCAACATAATCAACAATATTAATATAAACTACACAAATCTATTAAATACAATTCATTAGTTAAACTATTTATTCTATTACTTGCGTGTAGCTTTGAGTAAATCCACTAGCACTGGGAGGTGTTCCCTCAAAACCTCCAATATTAGCATGTTCAACATCCAAAATCACATATTAAAATACCATTCATAAAACAATGCTATTAACATGTAATAAATTTATAATTTTTTACTAGTTACATACCCCATCGATAGGTGTACTACAGAAATAAGCAGGTGGAGGTTGGTGTATCCAATCTCAACACTATGACTGTACAATTTTATTAGAATCATAAAACTAAATTAGTTAATCTTGCATTTCAAAATTGAAATTCAATAAATTAAATTCAATGAACATGCTAACTTTTACCTGAGTTTCAATGCCATATGCCTCATGCAAAATGTTGGTTTCCCTCTCCATCTCCATAGTTGTAGACAGATCCTACGTAGTAGCCTCTTGAGTGTCAGTGGGGTCATATGAACAAGTCACCCCGCAAGATTGACACACATGGGTTCGAAGGCCATGACTTGAAGACTCCCTCAGATGGCACTGTAGAATAGGGCTAGTATGTTGGATGACACTCTAGGTCAAAGTCTTGATCACCTGCAATGTCTCTATGTTGGCACTCTCCTTCACAACGGAAGGCATAACAATGTGCTCATGAGGCAACCTAGTGAGAGCTTGTCTCCCTTGTTGCATAGGATCTGATTATGCATCGATTCTATCCTGATCCAACCCCCAACCTCTCCCCTAGAAGTCCCTCATATAAAAATAATTTAGGATTTTGTTCAATATAAACTCACTCTATAATTTCCTAAGGAAATACTGGGGGACTTCACAATTGTTGCATGGTGGGTAATCAAATATCAAGTACCACCTATCAAAAAAATAATTCCTAATATATTGGTCGTGGAAACAATGAATAGGAAACCTCTTCGCATTGAGGATAAGATTTTGATTTGTGTGTGGGTCAGTGAATAATGAGCACAAATCACCTTTTGTAATTTTTAAATCCTTTACATATTTATATGATAGTTTATCCATGTAATAGGCCCTATCCACCTGCCTCCTATCTTGCCATCCAATTATTTGATTGCTAATTGAATCTACATTTTTTAACATATCTTTCAATGAACTTGCTAGGGTCATTCTTTCTGTAGTTGAACCATTTGGATCACTTAACCTACTGATTAAATCCTCAATTTTCTTTTTGTTGTTCTCAATTTCACTCATTAAATTTTGTTGCTAGAAGTAGAAAACTAGAGTTTCGTGAAATTTTTTCTATAGATTCTAAATATATTTTTTTCAAAATTTTTGGAATTAGATTGCACTTCTTTTTCCATCTCCCTCGAAAACTAGTTTTTTTCAAAAAACAACATTTTTAAAAAGTGACACTCACCGTATAACACAACTTTTTTTTCCATGAAGGATAAAATTATAATTCTTTCAAATTTAGATTCGTAACTCTGATATCTAGTGCTTCCACTTGGTTAGATAGTTTTTTATTGAATATTTTTTCTTTACTCAAGTTTCAAATTCAAACCAATTATAATTCAGACATAGCGCGACCATATAATGCATAAATTTTTTTCTATGTATCCAAATTCAATTTTTGTTTGTTTGTTGGATCAAGGAATTCAATATCTAATGCAACAATATTTTTAATTTTTTTTTTAATAATATACTATTTTTTGACATGTACAGAACATAGAGCTTGATTTTTGGTGAAAACCCTATATTCACGAGAAATAAAAAATAAATATAATAATAAAACTAAATTTATTTAAAATTGTACTTTTTGGGAAGATTATAATAAGGATTACATACTTGCAAAAAATAAATTTTAAATGAATTCATTTGATCCCCCAAAAGGTAAATCAAAAGTGGTTTTTTATCAACATTTTGATAGGTGTAAAGGAGACTCCGTTATAGGTATGGTTTAAAACTAGCGGGGTTCTATCCAAGGGGGTCTGATTTAAGGTAGTTCGATCAAACTCTCTTCAATTGGAATTATTTAAATGGAACCTTTTAAGGCTTAAATCATTATATTTTCTAAAAATATGTGATTTCAGCAAAAATTAGTTCCTCCGATAAATTGTAAACCAGCTTTCTGGGATCACATCATTGAGTGCCAAGAGGTTGTTGAGGTTGATTTTCTTGTTGAGGATTTTGTTCTTGAGGGTTTGGTTGCTCTTCTTGTTGATGATTTTGAGGGTTTGCAGGTTCATTTGAATCTCCTACAAATTCAAAAAAATAAATATCAAATACAACCTAAAACTAAAACATTGAAAATAAAAAGCGAGCAATCCTTACCTCTCACACCTCCTCATTGTCATGGTGCCATCCTTGTAATGAAATAGAAATTGTTGATGAATATTTTTGCTAAATACCTCCTACTAGAATGTGAGCACGAAAAATGAGGGTTTTGGTTGTAGGCACAACAAAAAATAGAGTTGAAATGCAAGAATGAATGTGTTTCACTTCTTTTTGCTTTTAACATGTCATAATAACGTGAGTGTGTTATAACATGCTTGTGTTATAACGTGCTCATTTTATAACGCACTCACATTATAACACACTCGCATTATAGCATGCTCGTGTTATAACGCGCTCATGTTATAATGAACTCATGTTATAATGTGCTCACATTATGGGTTCGTTGTGGCTGAGCCTTAGGCTTGGCACACCAAGCCATGACTCGAGCGCGTTATAACGCACTCGCGTGAAGAATTTTCAAAATGCTTTTTTTAAAAAGTGTCCACAAATTTGTTACCCACCTCCATGCACCCACCCCATGGGACACAATTATATAGTCCAAGATCTATCTACCTTCAACAAAACCCACTTGCTCCTTGGACATTAATTTTTGCATAAGCATCTTCATTTTGGTTGTCACTACCTTAAAGAAAAGTTAATTTATTATTATGGATAAGGTTATAGGTTTAAAATATCCAAAACCCCAAAAAATAAACTTAAAATTCTTGAGCACCTCACATGTCCTAAGAGATTCATTACTAGCCACCAAAAAATATTACCTTGACAATTACCAAATTTCCTTAAAAATCTAGCTAGTGTTGCCTATTTGAGCCTAATGAACTATCATGATTTAAGAAAACAAATTATTCTACACCTCTTCTAATAAAAAATGCTCCTTTAACCTTAGATTCTTAGCTTTTGAGACAAGCTTCTAGGGATACACCTTAAGGAGATGTCCTCTAAATACTTACTTCTATTTGAAGATAGGGTTTTTCTTAAATATTCTATTACCTTATTTCTAATTTCTACTTGTATTGTTATACATAGACCCATTGAATTATTTTACTAGGAATATATTATTAGCCTTCTTTCTATCCTATGACAAATCTCATGATTTTTTTTTTAGTAATTTCATCCCTTGATAAACTACATTTTTCCTTTGTTTTTTAATGCTAATACATTTCTTCTTTCTTTAACACTGTCTTATAACCATTTTTTTAATCCATTTTTTTCCATTTCTTTAACCTTGATTCCTCCATTGAAATATTAAGAGTTTCATTGACAATGCATACTAAAGAGGTTCCCACCCAAAGCCTTGCCTCTTTTCTTTTTCTTGTTTTAAAAAACTATTAGATGTTGCTCATGCATCCTTGCATCCCATCTTTTCAAACTTATATTCATATATCCTCTACATTACCAAACATGAAATTTTGTAAACCAATAGATGAAGATGAAACACATGAAATTTTTTAAAGTCCACAAGGTAAGAAAAAAATTGAACTAGAATGATTGTAGAAGTAATGCAAAAGAGAGAAACATATAGAGAGGTATAATAAGGATGTTAAAAATTCAAGAGTGTGTTACAAAATTATAAAATCCAAATAAAAAATTGGCCATCTCCTTTTAGTAGTTTAATAGATAACAAAGAGGTAATTACTCACCTTAGAAATTTTAACACCTATGCAAAAATTATGGGACTCATAAGATTGTTTTTACACTAATGTACATAGTATGCAAAGAGGGTGGCTAAAAGCCTCAAAGCTCCCATCTTCTCCACTCTACTGGTAAATCTCAATACTAGTGAAAGAGAGTTCCTAATCATCTTCTACATTAAGTCTCTAGAGAGTGCATTAGGCCCCATCTTAGGCTCAACATCTTTTCTACCCTCGTTACAGGTCTTTCTATTGTTTACGTGCAACACCCAGTTCAACAACAGACACTCTCTCTGCAAATTTCAATGTACTCATTGTCTCTGAATACGATTCAATGTCTAGATTAAACTATACAAATATGAGAGTCTTTGCTTTCCCTCCCAAGGAATCTTGAAGAATTTGAGTGAGCTTGCTGTTACAATATGGCACATGAGCACTTTTATTAGCTAATGCCTACATGACATCCCCAAGAGCAGAGAGAGATCGTTTAATGTGCACCGCTTCTTTAAGCCTATACTCACTAACCTGTTTATCCTCTCATTTCCAGCCAAATCAATCAAATGAAGACAACCTCTGAGAAGTTCTCCACACTAAAATTATGTTCCTTCCACATAAACAGTCACAATACTATGAGACCTATTGTTGTATTCATTAAGGGTAGTGGCTCTTGCTGATCTGTTCTTCTCACCCATTTTGATCAAATCTAAAGCATCTTCTCTCAACTCAATATGAAACATGTTAGCATCAGGAAATCTTACACCATTGGCTTGAGATATGCTTCTTATTGCAAGATTCTTTAAGGACACATCTTTTGTTAGCAAATCATGAACTTGCTCGTTCTATATTTCAATCTTCTTGAGTTGCAAAGGGACAAAAACTTTGTTGAAGGTGAACTTATTTTTGGAATCTTTTGTTTGCTTATTGGGACTGGAAATTAACAACTCCCCATTTTCACATGTATACTCAATTGTACTTTTTTTTCACAAGGCCTCAATCTACAATACACACAGATATTTCCTTTTAGATCTTGGACTTCATTGTACAACTGTCGGTTCTCTGCAACAAGCAGGGGATAGTTTGTTGCAACATTTTCCAACACATTTAGTTGTTCTTCCAACATAGAAATTTCTTCTTTGGTTGGCCAAGAGACAAATTTAATTTGATTAAGTGCTGGAACTTGGGCACTCAAGAACTTTCAGAAACAACAATCCCTGAGCCTGAAATTTTCCAATTGCACAACATAAATTGCTTCTAGCTCATTGTTCTTCCTTTCTTGTTGAGCCAGATCCTCTTGGGTTTCCTTTAATTTCTTCTGCAGATCTATCTCAACATCTTTTTCATGCAATTGCAATTGTTACACTTGTTCATGAGTAGTCTTTTTAATAAATTCCATTTCACCTTTCAGAGCCTGAATGGTACTCTAGCTCTCCATTGTAGGAGTTTAGGTGAACTCCTCAAACCCCCCAGAATCACCTACAAGACAAAACTTCCACAAAAGAGAAATGGCAGAAATATCATGCTATGATTAAGATGCAAGGATGCCAAATTGATTATGACATGACATGATTACAAATGTACAAGATGCCTGAATATATAGGCAATAAAGAAAACCTAAGATGCATGAGATGTTGCCATGTGTTTTGATCTAGCAACATGTGACAACATGTGAACCCTATCTAGATGATTATTAAATATTGAGATAAGTTCTAGAAGGACAACTCATCTTCTAGAAGGAATCTTATCCCACCAAAAAAGGAAGGGAATATTATCCCATTTATTAAATGATTGCAACCTAGGAATAAATGATTTATGACCTAAGTTAACTTATGCTAGTGTAATAATCAATTAATTACACCAACACCCCCCCATAAGTGCAACTTAGGGAGGAAAATGCAATGATTATGCAAGATGATGATGGGTCCTAGCTACGAGGCCATGTTAGGTACCCATGTACATGAAGATGTAGAAAAACTCCCACAACCCGAGAAAATGGGAAAAACCACTGGGAACAAAACCCCTCTCCAAAAAGGAGATGAAAATGCAAAAAATGTGAGATAAGATGGGAAGGATGGAGGACTCCCAAATACCCCCCAAGTACACCATCCATCACATGGATACAATATATTTGCCCCCCATAGGGAGGAGATAGAGATGCTTCCCATTCCAGATAGGAATTGAAGGAAGGATGAGTGATGATGATGTCTCTAAACTCTACTCAAATGTATCCTTTCCTGAAGATGAAGATGCCACAATCAATGGTGACAAACTAGGATGATGCGAAAACTGATGTTGAACAGTATCCAAAGATAGATATAAATGCCTGATTTTTTTGAAATGAAAAAAAGGCCTGCTTATAAAAAAAAATTCCTCAGAGGACAACTGACCAGGATGATTTTTTGTTGCAAATTGTACTGATAGTACGATTGATTTTGCAAACCCTAAAAATACCTCTGAAGCTCCCGAGTTGATGTATCCAATTTTGATAAATGGGCAGGCGATCCTAGGGTTTCGAGGCCTTCTGAAGATAATGGCGAGCTCAGATCTGGCTCAATCTACTTCAGAAATCAGCTTGGTCCTCGGATGGAAACAAGTAGCCTTCAATGGAAACCTCCAAGCTTGTGAAGAATCTCGCACACCAACTTTCTTGATTGAGGGTTGATGTTTCACTGGATAAGCTCTTATTATGGATGCACAGTCCTTGAAGCTGCGGTCTTCAATGGAGGACCTTTGAGCTATGACTAAGATGCAAGGATGTCAAATTGAATATGACATGACATGATTACAAATGTACAAGATGCCTGATTATATAGGCAATAAGGAAAACCTAATATGCATGAGATGTTGCCATGTTTCTTGATCTAACAACATGTGACATGTGAACCCTATCTAGATGATTATTAAATGTTGAGATAAGTTCTAGAAGGACAACTCATCTTCTAGAAGGAATCTTAACATTTAATAATCATCTAGATAGGGTTCACATGCTGTCACATGTTGTTAGATCAAGACACATGGCAACATCTCATGCATATTAGGTTTTCCTTATTGCCTATATAATCAGGCATCTTGAAAATTTGTAATCATGTCATGTCATATTCAATTTGACATCCTTGCATCTTAATCATAGCATGATATTTCTTCCATTTCTCTCTTGTGGAATTTTTTGTCTTGCAGGTGATTCTAGGGGGTTTGAGGAGTTCACCTAAACTCCTACATGGTATCAGAGCTAGTCCATTGAAACATCAACCCTAGATCTAGGAAGTTTGAAGTGCAAGATTCAAGCAGGCTTGGAGTTTTATGTTGCAGGCTAGTTGGCTCTACTCGGGAGCTGAGCTGATTTTTGGTGCAGATCAGGACCTCTCCGACCTCTCCATTGTGTCTGAAAGGCCTCAAAACCCATAGATCGCTTGTTCATTCGTCAAAATCAGAGACATATCATTAGGGAGCCATGTGAGGTATTATCTAGGGTTTGCAATTTTTTGTACTATCCATACAATTTTGAAGAAAAAATTCCCCTTTTAGTCCTCCATCAAGGCAATTTTTTTTTAGAAAAATCAAAAAAATTATTAGCTCTTTTTCTGGGCACTTTTTATATAGTATCAGCAAAAATCAAAATTTGTAGGGATCGACCTGCCATTTTATTCATTAGTCGGCATAAATTTTTTTTTTGGTGGGTATAGTTATGTTTTCCATCGGCATATAAATCTGCAGGGTTTAATTTTTCTATCAGAATTTTAAGAAAATTTAAATTGCAAATTATATTGCAATATTTAAATTTTTGGTCGGCATCAACCGACCAGTCTGCACCCATCATCTCTGCATCATCTGTCAACTCCATTACCAGACCCTCCATTCACCGACAGTCACCCATCGACACCGCCCACCGGTTGTTCACATCACCAGAGACTTCCCATTCTCCGGCCACTGTCCATCAAGGGTTCCTGGTGACCGCAGCTGCTGCCGACAACTACCATGTATATCCCCTGACCGCCAAAGACTTGGTCACATCCATGACCAAGCTCTCCGCTTGATCCAAGCAGAGCCACCTGCCATGCTGGCCGCACCACCATAACCCACCGCCAATGAGCCGCTCCACCACCGCTTATCCAGCGGTGCACTTTTTTAAAACTATCTGCTTGCCCCACGGTCATATCAGCGACCGGGGGCTGATATTTTTTTCCCTAAGGTGCTTAATTCTTGTGCCTATTTAGCCTATTCAAATCAATTTGCATTTTTTTCCCGAGGGCCATATCTTCGCGCCACGATATCAAAAATTTGCAAACGAGATATCGATGGAAAGAGAATTCAGAGCACTATCCAGTGGTACCATCCATTTTGCAGGATTTTCTACTATCAATTTCTAAAGTCAACTAAAGTCAACCCTCCATTTTGAACTCAAAAGTGCATATCTTCACATCAAATTGTCAAATTTCGGAGATTCTAGCAGCATTCGAGAGATTTATTAGTGCATTTTTTCATCAGTCTAGTCATCTTCTTTGGTTTCAGCTCCAGGTATCTTTTTTTTGGTTTTTTGATTCTTGTGACATCTTGAAGACTGAAGAAGAATTTCTTGATCTCAGAGGCATATTCTCAGTTGCATATCTATTTGGGAGTCTTTATTTTCTATTGAAGGTCAGTGTCTTTGATTTTTGTGGAGAAATTTCATTATGGGGCTTGCATATTATTCTCCTTTGGTTATGTTGCACAAGGGTAACTATTCACAATGGCGAGATGGAATCTACCACTATCTTCAGTCACTTGATCTATTGCCTCATCTATATGGCATAGTTCCCTATCCAAGTGAAGGTGTTCAAAAAATTTCTTGGAGTTGTAGTAGGTACACTGTCTCGGAGATTATTGCTATGCAAGTTGATTGCGATGTTTTGAGATCTATTGATCATTGTGATTTTCCTCACATTCTTTGGACTAAGCTTTGGGAACTATATGAAGATTCAAATACTCCACCATTCCCTGATGATCATGCTTCAAAATGTCATTCTTTAGATCTAGTACCCCATGATGCTATTGTTGTGCAGGAAGTTGATTACCTTAATCTTTCTGAAGAGGTTGACAAGGTTCCTTTCGGTGCTTCTTCTTCATCAGAGACAGTTGGTATCCCTTCACATTCAGTGAGTCCTTGTCAAGAATCATTGATTCAGGCTTCCACTATCATCATCCATTAGGACACATTTGGTTTTCCAGACTTGACATCACATGATGGCTTCGTTTCAGGTATCACTGATTTGGCTACTTCTAGAGGTTTGGAGGACATTCTTGAGGGGATATCACTCCTCTATTCAGATTTGGCTTTGGAGAGTTGTTTTGAGTTTCCTCATTCTTTTGTCTCCACCTTGATTGGGAATTCAAAGACTACATTAGACGCATTGAGTTTCTCTTCAGAGATTTCATATCTGAGACTTCTTCCTTGTTATTCCATTCAAGATTTGAGGTTTCTTCAGCATCCACCATTGGATTTTCTTCAGACTTCTTTCAGTGGTTTTGAGGACACTTCATTCAAGGGGGGCTATCATGTCTCCATCACATCCATCATATCCATTCTATCTTTGTCTTTGGATATTGTTCAACATTAGTTTCCACATCATCCTTGTTTTTCACCCTCTTCATTGTTTGGGACTATGGCATTTTCATCATTAGGCAAGGAGACACTTGAGCAGAGTTCAGAGACATCATCATCCATGTTCATTCTTCCTTCCTTCAATTCCTATCTAGAATGGGAAGCATCTCTGCACTTGCATTTCATGTCATAATCAATTTGACATCCTTGCATCTTAATCAAAGCATGATATTTCTGCCATTTCTCTTTTGTGGAAGTTTTGTCTTGCAGTTGATTCTGGGGGGTTTGAGGAGTTCACCTAAACTCCTACATCCATCACCTCTTTTACTACTCTATTTTGGGTTTTCTATATATCCTTTTATGTATTCTTCATGGATTCTACTTGTTCATTCAAATTCTTAATAGCCATTTCATTCTCTTCTTTCTCTTTCAACTGCCAACATTCTATATCCACTATTTTCTTATGCAACTTTGCTTCAACTTCCCTTTTCTGCAACTCCATTTCTTGTAGGAGTTTATTTTCAGTCATTTTCATGGTAGGTAATTCTAGATACAGGTCCTCCATGGCAGTCTCCTTCTCTTTTATTATCTAAAGCATATCTTGTTCCATTGTCTTCTTCTCTTGCAATACTTGCACTTTCTCCCTTTCAATCTTCTATAACTCTACTTCAACTTTGCTACTAGCAGTTTTCAACACTTGTAGTTCAGATTTCAAAAACTGGATAGAAGCTTGGCTCTCCTCAACTTCTTTTACTAGTTGAATCATAGCTTGTTCCTCTACCTTTCTCTATTCTTCCACCTGATATTTCTCCATCTCTATTTTCTATAGGTGGTCCGCAAGAAGCCTTATTTTTTCTACATTGAATGAGATTGCTCTTGACACAATCTTATAGTTTCCTTCAATACCATTCATGGTGGAAGCCCAAGTCATTGGTAAAGCAATATGCTTACGAACTTTAAGTAATTCAAAAGATGTAAAATGTTGTTTGGAAGATTGAAAAGTTGTAACATGATGTTTGAAGGATAACAACCAAGAACTTAAATAGACCTTAATGGACATATTGTTGTAATGGAGTGATAGTCCAAAAGAAAAATATCTTCTACAAATCCCCTCAGCTTAATTTTGGTTTTTTAACTAGAAATTTTGAATTTTGGTTGTCATTCCTTCAAACTAAATGTTATATAGCAGTTTCAGCAGGGATTTTAATAAACTTCAAGCATTTGACACGCATTCAAGACATTTTAGCTGGCAATCAATATTTTCATTTAAATCTCAAATCAAATCAGATTGTTGTAGATATTTTTATATTCGTTTTTGGTTTGCTGTGAATAATTTGGTTGAAGCAGGAGATATTGGTCTTGGATTGTTCAAGAGAAAATGCAGATTCACCTTCGATTGTTTGCAAAGGGTTCTTGAATGTCATCCTTAGGCACCAGGGGATGCCTTCCTTTCATTCTTAGAGACAAATGGTTCTTGAAGATTCCCTTGATCTTCAACTCATTAATGTTGCTTCTGGCTTAGATGCCTTCCTTTCATTCTCTGAGACACATTAATCAGATGGCGAATGGGATTGGTAGGGGAAACAGGGATGGGTACTGTATCAGAAAAAGGGGATATAGGTACAGGGATTGGTTGTGTGCAGGTTTAATGAACATGTGTACTATGTAGGGATATGCATCTAAAATTTTGTATTGATCTTAATGAGGTCTATCTCTGATGGTGAAACCATCTATGTTTCATGCTAATATTTATATAATGAATCGAGCGGTTTAGTAGCAAATTTTCTTAGTTAAAATTTTTGTAAAGGAAATCTCTCAGCTCCCGGGATTGGGTATCTGGTAGATTTGTTCTAAGGTATAAAGTATAGATTTTATTTTCAAATTAAGATGTACATATTCACTGTCAAATATCTTATTTTACCATTTAATTAAATTAGACAATAAAAAATGCCATGTTAGTAGTAAATAATCTACTATTTACATATCATATTTGATGTCGGTTTCGTTTAATAAGCATTCGGTAAAATGTATTGTGCTTGAAAGGTGCCTATCTAATTAAAAGTATAGTAAACCATTGATGCCTCAAAATAAATCTGTGTTAATCAATATAGCCAACAATAATATGCTCCCGCATAGTCGATTACATAGGAGTATCTATGGAATTCTACACGGAATAGTTTATGAAGGAAAATAGAATGTCTTTAAAAGGATTTTGTTAATCTTATACAATCTTCAAAGTGATAACCATCTTGTTCATTCATTCTAAAAGTATCTTAGGTACACATTTGTATTCTATAATACATTAGAGGTAGATTTTAGGTGGTTGTAGGGGTAAAGTGTCCTGGATGATAGGTTTGGCCCATGTGATCTTTTGTTTTTTTTGGGCACTGTTCATGTGACTCTCAGGGTGTGCCTTTTTACCACCCATCTTTTTTTGTGAATATGTATCTTTATTTTTAATTAATATAGATAGCTTCCTATTCATAAAAAAAAAATCTTGGATGAGATTCAATAATATAAGTAGCAATCTTTAGTTGTTGGACTATTATAATAGTCAATAAGAGCTAATGTATGATATCTACTTTTCAAGTAGCAAGTAGTTTCTCTTGTCTCAACCCAAAACTTTTCTTTTGAGATTGCTACATTAGACATTTTACTATTCTTTTTTGTTAGCATCTTGCTCATTCATTCTAAAAGTCTATTTAGATTTGGAGAATATAGAGTTGTCTTTTGTCTTTAGCTATTTCAATATTTAAATAATCTATTGAAATAAATAGGAATAAAATTCACCACTATTGTAAGTTTAAAAAAAAAATACTATCTCTAGTGTACAAATCAACTAATACTTTTAATTACTTAAAATGGATAAAAATATTTACATTTAATCTTTAAAAAAATTCAATTCCTACTATGATCATGAGTAAATGAACCATAACAAGTGGATCTCACAATCAAAAGAACATCAATAGGATTTGTTGGAACTAGAATTTTCATAAAAAATTTGAGTTCATCAATTAAAATCCAAAATTTATACTATCATTTTCATAAAAAGTCACATTTTTTCCATCCATAAGGTCAATTTTTCCATTTACCGCTATACCGCTACCATATTAGACACCCTACATAGCCTTTAAATCATACATCTCTACTGCAACCCATTAAAAAGAAGCTCGTGATATGATGGTATAAGGAGCTAACACTATACTCTATCACCTTCACCGCTATAACTCGGGGGGTCAAGACATATCCTGCGACAGAGTGGTACACTAAAGGACAGTAATAGGAGGCACCGCTATACTATAGAGGATCAATACATATCCCATGGTAAACTAGTATACTAAGGAGGAGTACTAGAAAGATACTGGGGTACTATAGGAAGGCAAAAGGTGACCCATGGTAGAGCGGTATATTGAATGTATGTAACAAGGAGACACCGCTGTATCATAGGGGAGTGAAAAGTAACATGAGTTAGCGTGGTAAATCAGCCATTGGATCATCTAAAACTTACCAATCACATCAGTCAACACTGAAATATGAAATTGAGCTTGATATAAAGATTTGAATTGTGTGAATTTATGAGTCGAGAGTTAATGCATCTTGGTGTGAAGAAGCACGAAGTAGGCTGAGATTTTCCATTCATAGCAGCTAAGACCAAGTGCAGATGAGCTCAAAGCACAGGAGAAAAATGAAATTTTCAAGGTGAATTATATCATAGGGTAAGCTCTGCTCATCACTCTGTGAAATTTATAGAAATGGCACCAAAAAAGGCTGAAGTAGGGGTTAAAAAAGATGAAGTCAAAACCAGTAAACCCTCCTTGCAATCCCCATTGCTTTCTCTATTACCTAGTTTAGTTGAGAAAGGACCCAAGAAGGTTTTTAGAGATTTAGCTCAAGGGTGTAGAGACCCCATTATTCCTCAATCGGGTTGGAACCTCTATTGGTATTTCTATCGAAATAGGAATGATAAGGTTTTGACATCAAACCCGTGGACCCTTGATTTAGCTAAACTCATTGTTCCAAATATTTTCATTGATATTAAGTTGATTAAAGCCCCAACCCATAGCTACCACACCCCAACCAAAATTTTCAGGCTTCCAAATGGTGGGTGCTTAGTTGATGTCTCAAGGGAGGCTATTATCAAGTGTTTTAACCTGAATAAGCAAGCTGTAACAAAGGTAAATTTAGTGAAACTAGAGAAAGATTACAAGAGGATGAGAGTAACATATAGAAGTGATGAGATCCCTCTACATATGAAGAGGGGTGACAATAATAGAATACTCCCCATCCCTTCCTAAAAAATGGAGCCATTCCCAATTTCATATTTTTAGGTTTATTTCAAAAACACTTATCATATATTATGTCAAGTATTGGGGGTAGATGCAAAAGAAAGTATGTAAGTGGGATTAATGAGGATGGCCATGATTATTTAACACGCTGAGTAAAATGTAGAATTTAATTTTGCATCTGTAATTGAAGAGCAAATACATGAGGGTTTGTTGCAGGTTAGAGAGGCTAAGGCTTCCATTACCTTTAGAAAATATTCATTATTGTTTCATTCAATCTTATATCAAAATAAAATGAAATGGACTAGAAGGATGAAGTTGTGTACACAAGAGAATGGAGTAAGACTCCCTATACAGAATTGGAGTTATATATGGGATAGGAGATGTGCAGAATGTGATTTTGTTGTGTTTTGAGATGACTTTGTTGTTAGATTGATAGTTTCCCTTTGTTACTCAACACCAAGGTCACTTGAATCATTGATGAATATAATGAGGCTTGTACAGAATAAGCCAGACCTTGGTTGTACTCATAACTATGTTGATTGGTTCTTTATGCCACAACACACTATTATCAGAGTATATGATTATAATCAAGCACCACATATCTTGCCCAAATTTGTACCTGCAAGAGTATGTTTTCTAGAATTTGTGTGGAAAATGATCTAAATGGAGCATGATTTGATGAGGAATCAGACGAAGGGAACATTTTTGCCTAATTTATCAGTATTTGAGGAATTTTCCATTGGATCATACATGTTGGAAGAATTGCAGACGTTCATGAGGATTAATTATCCCCTCAAGTATAGAAAGGAGAGAGTGTGTGACCCAGAGGGTCATATTACTATGATCAGAAGGACCTTGCTGACAAAGAGGACCATATCTTATGAATTTCACCCTAAGGATGATGTCATAAGGAATTTGGATGATGAAATGGGAGAAGGAAGAAGGAAAAGAATAAAATTTTCAAATGGTTTTTTGCAGAGGAACCCAACCTTTTAAAAAGGATGCAAATGATCCTTGAAAATTTTGATGAATTGTACAAAATGGCCCAAGATGAGGGGTTAATTCCAATTCCCACACCTCACCAGCCATCACATGAAGCATCCACATCATGAACACCACCACCATCACCTTCACATGCATCCCCTCCATCTCCTACACATGAACCCCAAGCCAAGAGATAGAAGACCGAGTCATTGGTTGATTGTGGCTCAAGTGATGAAGAAGAAGAAGAAGCAATCATAGCTCTGACTGAAATGAAGGAGGTAGTAGAGCAACAAAAAAGTTAGGAGCCTCATGATCCTGAGATCAGACTTTTAGATTAGGGGGCTGATGAAATTCAGGAGGATGAGAGGGTAGTGGCCTCTCTAAGGTTTATGGAAGATGATGGTTTTATCCATACCAATGAATTTAAGGACTTTTGGATTAAGATTAAAATGAAGCAATTTGATGAAAGATTGAAAATTAATCTTATAGGAGCTAATGAATCAATGCAAGATGAGATCCATGTTTAGACATTTGCAGAATTAAATGTTGATAATATCAATGTCACCCCCTAGGAGGCAAGAGAAATAGTATTGAAAAGTGATATGTTGATTATACCAGGGATGGAGCTATCCAAAGTTTTTCTTTTAGATCAGATTAGAGCACAAGATGTTTCAATGTTAGTAGCAGAGTTTAATTCAGAGGAAGGTGTTTCAAGAACAAGGGACAACCCTACTACCCAAACTCTTGCTTTGTGGAAAAAACAAAATAATAAAAGGAAGCCTTGACTATTAGATGTAGTGTAGGAAATGAGGGGGTCAACTATGGTGAGAATGATGAAGGACACAACTCCCACAGAAGCTGCAACTATAACCATGCACTCTGCAATGTTCACTAAAGATGTGGTAGAAAATATAAAAAAGAAGATCAATGAATATGAGAAGAGATTAAAATTGTCAAATGATGAAGAGAACAAATTGTTTATTGAGAATGTGAAGTTGAAGCAACAGTTGTAGTAGGCTACCATAGTGAGAGGGGATAAAGTAGTTTTGTATCACCCACATGTCCAAGTAGAAGATCCACAAATTCAACAATTGAAAGATGAAATTACTAAACTAAAGAAACATAATATGGAGGACGTCAAGCAACATATCATGGATATTCTAAAGAAGATATTGGATCATAGAATCAAGATATCAAAGGAGAAGATAGGTGGATTACATGAAATTTTTAGCAATTTGATTAAAGCTTTGGAACAGATAAATGCTAACTCCCTTATCCTTGAAGAGGTCCAAAAGAGGTGGCAACCAACCTATCAAACACTGACTACTATGTGCAAAGCCACACAAAGGGATCCAAATGCCCCTCCAAGACTCAAACCAACACAAGAAATGGTAAAGGGTGTAATTAAGGAGTATAAGAATTTGGTAGATATGAGGAAGAAAGTGGAGAATAGGAGGATTGCATTTGACTACATTAAATGCCTCTTCAGCCCATCAATATTCAAAGATGACAATCAAATAAAGGGAATGGATGAGTGGAAAGAACAATTTGATTGGATAGTTCCAAAAGGCTTGACACATGTAGAGGATGATGGGGAGATCAATCCTGAGTAATTCCATACTTTATTTGATGGCATTATCATGTTGGATAGTGGATACACAAAGTTCGTAGTCGATGTTAGAAATCTCCTAGACAATAGATGGAAAAGTCATCTCACAAATTTTGCATCTACACAAGAATTCAAATGGTTGAGTGATCTAACAATAAATAAGTGGTAGGAGAAATATTTGGGCTCTGATGATGATTGATTGCAAGAATCATGAGGAGAAATTATCATATAGTAAAAGCTTTGAACAGGTCTTAGATGACCATGGGCTTTTATTTGAAGATTAATAGATTAACCCACATGTTTATTGTTAAGTTCTTTCAGTTGTGTTTAATTTCATAATTATGTTTTGTTATCAATAGACATGTCCTTTGGTTTGAAGCTTGTTGCCTCTTGTATAAATAAGAGAGACCAGGACCAAAATAAATTATTAGATTAGATATAGAAAAAAGTAATAGGTGAATAGGGATAGATATAATGCTTATATTTCAAAAGACCATGATGCATGTATAAATTTTGAAGAAGTCAATGAAAGATATTTGATTTTGCAGCCTAATCTTGGTATGAAATGTTTGCTGGAATTATTTAATTATTTGGTTGTCTCCATTTTAATGGTTCTTTGTTATTTAAATTGATATATCAAGTATATATTCATTTTATTAATGCACATTTGTTGTATCTATCTGATGTGATTAATTGGTTTCCCCAGAGGAATTAATCATCCTTCTAGTCAATCATAGTAATCTAGAAGTGTTAATTGGGTCAATAAGAAGAACCACATAGTTAGGATTGTCAATCTATTTCCAATATAGTGTTATCTATGTCCTTACATAATTTACTCAATTGGTTCTTTCAAGTAAAGATTAAATCCTCTTGATAAATTATAAGTACCTGGTTGTGTCAGTTGGATTTATAAGTAGAGTCTATCAATCATTTACCTGCACATTTATACAAGTTATAAACCAATATTAATGTGCCAAACAGTTTGAGTTATTTCCATTATAGGTCACATTTTCTAGATCTTCATTGGACTCCATTTACCCAACAAGGCATTGGTCTTATCCATCTCATCATTTAGTCTTAGCCAATTCATTTTCAAAACTTTACATATGTTAATTGAACATATTCATAACTCTTCCTTGATATTGCTTATACAATTTATACCAAATAGGTCCGCATCTCTCCACTTCCAATTTCCATTGTGGATAGATTGCTTAAGTAGGAAACAAACAATTTAAGTTTGCTCTATTTGCATAGGTATACCCACCTAGGTCTAGCAGAGTTTGAAGAGAAGGTTCAAATTCATCATTTGGCCTTGTACATTAGCCTAAAATGGACCAAGATCTTGGAAACCTCTTGTGGTTTCTCAACAAGCATTTTTGAGACCTAACAATTTGGCGACTCTACTAGGGAGTCAACTCAAAGTCAGGGCCTTTGTCATAGAGTCAAAAATCTTACACAAGACTCCATTGGGAATAAGAAGTTATATAGTTTTTTCACTTCCACATAAGTAAGTGGCGACTCTGATAAAACAAAGTACACATCAGACCATCACAACATGCATGGTAGAAGGTCCCTGCATAAAGGAGGTCCTAGTGACAATAGTAAATGGACACATAAGAATGATAAAGGTAAGAAGATGTTTGATGAAATGTGCAGGAAAAATAAGGATAAAACATCAAAACCACACTTTGACATGTACAATCACTATAATACATTGACAAATGAAAATAGCTTAGCAGGAGAACCTTGCACTCCTGAAGAAGAAAAAAATCCTTTTTATCAATTAGATCATCAGAAAGAGGAAGAATTCAAGGCTGAAATTGATGCAAAAGGAATCAGGAGACAACATGAATATGATCATGGAATGGAAGGGAATCATAATGAGCCTATTGATAATGTAGCCCCTAAAGAAAATTATCAATTTATGACTCAAGAGGAAATAAATGCACAATTGGAGTATGAAAGACAAGAAATGGAAAGAACAAAAGAAAAATATGAACAAAGGCTCCAAGAAATAAAAGAGCTCTAGGATTTGAAATTGCAGAGAGCCCAAATTAATGCTCATATGGCTAACCTCCCTAAATATATACCACCTCACAAGGAAGGGATAATAATCCAAGACCTTCAAATCCACCAAAAGCACCACAAAATCAATCAGGGAATCAATACAAACCACCAAATATTCCACCTAGAAATCCATCACAACACCCAAATGCTTAACCACCCCCTGGCCAACAATATGTACCACCACCCCAAGTACAATATAATAATCCATTATATCAATATCAACATCCTCAAAACCCACCTCCTCAGCAATACACAACCATGATCAGATAATTTGATTTAGTAGGATTCCAAGTACATCCTTACCCTATGGACAATAGTTGGAGAGGTCTTGTCCCAAAATTCACATGAAGTAGTTCAGTCACTACTGAGGAACACTTAAGGAGTTTTAATGCTTTTTTCAAGATTTGGATATGTAGTATGAAGATGTAAAAATGAGGCTATTTATGATGTCATTAACTAAAGAAGATAGAGATTGGTTTAATAGTTTACCAACAACCTCTATTGATTCCATTCTAGAGTTTCATGGTCAGTTTCTTGAACAGTATGGGAACCAGTGTGCACTATAGTTTTCCTTGCATGAATTTATAAGTATCTAGAAACATCATAATGAGTCATTTTATGACTTCAACCAAAAGTTCTCCAAATTGCATAATAAGATACCATCGGGATCTAAGTTGATAGACCCTACAACATTGAACATTTATCTGAAAGCATTTGATCCAAAGATAGGATATGAGCTTAGAAATAGGTTCCCCAGAGATTTAGCTAAAGCTTAGAAAATAGCATTGACTATTGAAAACAATAGAAAGGCTGTGGGGATGACTACTAAAAGAGATAATCTTAGGGTTCCCTAACATTATAACAATCCTTAGAATAGACAAGAAAATACATATAGAAGTGAAAGGTCGAGGCTTCATGATATGCCATACAATACGAATTGGAAGGATGGAAGGCCCATAATTGACAAGCCTAAGAATAAGGAAACTCCTGATCCTTTAAAGAAGAGAGGAGCATATATGGTTAACAATAATCCTTGGTGTCAAACTTGTGACTTGCCTCATTCCCTTAATCACTATGTTGTAGCTCAATCGATTCAAGAAGAAGAAATACTTGTAGATAATTATGGTGAGGATCATAAAATATATTTAACATCTCATACCTTCCATCCAATTGTGTAAGGATATTCATCTTCAGAAGAAGAAGGCTACAAGTATGATGTTGATAACCAAAGATATAATGTCCATATGCCAGAACAATAAGTATTTTCTGATTATGAAGAAAGCAATTATGAGAAATATTCTTCGTGTGCATCATCTTAGTCAAGTAAATCCAATATAAGAAGACCAACTGAGGAAGAGATTAAGAAATTAACCATTGTTGTAGTGGAATAGGAAAAAAGAAAATATTGATTAAGAAAAAATACAATAAATGAAGATGAAGGTGTTCCAAGAGGAATATTTGTGAAAGATAAAACACAGGGAGCACTAAAAAAGGAAGAAAATAAGCAACCTAATAAGGATGAACAAAAGCATGTTCAAAAGGAAGAAAGCGAAGAGTTGCATACAGACAAGCAAAAAGGAAAAGGAGGAGAGCAAAGGAGATTCACTTTAGCCAAAGAAGATGATCAAAATAGAAAGTGCTTCTTTTGATTTCAAACAAGCATTATCCCAGGTAAATATTTTTGTACCATTACTTGAAATGATGAAAATAAAGGATTATAGGGATAGTGCTATCTAGATAATATCTAATGGGAATAGTAAAAGCACAAAAATTGAGAGCAAAGAGACCATTAACAATAAGCAAGGAGAGGTAAAAGTTCCTAAGGTTTTTCTAGGTGATGCATTGATAAATCCTCCACAAGTTGATCCATTTTTTACTACATTACTCATAAATAACAAGTTGGTAAGGAATTGTATGATAGATTTAGGTGTTGCTATCAACATCATGCCAGTGGGGGTCATGAAGCAACTTGGGATGTGGGTAGACATTACTGCTGGAAAATTTTATGCTATGGATAGCAAACCTATTCTATTGGTAGGAATTATGAAAGATGTAGAGGTGAAGCTAGCTGCTTATCCACAAGAAAATTATAATATAGACATAATTGTGATTGATATGCCTCCTCATTTTGGAGTGCTATTGTCAAGACAATGGACTACAATAGTTGGAGGGAATGTACAGTTTGACTTGTCATATGCCACAATACCAGTCAATGGTGAAGAAGTTAAGTTAAATAGAGAAATAAGGATGAATTAGATTGTGGATTATGTTCCTCAAGAGTAGCTAAATTGATTTTTTGACGTAGATTTAGGGAGTTTCAAAATAGAGCCTTCTTAGCCTAAATTAACAAATACTGACCCAATTGATAAACATGTTTCCAAGAATGAGCACGGTGTGTGGAAAATTTATTTTGATGGAGCATGTAGTCAGGAAGGCAATGGACCTGGGGTAGTTTTTATTTCACCTGAAGGTACCACATTCAAATATTCATTTTTTCTTACCTTTGAGTGTACAAACAATGTGGCAGAGTATGAAGCCTTGCTAATTGGTTTGAATATGGCTGTCAAACACAATATCAAACTGCTAACTATTATGGGAGATTCTGAGTTGATCATTTCACAAGTTAGGTCATAATATGCTACAAAGAACAAAAGGTTAAAACAATATAGAAATGTTGTGTGCGATACAATTGAATTATTTGATACTTTTTCAATTGAATGGATAGACAAATCAAAAAATTTAATGAAAAATTTCCTAGCTAATATAGCCCTAAAAAGAGATGATATCACCTTGGCTGAAGTATCTTAGGTTGAATTCAAAACAAGACCTACTATCCCTGATAATATCCATAGTTGAAAAGTTTTCAATGATGATATATATGATATGGGATGATTTGATCTGATGTATGATGTGTCCTATCTTATTTATGCATTATGGATGGATGTTTTTACTTTCTATATGCGATGATCTATATGTGATGCAATACGATGTATATTTCTATATGATGATGTGATGCAGTGATTTATGGATGCATTTATTTTTTAGTATCTTTTCTATGAACTTTTATGATGATGAATGTTATGATATGTGAATGCTTTAGACTAAAAAATCTATATATTATGCTCCTAATGGATTATAATGATGAAATGTATGAGATGTAATCTTTTTATTTTACAATGTCTTTTCTATGTATGATATGGATGACATGATGATGCAATGGATGATATGATGATGCCTATATAGATGATGATTTCTATATGGATGATGCACATGATATGATATGATGATACTTATGTTATGATGCTATTATGTCTATGTAATGGATGCAAATGTATGGTTTATGAGATGTTTAGAATAACCAATCTATATTATGAAAATGATGAAATGCAATGCAAACGAGATGGTCAATGTTTCCTATATGACATGATATGCATTATGCTAACGGTTTGTGGATGCAAGATGGATGCATTAGTGATGGTTTTGATTAACTACCATGGTACCATGTTAGCATAGAAAGAAGATAGAAGAAATAAGAGGATCCAACAAGTCAACCTATATTAGAGATGATGATGATGATGATGATGATGATGATGATGATGGTGATGATTTTCTTACCAATAATTCAGACTTTAAAAGGGCCATTTACCTTATGTTTGATAATACACATAGGCACGATGCATCCAAGTATAAAGAAGTAGGATTGCATTGTACCTAGTGTGATGGTCTTTGATTGGACAATCAGATAGGACTACTGTTCACACCTAATATACATAACCTCATTTAAAATGTAGCTCAGATATTCCAAATACCTTGGACCAAAACATAGAAAGGAAATCCTTCCTATGTGGTCAACAAGATACCCAAAACATCCTCCCTACAAGCCAAACAAAGCACACATGACAAAGTTATATTAGAAGAATATCCAACAAGAAGAACATGTAAAAAGATAATGATCATTGCCCCATTCCTTTCTCTCTAAATCCTTTTTTTTGGACATCATCGAGAGTTCATCGGAATGAGCACAATAAGATAAGCCAAAAGACAAAGATAAAGTAAACAAAACAAGCTAATGTTCTTCATACTGCTAGCCAAGACTAAACTATGGCGATGCCTAATGTTGATGTCCATTGTAGGAAGGATGCATCCTAGGACATGATGTTATTAGATGATTGATTTGGGACTGATTGGATGATAGGATATTAATACCAAGAGTTGACCAACTTGTTTACCTACTGACCTAGACTTGAGACTTTGACATTTGATTTTTAACTTTTAACCTGTTATACTTGTTTGTAACTGTTTCACCAAAGGTTGAGGATGGAAATGATTTATTATGAGTGATGTTTATTGTGGGTGAAAGTGAGATGAGACGGATGATTTTTTTCAAATATTTGGATGTTATTGGAGTTTTTTGAAATTTTTTGAGGTTGTTTTTTTTTGGTATTTTTTGAGATTTTGCAAATGTTTTGATTTTTGAAATTTCAAATGTTTTGGGGTTTTCTAAGATTTTGACCAAGAGACTAACCTAAAGACCTATTCTAGGGGCCTCTTGGGCTGATCAAAGAATAGCCTTGCCTACATTATACACATAGAGACCACATAGTTCAACTGACATCGACTCGATTATTAATGAGATATGAACAAATGGATTGTCAGTTTATTATGATGAACTCCTAAAGGACTAACCTAAGTGTCTTGGGGGAAGATCAATGATCAACCTTGCCTATGTTCAGAGCTTAGAGACCCGTAGTTCGACAAGATGACTCTATTTTTTACTTTTTGACTAACATTTTAACTTATTTTTGGATTTTGACATGTTTTGGATGTTTTTGGATTTTTTGATTTTATGAATGGTTTTGGATTTTTTAATTTTTTGATGTTTTTTGGATTTTTTTGATTTTCTAATGTTTTTGGATTTTTGGATTTTTTTATGTTTTTGGATTTTCTGATTTTCTTATGTTTTTGGATTTTCTGATTTTTTTATGTTTTTGGATTTTTTGGATTTTTTGAAGACTTCAAGAATATACATGGATCTAATCCAATGAGAACATTCCCATAGCTTGATGTAATAGACTACTCTAATAAAGGAAGGACAAACTAACATTGAGAATGGGCTGAGTAGTACTAGGAGGGATCATGATACAAACATAGGACCAAGCTATGATGCAGATGCAGAAAGATGATGGATGGAGATATGAGATGTGATGGATGGATGGATGAAACAAATGAGTCATGGAGATCCTAGTGGATGGAACATGCTTATTTACACAAGGCACATGTTTTCCAGGTTTTCACCAAGGTACTTGCCCAAAGCACCATTGAAGTGGTTTTCACTAGAGGATGATGTTTTCTCTTTGTTGTTTTTAATCCTTTTTTCTATTTTTTTTGGATTTTTATGTCTTTTTTTATTATCACCAAGACGCCTGTTTGCCAGGTTTTCATTAGGGTGACCATTTTTCAGGACATTTTTTGATTCTTTTGTATTTTTTGGTTTTACACCTAGAAAGATTAGGCATAAAACTTTTTGAGATGGGAGCTATTCATGGGCTCTTGAAGAGGCTCACCTTCTAGTGTTGATAACTGATATTTCCCTGACTTGTAACTTGTTATGATGATAAAGGGTCCCAACTAATTGGGTTCAAATGTGCCCTTGCTATCTAGATTTGGAACATTCCTCTGATTCTCCTTTAGTACAAGTTCTCTGACTTGGAAGACTCTACTCCTGATTTTCTTGTTGTAGCTCTATTTGAGTTGTTTTGGTAGACTTGTAAATGGTTTAAGGCATCCATACATCATTCATCCAGTAATTCCAGCTCATTCAGTCTTGACAACCGATATTCTTCATCTATGATGAGGTTTTGCAATGACATTCTCAATGACGAGAGATTGATCTCGATGGCGAGTATGGCTTGTGATCCATAAACTAGGGAGAATGGGGTGGCACCTATTGTTGTGTGGATGCTGGTTCGGTAGGCCCATAGGGTAGGATTTAGTTGTAAATGTTAGTCATGACCTGCGTCATTAAGTGTTTTCTTGAGGATTTTTAGGATGGTCTTATTGGTAGCTTCTACTTGGCCATTGCCTTGGGGATAATACAGAGTGGAAAAGTGATGTTGGATTTTGAATTTATGACATAGGTTAGGAACATCTTGATTCTTGAAAGGTGTCCCATTATCTGAGATAATGGCTTGGGAAACACTGCAGTGGCATATTAAGTAGTTCAGGATGAACTTTGTTATCTTCTTTCTAGTAATGTAGGTCATGGGGATGGCTTCCAACCACTTTGTGAAATACTCAGTGATGGTGATGATGAACTTATGTCCACTAGATGAGGTGGGGGTAATTTTTCCAACCAGATCAAGCCCCCACTATGAAAAGGGCCAAGGTGTGATAATCAAGTGGAGCTCTTGAGCTGGTGCATTGATGAGATCTCCATGCTATTGACACTACAAACACCTTCAGACATCATCATGTTCTTCTCTTTCCATTGTAGACCAATAGTACCCTATCCTCAATAGTTTCTTGGCCAAGGTCATGTCACTCAAATGTGAACCAAAAATGTTGTTATGTACCTTGGTTAAAGCAAAAAATACTTCCTCAACATTTAGGAAATGTAACAGGGTTCCTTCAATGCTTCTACAGTAAAGGATTTCTCCTAGGATGACAAAATAGGATGACTTTTGACAAAGGATCTTTTTAGGTTTGGGGTTATGTCAGTAAGGAAGACTCCTATTCTTAGATAAGTGTATATATCATGGTACCAAGGATCACTGGGACCAATGATTTTGCACACAAATTCAGACTCTAGTACCTTGAATGATGGTACAAGAATCTGCTCTACAAGGAATTCTTGTTTTGGGATGTTGTGCGAGATCTGTAGGATTGATTCTATTGTATCCATGGTGTTCGTTGCTCTATTGTTTTCTCTTGGTAGCTACTCAAATGTGATATCAATGAAGAACTCCTTGAGATTTTCCACCAGTTTCTTGTACAAAGTCAACTTGTTGTCCTTCATTTGGTACTCACTATTTACCTAGTTGATTATGAGTTGTGAGTCTTTGTATACCTTAAGTGCCATGATCTGCCACTACATTGCAATTCTCAGCCGTATGACAAGAGCCTCATATTATGTGATATTATTTATGCACGAAAATGACAGCTTGTATGATTTAGGTATATAATCCCCCTTTTGGGTGATGAAGAAGATTTTGGATCCTAACCCATGTTGCATGTAGGACCCATCAAAGTACATTTTCCAGTGATCTAATACACTTAGGTTGAAGATTGATTCATTAGTGAACTCTAATACAAGTGGATTTTTTGCATATATGGGTGCTGCTACCATTTGATCTGCAATTTCTTGTCCCTTGATAGCTTTGCATTCCACATACTCGATATCATGCTCTATTAGGATCATAACCTATTTAGCCATCTACCCTATGAGCATGGATTTAGATAGTAGGTATTTAAGAGGGTCAATTTTTGCAATGAGCTTGATCTAGTGTGCTAGCATGTAATATCTAAACTTATGAGGTATGAACACAACTACTAGGAAAGCTTTTTCAATGGGTGTGTAGTTCAACTCCTGCCCACCATTGTTTAGCTGATATAATAGATGGCTCTCTCTTTCTTGATTTCATTATGTTGTGCTAGGAGAGCACCAAGAGCCCTTGTTGCTGATATGTATAAGATCAAGGGTTTTCCTGGAATTGGTGGCATGAGGACTGGCAGTGTGACTAAGTATTCCTTGATCTTGTTGAAGGCCTGGTCACATTTCTCATCCCATTTGTATGCTACCCCCTTGTGGAGTATATGGAAATACAATATTTTCTTGTCTACTAGTTGCACTATGAATCTGCGAATGGACTAGAGTATTCTTTCTAGACATCTTAGCTATTTCAATGTTTTTGTTGCTTCCATTTCAAGGATTTCTTTGACCTTGGCTGGATCTATCTCAATTCCTCTCATGGATACAATGTACCCTAGCAATTTTCTTGATTGTAACCCAAAGACACTTTTGTGGAATATAAGCAGACCTTTTACTTTTCAAGTCCATCAAAGATGGAACTCGATGCCACTATGTGATCTCAACATTTTCTTAACTTGGCCAATATATCATCCACATAATCCTCCATATTTTTGTGAATCATATCATGAAAGATTAGTTTCATGGCCCTTTGATAGGTTGCTCCTACATTCTTTAGCCCAAATGGCATCATACTCCAGTAGTAGGTCCCTCGTGGACAAGTGAATATCATCTTGTGTTGGTCTTCCTTTGCTATCATGATCTGGTTGTATCCTGAGAATCCATCCATTAATGATAACATCTCATGTCCCGCTAACATATCTACGATCATGTCAATGTTTTGGAGAGGAAAGTCATCTTTGGGACATGCCTTGTTTAAATCTTTGAAATTTTTGCAAATACGAATGCCCCTAGTGGGATTTGAGATAGGTACAATATTGATGACCCACTTTGGATAATATATCGGCCATATGAATCCTACATCTAGGAGTTTATGTAATTCCATTTTGACCAACAATGCTATTTGGGGATGCATTTTCCTTAGCTTTTTTCTTACAGGCTTTTCTTTAGGAAATACAACTAGGTGGTGGACCTAAACCTTTGGATCGAGCCAAGGAATGTCAGCATAATTCCATGCAAATTTTAATTTCCTTTTTCTTAGGAATGCAGCTAGGAGTTCCTATTCTTCTATTAAAAGAGACTCTGCATAGAATGTTATGTGTGGTGTCTCTTCTGATCCCAAGTTAACTAGATTGCATGTTTTTGCTAACATCATTGACTTCTCCTGATAAATGGCACTGGGAGGAAGATTGAATCCTTCATCCTCTCGCACCTCAGAGAGGTTTTCACCATCAAATACATCCTTTATTTTTACTTTTTTTGAGTCAGAGAGTGCCACAGTGTGTTTTTCAGTCAAAGACCTAGAGATTATTCTCAAGTTTTTACTTTTGTGACTAAAGGATTCAATCATTTCCCCATAATAAGCATATGTGTCTATTATGATGTCAAATCTAGCCTTATGATCTCTGCATGGTATAGTATCCTATAATCCCATGAATTCTAAGAGTGCCTCATCATTTTCAAATGTTTCTAGAACCGGTGGTCCTTGTTGGTTGTAATCGATGAGTTGGGGATAGACTAAATTTATTTCATGGGTTTTGTTGGTTGAATCAAAAGATAGGGTACTAATAATGGTGAGAGAGGAATCTTCAAATAGCATAGGTAAATTAGTTATGGCATCTTCCTCATCACCACTACTACAAACATTGGTTATGTAAAATGTAAAGTTGTCTATAACTCGACCTATGGATATTGGTAATCAAAGAGCAGCTGCTGATAGCTGAGGGGGAGTCTTGAATATTTTAACTAGGGGACTTCGGCCATGTATGGTCACCTTAGGAGGGGTTCATCATAGGACAAGATTTCTCATGCACTTCTCAAGAATGAGTGGTACCAGGAGGCCATTGTTATTCTACCCAAGTTTCTTGTTTCTCTCATATCCCATACCAAGCATCATTTGCAATCCCTTGCTGCTTTCATCCATAGCAAGATCAGGTGTGGGTATCTCATCTTGGTATAGCAAGCTTGATATGTCCCTTTCATCTACTACCTCTTAACTTAGGTCTCCCCAACTTTTGAATTTGGAGGGATCTGTTCTAAAGGTTTGGGATGATGTTTCAGCTGGCTAGGGTTTCCCGTGAGACCTAGGAGATTAAGGAAACTCTCCTACCATGAAAGCACCTTTCTTCATTTTATAATCCCCACACCCATTTTCTTGGATAATGACTTTGATTTTAGATATATTAGGGATGGTGGGTGTCTTTGTCTCATAAGTGGAGGCCAAAGTAGTTGGGTCTACAAATGTGGTTGAAGGGCCTTCATTAGTCTTGGGGACTTGGAGGATTTTATAGTTTTTTTCTTCCAAGTTTTTGCAGTAGGAGAAGGACTCAAGATCACCATAGATTGCGGCCTCCTGGTTTTGATATGTGAATTTGATGCACTGGTGGAAGGTAGATGCAACTGCTTGCATCATGTGAATCCACTGATACCCCAGGAGAATGTTATAAGGTAAATCAAGGTCAAGGACCTGGCAGGTGGTTTCCATAATGGCTAGCCCTACTTGAATATGGAGTTGGATAGTGCCCTAAGACACTCTTTCTTGATCATCATAAGCTCTGATTGTGACACCCTTGCCTTTTTCAATGGATTCCTAAAAGAATCCAAAATTATTTATGAGTTTGAGAGAACAAATGTTTAGACCTACACCCCCATCCACCATGACCCTTTTAACTTTGTTCCTATGAACTAGGACTTCAAGGTGGAGTGTAAGATTGTGATATGGTTGGGTGAGAAAGTATTGATTGGAAAATGTGAGGAGATTTGGAGTGATAATGTTTCTAACAATAGCTTGGAATTGTTCAGCATCAAGATCAGCAGAGATAGTGGATGAAGCCAATTCCTCCTTAAGGATCTTTCTATGTACAAGTGATATCTTCAGTAACTCCATGATGGAGATCTGAGTAGGGGTTCTTTTCAACTAATCTAAGACATTGTAGCTAATAGGAATGGATCTCGTATTTGAGGTGGATTCTCTAGGTGGCTATGATGATCCAACAATGGTGACATTGCCACCATGTGTGGTGACTCCATAATCAACTTTGGCTCCTCCACAATTAGCTTTGGATCCCTTTATGTTTACAATAGTGACCCATTCATCCAGGGATGCAACAAAATGATCATACACATAGTTCAAATTGGCATACTTTTGCTTTCTATTGCTGTTCCCTTTGTTATGATCAAGCATTAGATTCGTGTAAATTTTTAAGTCTTGATTTCTAGCTAGTTGTCCCACATTTATGATCTTGTTGTCAATGAGGTCTTGGATCAGATTTTTCAGCCTCATGCAACTGGTTGTTGTGTGCCCCTTGATTTTATGAAAATCGCAAATGTGATTCTCATTGTACCATGGTGGTTTTACTTGGGGCTCTTGATAATTCTCATATGTGGGGATTTTGATGAGATTCTTGTTTACTAGTTTTTTCATGATAGATTCAATTGATTCCCCAAGGGCTGTCTATTTCCACTTGGGGGGATATTTTTTTTGTGGAGGTGGTCCCCCTTGATTATTCAAATTGTTGACTTGATTTTTTGATGGTTGTTGTGATACCACATTGGTTTGTGTGTTGTTTTGATTATTGTTTTGTGGTTGCTGGTATGATTGGGTGTTTTGTTTTGGAGCACTGATTATGACCTTGGCATCCACCACACAATCATTGGTGACATTTTTGTTTCTCACCCATGTGTGAGGTTTCTAATTGTAGCTAGTGGAAGGCTGGTTGTCTTTTTGCTTGGGATATGTAGGTCTCCCCCCTTGTGCAATAAGGGATCGTTCGATATTGAGTGCCTTGGGGATCAAATGGTCATATGTGGTGATGCACTACATCTTAAGATGGAATGCCAAGGTTTTCTCAAGATTGGAAATGATGGTGCAAACTTGTTGTTCCTCAAGCATGGCCCATTTTCTCCTATTGGACTTGGATTACCATTGTCGTAGGAAGAAAATGATTCCCCCTTAGCTTGTTTAAGAGTAGATAGTTACTCTAGACTAACATCCATGCCAATGTTGAATGCATAATTTTTTAGGAATGCATCTATGATCTCTTGGAACTTTTTGATGCCAGGAGGAAGGCGAGAGAACCACTCCATGGTAGGACCAACCAAACTTTGAGGGAATAGCCACATTAGATAGGTATCGTCATATGTGACCTCCATGCAATGTACTTGGAGTTCCCTTATGCGATATTTAGGGTTTTCAATCCCAAGATATTTGTCAAATTTAGGGATTTCAAACCCCTTTAGGAATGGTACCATTGTGAGGCTCCTGTCGAACAGATAGGGACACAAGTTTCTTGGTATCTTTGTCATTTTTCCTAATTGGAGAGTGTATACTTTTTGCGAGAGCAACATGATTTGTGCTATCACATCATCTTGAGGATCAAGAGGTGGATTGAATGTGTTTTGAAGTGGTTGAGGTGTTTGAGTGATGGGTGGAGTGTTGGATGTGTTGGTGGGAGTTTGTTGCAAGCTCTGCTACATGATCAAGGCTTGTTGATATGCCTACATTTGTTGTTGTTCCAACAACGCTTGTTGTCGGTCTTGTTGTTGTTGCACCAACAACACTTGTTGGTGGTCTTGTTGTTGTTGGTTGTGTTGTTGCTATGCCAACAATGCTTATTTTTGGGCTAGTAATGTTGCTTCTTGTTGTGCTTGGTATTGTTGCAATGCTTGTTGATATGCTTGTTGTGGGGTTGCTTGTAGTTGTTTCTGGTATTAAGCTTGCACTTTCACTTGATAGGCTTGATATTGGGCTTGGGATTGAGCCTATGCTTGAGCTTGAGCCTCTTGGGCAGCTTGTGCAGCCTATGCGGCTTGAGCATCATGTGCAACTTGTGTAGCTTGTTCTGCTTGAGCTGCTTGTGCAGCTTGGGTGACTTGTTGTTGTTGCAACAAATCTTGAGCTTGGGAATCCTGTTGTGCTTGTTGTGCCGCTAATTGTGCTTGCACTTGTTGAGCAACTAGCTGTGCATCTTGTTGGCTCTAAATTTTTTTGGAGTGATTTTTGATAGGTGGCTTGTTGAGTTGCTTGCAACACAATGCTATATTGGTTAGCATTGTTTGATCTTGGTGGTAGTGGTGGTGGCCGATTTGGAATGGTGTTTGTGATGAGAGGTACCATTGTATTGATGATAGAGATTTGTGTAGTGGATGGTGCAATTGATGTGCTTGGTTCTTGGGAGACCATGTTTTGAGATGCTTGGGGGGTGGTAGATGATGTGTTGATTTCTTGTGTTGTTTGGTTTGTTGCCACTTGTTGTTGTGATATCGCATGGAAAGATGGGAGGATTGGGTATGATATTTTGATTGATGATCAGGGGTTGTTTCGAATTTTATTGAGTAGTGGTAAAGGAGGTAACCCCAAACCAAGAGGTGGTGTGGATGTTAGTGGAAAAGGTGGAAGTGGTGGAAAAATGGGTGGTGTGTTCCCTTGGGGAAACAATGATGATGAGGGGTCAAACATGCCCCCTGGTCCAAATAATCCACCTTCTCCTTGTGAGGTCAAGGGGAAAGAGGTTTGTGTGTTGAGAGGAAATGATGGTGTTGTGTGAAAAGAGCATGGATTGGTGAGATCATGAAATTTGAGATTCAATGGGATGGATTGACCCAAGATAGTATTTGCATCCAAAGCTTGGTTGTTCACAAGGGGCTGTGATTGTAGTGCATGGAGCAATGAGCTTCCCTTGACAATTGGATGAGTTGGAGAAATGGATGATGTGATATGAGGGATGGATTGAGTGATTTTTTGAAATGGAGGTGTGGATGAGATTGGGGGCATGATCCCAAGAGGTTTCTCCACAAGTGTGCTCAAATCATATTTGGAAGGGAGTTTAGCCCTTTCTTTTTCTAGTTCAAGCATGTATTGGGAGGGATTGAGCCTCATCATGGTATTGAAAATTCAGTGAGTTTTAGGATTTTGGACCATCTCAATGATTTCATATTGTGTCATTCCCAAGGTATTATTGGTGATGTCCTCTACTTGACCTTCCTCTTGTTGATTTTGTGATGATAGAGGAAGATTGGTTAGGGGATTGCTTGGTCCAATGGGATTCATTTCAGGAGCGGTTTCGTTCAAGTCACTCAAAGTTGATGTTTCTTTGTTGGCTTCCATGTTCTTCTTGTGTTGTGATCTAGTTTTCACCATAAAATAGGGATCAATTTTCAAGAATGTGTGAGATGAACCTAAAATTCTTTAGATTGATCTAACTTTAGGCACAAAAGAGAAAATATAGGATTATTAAGGCTCAAAGTGTGATGATGAGATAAATGGAAGATGTATGATGTGAATGTTTGAACTTTTGAGAAATCTTGAAAGAGAGATACTAGACTTTGGGAATTTGGAGTTTTTATGTTATTTGTTTTTTCTCTTGACTTTGGCTTGATTGGATTTGATTTGGATAGTGAACTCATAAACTCTAAGAGTTTGGATGTTGTCCTAGAGTAGACTTGTACACAAGATGATAATTTGACTGTGTAAAGAAGGATTCATCTAGACCCACCTAACCAAACAAGATGATTTTCATTTGATTTGATTTTGGATTTTGGATAGTGAACTCATAGACCCCAAGATGTTGGATGTTATCAAGGGATAGACTTGTTCACAATGATTTAATAATTTTATTGGATATGTGAAGAGGAATGCATCTACACACATCTAATCAAACAAGATGATTTGGATTTTGATCTAGAGGATTTTCCACAAGCCTAGCATGAATGATTTTTTCAAGATTTTCAAGAGTTGTTGGTGAGATGATTTTTGATTTGATGATTAAGGATGGATGAAGGTGATTGGTTTTGATCCTAATATGAACCTAAAAAGACTCTTGTTTACAAAACATCGATGTTGAAGAACATGCAATACTTCCTATGTGAGATACTCAAACCTTTGAAAGAGAATTGGATTTTGACAATAGTAAAATGAATAGAAATTTGGATCGTTCCTTGATGCACATTTGTAAAAATTGAAGGTCAATCTTTCTCTTAATTTATAAAGCATAGACAACCTTTTCTTGTGAGATTTTTTACTAAGACCTTTGGACTTTGGTTTTCAGATTTTGATCTTTCAGGAAATCATTTGGAAGAGAACATGTGTGGGGTTCAATTGTTTCTTAGCTTTGCTTAGTGAATTCCTTTTACCAAAAAAACTCTCTTGACTAGATTTTCAAACTAGATGTCTAATGTCCTAACTTTTTCTCATCCCACAAAGTGTTTTATATGGAAATCAAGGATAAAGTTTCCTATTGTTGACTTTAGTGGGAAAATTGAGATGTAAATTCAAATGTTTAGAAGCATATAAGGATAGAATCCCTAGGGTAAGCAATAACACTTGAATTCGGTCAAAAGTATTTGCTCCTCTAAAGGGTTTGAAATTCAATGATTATGTTGAATGTTTTTTTTCCAATGTTTAAGATCCAAGAAAAGTGTTTTGATTCCAAGAACATGCACAACCCTATGGATATTGAGACAATATTTGTTGAATCCCTACTTGGATAAATCCAGTTATGCCTACTCTTAGCGGATGATTAGATTCTTGACCACACTATTTCCCCTCCATGGCACACACTTCTTGGGTCAGCCAAGCATCAATACCCATGAAACTCCCATGGCATACTTCTCATCTCTAGTAAGAGCTGTAAAAATGTGGGGCGGCTTCAAAATGACTGTTCTTGCACCAACAAATAGATTGAGGATTTGGGCCTTCTAAACAAGAGGTTTCAATATAGGCATTCCATTCATGGGGGATCATTCATATGGCAAGAGACCATTGCTTCCCTTCTTGTTGAAACAATCCTCATGATACTTAAACTTTCCTCAAGTACCCACACTTATATACCGGTTGGAAGTCACTTGGCTTTAGCATGTTCCCAGTCGGTTCATTCCCTTGGGTGATTAATTTTTCCCACAAGGAAAGCCCTCTAAGAATAAAAAAAAGCAAGCAAACACATCCATAGTTTGATCGATCTTTGTTGAGAAACAAAGAGAGAACACACAAGATATATTCCACTCACACTTGCAAGTTTTGTCCAATTTTAAAAATCCAAATTGAAGTGTGGAGGTAATCACTTACACAACTTAATATCACAAAAATCCTTTTGATTCTCAAGATCACTGTGAGGCTCGAGAGAAGTGCATACATCTTTTAGATGATATTACTTTGGATAGGTGATTACAAAACATAGAGGCACATGTTCATTTTAACCTTTCAAAGCAAGAATTGGATTATTTTTAAGCACCAAAAGGAAATGTGAGATTTGTTTGTTCAATTGCCAAGCCCAAAACAAAGTCTAGTGAGTTTTTCTAAGATTATTTTTAACCCTTTTGCCTTATACTTTTTAAACCCAAATTGAAAATTAGTGAGTCCTAAAAGCATGAAAGATAGCAAATCCTTAAAAGAGGGATTATAATTTCTCCCCAAAGTGTTTAAAAAAACTTAATACAATGAAATGATGGTGTCATAAAGAAAGCTTTGTCTTCATTTCCTCCCTTCACTTTGATCAAGCCAACATACAAAAACTGGTTAAAAAATATAGAAATAAAGGCCAAAAACTAGTTAGTAGATAAAAGCAACCAAAATAAAAAAAAGTAGATGTTGAAAATAATTTGAAAAGAGCCTTTTACACAACTCCAACAACACAATCTACAGAGGCAGTATAGTTTGAAGAGGTCAGTGGCACTGTATAGTGCCACTAAGACTAATAGTGGCACTCTGCAACAAAACCAATGAGTGTGATTGCAACACTATTTCAATCAAGTGGCACTATTTGAAATTTAGAATCTCGATGATAGAAAAGTGGCCTAATGTTGTAGTTTGAAATTCAAATTTCTAGGCAGGAATGGCTCAACATCGTGGTTTGGAGTTTGGTAGTGACACTAAATGGTGTTGTTGGAATTCTATTGGAACAATTCCTCTATCAGTTGTGTTCTCCTTTGGGGTTCCTTGGCAGGGCGTTACAGTTTGCACCAACCATTCATATTTACTATTAAAATTGAATGTTCATTTTTGCAAATTAAGTCTTATCGAATGCCATTGTTCACTTAAATAGTCTATTTTATGTATATATAAAGTATACAACATGATAAACTTATTTCTTTATTTATCCCATGATGTGTTTGTGTATTGTGTTTTGTATAATTGTAGGTGAGCTACCCATATGCATAAAATTTATTAAGTTAATTCCTAATTAAAATGAAGATGGTTTTTATCTAGTTAATTTTATTTTTATTAATCTAAATTTGAATATTATTATTATCAGTTAAAATTTTATATTTATAAAATTAAAATATTGATATGAATTATTTGTTAAGGTGACTAATTACCCCTTTGTTATTTATTAAACTACTAAAAGGAGATGGCCAATTTTTTATTTGGATTTTATAATTTTGTAACAAACTCTTGAATGTTTAACACCTTTATTATACCTCTCTATATGTTTCTCTCTTTTGCATTACTTCTATAATCATTCTAGTTCAATGTTTTTCTTACCTTATGGACTTTTAAAAAATTTCATGTGCTTCATCTTCATCTATGGGTTTACAAAATTCCATGTTTGGTAATGTAGAGGATATACGAATATAAGTTTGAAAAGATGGGATGCAAGAATGCATGAGAAACATCAAATAGGTTTTTAAAATAAGAAAAAAAAAGAGGCAAGGCTTTGGGTGGGAACCTCTTTAGTATACATTGTCAATGAAACTCTTGATATTTCAATGGAGAAAACAAGTTTAAAGAAATATCAAAAAATGGATAAAAAAATCACCAATAATTTTAATCCATTTTCTAAAAGAAACAAATACTTGAGAGACACTTTTTAAAGGAATGACACTAAATATTGAATTAAATGGTGTAGTAAGGTGATTGAATCTCAAGGGGTGTCTTGTGTATTAGGGATTTTATGGAACCCAAGTAAAGTGATGGTTAATATTATTTCATCAGGAGGATTTGGATGTACTAAGTTCCTTTCACAATCTCCTAGGGGATGCAACTGATTTTTTTTTTAAATATTTTTAGGTGCAACTTTTTCATTTATAAGTTGAGTGTATAAAATCAGGTTAAGTACCAAATATCTAGTGTTGAAGATAATCACTATTTTTGGGAATGGATTTAAGTGTGATTTACTACTTTAAGGGTAAATATGATGGTATTTCCTAACTATCTAGATCTTCCAAGGATTTTGATGATTTTATGCAAGTGATTGAATTTTTTGTCATAAAGACTAAGAAGGGAGTATATATGCATTGAATAATATGAGAAAAGGATTTAGCTATATAGATGAAAGGATGCATAGGTTATTGGTGTCATCTTCTTGGTTATTGAAAGAGTGGGATTCCTTTTCTCTATTCTTCTAGTGGTAGGGTCAAATCACTATTCTATTTAGCTAGAGACAAAGATTGTAGGTAGCATACTAGGTGCATTATTAGGTTTTAACTCATGTGGCTAGAGATTCTAGATTTTGTTGGACTTTCCATTGCACCAAAAGATCGAACATCAATGCCCGATACAAGATTCGGTTAAGAACCACAGGAGGTGGTTAGACCATGTCACAAACCCAAGTGCTAGTGTTTCAAGGAAGACCAAGGGTCACACCTTGTAACAATCCCCCCCAAGCACAAGTGTGGGGTTTAAATATATGACCAGCTTTTATACCAATTGTTGGACTTGCCGTTCCACCAAAAGATCAACCTGTCAATGCCTAATACAAGATTCGATTAAGAACCACAGGAGGCGGTTAGACCATTTCACAAACCCAAGCACTAGTGCTTCAAGGAAGACCAATGGTCACACCTTGCAACAAATTTTCATATGATGGTGGAAGAATGGTGGGAAGAAAATAGAGTCTCATATAGTTACTTGGTATTTTTCCTCTATTAGAGGTGAAAAATGTTGAAACTAAAGTTGAGGAGAAATAAGCAATTATTTTAACCTAGAAACAACATATAAAACAAGTTAAGAACTTTAAGGTTTAATACATGATATATTTCAAGTTGGAAAAGGAGTTGTTTCTTCATAATACATTGTTAAAGAAAGAAGAAATGTATTAGAATTAAACAATAAAGGAAGAATGTAGTTTATCAAGGAACAAAAATACTAAAAAATTTCATGAGATTTGTCATAGGCTAGAAAGAAGGCTAATAATATATTCCTAGCAAAATAATTCAATGGGGGCATGTATAACAATACAAGTAGAAATTAGAAATAAGGTGATATAATATTTTAAAAAGTCCCTATCTTCAAATAGAAGTAAGTATTTAGAGGACAACTCCTTAAGGTGTATCCCTAAGCTTGTCTTGAAAGCTAAGAATCTAAGGTTAAAGGAGAATTTTTACTAGAAGAGGTGTACAATAATTTTGTTTATTAAATCATGATAGTTCATTAGGCTCAAATAGGCAACACTAGCTAGCTTTTTAAGGAAATTTGGTAATTGTCAAGGTAAGATTTTTTGGTGGCTAGTAATGAATCTCTTAGGACATGCGATGTGCTCAAGAATTTTAAGTTTATTTTTTGGGGTTTTGTATATTTAAAACCTATAACCTTATCCATAACAATTAACATTTCTTTAAGGTAGTGACAACTAAAATTAAGATGCTTATGCAAAAATTAATCTCCAAGGAGCAAGTGGGTTTTGTTGAAGGTAGATAGATCTTGGATTATATAATTGTGTCCCATGAGATTTTGCATTCAATATATAAATTGCAAGCTACTATTGCAGTGATTAAATTAGACATAGCTAAGAATTATGATAGAGTTAAATGGTCCTTTCTCAAGAAAATCATCTAGTTTTAGTGGAAGTGGATAAAATGGGTATTTATCTATGTGACTAAGCATAGTTTTCTATGTTAGTCAATATAGATCCTCATAATTTTTCTCTAGAGGAATAAGGTAGGGAGATCATGTTGCTTCATAGTTGTTTAGCCTTAAGGTGAAATATTTTGGGAGACATATAAATAAGGAATTTGTGAAAGTAGAAGAATTCAAGGCTATATTTGTATGAGTGGGACAAGTTCAATGCCATATCTACAATTTGTGGATGATATATCTCTCTTTGGTGTGCCCTTAACAAGGGAACTAAAGGATTTTTACTTAATTTGAAATAAAATGCTAAATTTTCAAATATTGTGTCTCATGGATTGCGTACCTTGCATAGGCATACACCTTTTTGTATTGATATTCGAATGAAATTTTAACAGGGTTCTTCTCTCCATAAGTGTCCAATAGCTAAGAAGCCTCTTTCCCTTGCTATTAATTAAATTGGATGATGTTGCTCTATTATTTCCCTCTTTGGAAGCACTCGATCTGATAGAATAAAAATTGAATTCAATCTAGTTCCCCTTTGGGTTTTTCACCTATTTGATCAAGTTGTTCATGCCTAGACCACATTGAATCACATAGCATAGGTTCTAAAGATAGGTTTGATTTTATTCATTAATAACATATTCAAACTCAACATCTACATTTCTTATGCTATATTAAACCAGATGACATTGATATGATATAGTTGTTCTTGAAATAAATAAAAGATTTTCTATGGAGCTCAGATTATTTTGAAAGTTTCTCCAATTGTTAAAACAAATAAATTTGTGTATTTAATGGCCTCCTTAGTTGCATCTTAGTTTCAAATTTTATCCGAGTATCTACCTATTGTAGTTTCCTAAAAATTTATAAATCATTCCCAACAAAT
This sequence comes from Sequoia sempervirens, assembly GCA_007258455.2. NCBI lineage: Eukaryota > Viridiplantae > Streptophyta > Pinopsida > Cupressales > Cupressaceae > Sequoia > Sequoia sempervirens. Next base: position 468,301,670 of record VDFB02058242.1, on the reverse strand, counting down.
TCACATTTCTTTAGACGACATCTCTGTTGTGGAATTCACACCTCCAAAGATCACTGCATTTCATTGCATTTGTGTGAAAGTTTCTTAAACGGTGTCATCAAATCCATTTGGTACAGATACTACAATCAGTGCATCATAGGCAATGGTATTTGTTCGAGTCTTTTTGTCAAACATATCTCGTGCCTTGTATTTTCTTCAAAATTTTGCATTCATATATTTTAAGCACATCTTTTGAGCAAGTTCAAACTAGATCCCTTTTGAATAATATGATTATGAATTTATTTTCCCTATTGCTAAGCCACCATGCACTATCATTTCTTTGGAGACAAATTTCAAATAGTTCCCATACTTTCTCTTTGTGCCCAAACTTTGCATGCAGGTCTATAGGCCAAGACTCATGCTTACTCCCATGGGTTTAAAATAAACCTCACAATTCCCATTCTAGCACTATCAAATGCACTTTCTTGTGAGTTTTCAAAGAAATTTCAACATAACCATTCCTGCGTTCTTTATTTAGTGCATCCTCCTTGCTCCATTGAAAATTTGAACTCTTAAGTAGTATTTATGCCTTAAGATTTTTAAGTAAACCTCATTCCTTTTTATTTCAAATCTTCATATTTCTTCAATGCATTCATCACTAGCAACTTCAATATTGTCCAACTATCAAATCATTGCATCATTATATCAAATAGTTCTCATGCCTTGACTATGCTTATAATATATTTGTCTATTGGTATATCTATGTACTGTGTTATAGAGAAAGCCTAATATTCTTGGGATAGAATCATTATAATCACCAAAATTTCTCTCATGAAGCATCATCACTCTCGCCCTGTCAAACATGGAATTTCAATATTGTTTCTACCTTTATCAATGAACTAAATAATAGAAAATATAACATTGTTCCTTCGATAATGCTCAATCAGTAATGTATAATATAATTCCCTTACTAAACCTTTTCTATTTAATTTATGGGTAAGTGCACAAAGATGGTTCCCAAAAGGCGGGCTTAAGTGGCAACTTTTTTTTTCTAAAATTAGGAAATACTAACCTTGGACGTGAAATTGAGGATAGTTACACTCAAAATTTTGAGAGGGAAATGTAGACATGTAAAATTGACTTAACACTTATCACAAATTTAGAACATCTCGAAATGACCCTGAAATGACTTGAAACAATTTTGAATCAATTCGGAACATCTCAGAATGACCCTAAAATGACTCAAAACAAATCTGAATCAATTTAGAATGACTTGGAATGACCCCAAAATGACTCAAAACAACTCTGAATCAACTCAAAACATCTCAGAATGACCCTGAAACAACTCTAAATCAACTTGAAATGTCTTGAAGTCACTATGAAATGACTCATAATAACTCTGAATCAAATCTGAATATCTCTGAATTAACTTGGAACATCTCGAAACATCTTTGAAATATCTCGAATCATCTCAAAATCATCCCACAACATCTCATAACACATCAAACGTCATCAAATGACATTCAAAAACCTATTTCCTCTATTAATTAAATAATACATCATTATTTAATTAATTCACATTTCATCATTTCTCGACAAATTAAATAAAAACTAGCTCATTTAATAAATTCCTAAAAACCCTAATTCTATTATTAATCAAATAATACAATGTTATTTGATTAATTCGCGTTTCATCATTTTGACCAATTAAATAAATTTCACTTATTTAATGAAGTCCTAATCTTATCTTATTTCATCCTAATTAGTCAAATGACACTAATTATTTGATTATGTCACTAATTCACCTTATTCCTCAAAATTGATTAAATTATTAAATCATAATAATTTAATTATCATACTTTCCTCCAAATTTGAACAATTAAATCAAACTATTCAAATTGGAAAAAATCAAAATCAAAATCAAAATTGGAATTAATTAATTAATTAATATTCCTCACCCACTTTTTGATTGAGGAAATAATGGATTGCTAACTAAGCAATCAAAATCCTAACTCAACCCTAACTAATCAATCAATTGCTAACTAAGCAATCAAAATCCTAACTAGCCAATCTATTCTTCAATCACCCTAATTGTGCAATCAAATTTGCACAATTTCCTCATGTCTAAATCCTCTCAACTCATTTTGACCATTGATCTAGATATTCTCCAATGCAATCTTGACCGTCAATTCAAAATTGATTTTTCTATAAAACAAACCTCTCCATTTGCAAATAAGGTTGAGAATTTCAACTTATCTTATGCAACGAAGTGTTGTCAAGATCACCATTGATAGAGCTTCATCATTTCTTCAAGAAAAAGCATCAATCATCAAGCTTTTGCACCAAGCAATGGAGGCTTTGCAGTGATACAAACAATCCAACATCATGAAAATACACTCTAACATGGGATGGTAATCTCTTCTTTTTATTTGAATTCATTTTGTTAATCTTAGGATCTTACTTTCATTCAAATAGCTTAGAATTGTTCATTTCGTGAGTGATGGAATAGGATAGATTATGTGTTTTTGAATTAGATTAGGTTATGATTTCAATCTCGCATTTGATCTTGTATTTTGCATATTTTCCCAATGGATTCCTTCCCCCTCAAACATTCTAGTATGCCCAGTGGGACCTAGGTCCTCCTCACTAACATTTTTTGAGCTAAGCTGCAAGTTACAGGGTTTTGGGAGCTTTCAGAGGCATTTCATGGACTGCCCAACAAAATCTCACTTTTGACTTGCAAAATTTTTGAGCTATTTCCATGGGAATGGTGCTTTTACACTAAAACTAGTGCCTTTGCTAAAATAACCACACTTTTTCTTTTTCTTTTGGGTTTGCATTGTATGGAAAATCTAAGCTTTTTCTAGAAATTATGAGCTTTTGCAAAAAAAAAAATTCTAAGCTTTTGATCTTTTTTTCGAGCATTTGGTCTAGAAAACAAGTGCATGGATCCTACACTATTGTAATGAACTTGCTAAATGTTTTCTTTTTTTGTAGGAACGAATGAGTTTTATGCAGAATTTGAAACATATTGACTTATTTTATGCAGGGAAGATAATTGGTCCAAGTTGTTTTTAGATCCATAAGTATTTTTAATTAACTTAGGAACTTGATTTTGGTGCTTTAAAATTAAAAAAAAACTCTCACATTTTTATTTTGGTGCTATCTAAAATGAAAATTTTCAAAGCTTTCTAACGTATGAATCTTCATTTTGGTGCTTAAAATTGAACAAAAAAAATCACGTTTTGATTTTGGTGCTATCTAAAATGAACATTTTCAAAGCTTTCTAAGGTAGGAATCTTCATTTTGGTGCTTAAAAATGAACAAAACAACTCTCACACTTGATTTGGTGTTGTTAAAAATAAACCTTTTGAAGCTTTCTAAAGTAGGAATTTTCTTTTGGTGCTCATAAAAAGAACATGAAACACTTCAAATTTGGGCTCTAAAAATGAACACATTTCATGTTTTCATAATTAGGAACCTTTAAATTTGGTGCATAAAAAGAGCACAAACATCTTTCAATTTGTTGACAAACATTTGATTTACATTTTGTTGACCATTAATGACTAGGCCTGATTTTCTTAGAAACACTTCAACTTTTGGGCTTATAATGAACAAAATATTTCTTGATTGTTTTCACACCATTTCTATCTTAACTACTTGACGTCCTCAACACTTCAATTTGTGAAAATATAAAAAAGAACATTTCATTTTTACTCACATATTCTTGGGGATAACACTGCTTGAGGTGTTTAAAATCAATCAATTTGTGATGAATTGTCTTTTGTCCATGCATTGAGTGGAAAGCTGAAGTGTTTTGTCTTCTCCCCTTGCACCATTTTGGTGATCTTGGGTGAGCGAAGAACATTTTTGAGCTTTGCATTTGGTTTTAAATTTTACCTTAGAGAGGGGGCTTTCCTTGAGACACATCCCACACCAGAGAACTCATTGCAAGGTCTCAAAGCACATTTACTAGCAGGCTATATCAACGGTTGTGAAATCATAAGAAATTAGCTTCAACTCATGCTGACAATAGACTGCACCTAATCCCACACCTGAAGTGGAATGGTAATGGTTAAAGAGACTTAAGTGGCCAAGGAGGTGAGTGTCAAATTTCTGCATTCACAGTTACACTAAGAGCCAATTGTTTTAGAAGCCACCTTTTTATCAAAAACATTCTTTGAAAGTGGTGCATCAGAATTTACTTCTAAGAAGTTACTTTCCAAGTCCGACTACAGGCCTGTGCCATAAGTCACATGCAAAATCATTTCTTCGGAGCATGAGGCAGGCCCACCTAAGGGGATGGTTTCTCTCCACTATGGTTATAATTGTTTGTTAATGTTAAAATTATCCGATTACATTAAAAAAAAATTGTGACATCAAATTTTGTGTTTGATTTAAAGAAAAAGAACACATGAAAAAAAAACATTGAACTAGATGGTGAAATCACAAACCCTTTGAGATAGTGTATACTTGCAAAAAAAGCCTTATGTTTGCACTCCTTGAAATGATTTATCCTTAAAGGTTTTTGAACATTTCAGTTTTATTTTCAGGTTGCATTGATCAAAGTAAACACTTCGGTAACTATGGCTTGGGTGTTGTGATTTCACAACTTGAGCTATAGACATTCAGGTCACATAAAGTTCATGCTTTTGAGTCAGTATAGTTCTATTATATCATTTTCCATACTCAAGAACACAAAGGAAACAAGCACAAAGAGGTTACAAACTACCATTCCAACTCATAATATTTTTGCTAAACACTTAGGAGAAAAACAAACTGAAGTTGCTTATAAAGTCATTACTTGAACAAGATACTTGGAAAACCAAATTGGTCATAGAGTCTATCACTCGTTATTCCCATACTACTTATTTGAAATCAAAATCCAACAAAACATTAGGATCATTCCTCCACTCAAAAAATTCTATGATATCAACAGTTACTTGGAACTCATAGATAGTTCAAGTGTCTTTCCCACAACATATACTCTAGATCAGGAAGTGGAATATTGACCCTAGTTCTTGATGGGAGCCAATTATGTCCCATTTTATGGTATATTTTACCCTATTTCATCTACCTTCATATCTGTATCTAAGGGTTAATTTGAGGTATGTTAGATGTTAGCAAATCAACAATGCATATAAACCCAAAGAACTATGAAGTACATTGAAAACTAAAAGAAGAAACATTTATACCAGATAATCGCTGAAGCTTCCATGATTCCTCTTCATAGCACCTCCTAACTTGCTGCAAATATTTCCCTCAGATCGAACATATGAACAATTTGAAAATAAAGATTAAGTTCTACACAAGCTTTGAAGGATTTAAATAAAACTATGGCTATGTCTATGACAATATGACTCTAAAATACCAAATAACTCTAAGTATTAATATGCCAGAATAATGCAATTCATGTGTCTAATCTAAAAATGTGAGCAAAATGACATTTTATAGAAAATGCAATTCTAAATGGACATACGAGATCAACTTTCAACAAAAACCTAAAATCAGAGGACAAGATTTAATCTGATAACCCCTAATTAGGGTTAGGGAAAAATAATTAAATGAGCGATCGAGATGTGATTTGAGAAAATCAAATTGGCAGTGGAGAATAAATAAGATAATTAATTAGAAAAATAAAGATATTCAAAAATCAAGAAGATAAAGACTGCTTGATTTGTGAGATTCGAAAAATTAGGAAGATAAGAGTTGAATTGAAGATCAGATTTGAAAAATCAATAATTTGCTCAATTACTTGATTTTTGGAAGAATATTACCATTTTGAATTTGGATTTTGTGAGATAATAAATAATCAATTTTTAGATTATTTACTAAAATGAACAGTCAGTCAATAATATGATATCATTTTAAACAATTAACTTATTTAAAATGAGAGAAATCTTAATTTTGACAATTAAATAATTAAAGATAATTATTTAATTTAGAAGATATGATTTAATAATTAAATAAAATAATAAATTCATTTAATTATGAGAATTAGTGACATATTAAATAAATAAATGAAATTGATTTATTTAATAATCAAGAAGAAATAAATGAAGAAAGATAATTAAATAAATTAAGAAATTTATTTATTTAGGGGAAGACTTAGACAATTAATGATGTATTTAATAAATAAATAAAATTTATTTATTTAATAATCATGGAGAATATAATAGACACAAATTAATTAAACAATTGTAATTTATTTAATTAATAGTCGAATGTCGACGAAGGACATAATTAAATGTCATAATTATGCTAGGACGAAAGTGTTAAAAATAGAGCTTGTAGGCTTAGGTCATTTTTAAGTGTCTACTTTTTTCCTCTCTTTGTCATAATGTAGCATGTCGAATTGTGACAAAGAAAAAAAGTCAAAGCCATGCCCCAGTGAAGGTATAGAGTATCAATGCCCCCTTGGGAAATTTTTCAAATTTTTGGTCAGTGGCAAAAAAATATGGAAAGGGTCCTGATAAGTCAATTTGATGAGCAAAAAGACAATGGCGCAAATGGTTTCAGATTCTGACACATTTAAGGCAGCCAATGGGGTGGTCAAATTTGGTCAAAAGAGCCTCCAATAATAACCTAGTTGAAAAATGCCATTTTGACTTTATAAATAGGTTGACAAAGGGGTAAAAGTCAATTCATTTTCACTATTCACATTGCAAATTCGAGAGCTCAGAGTGAAGAGGACTGCAACGAGGATGGTGATTCCAATGACTGAGCATCGCCGTGAGATCAAGCGGACCTACAGGCAGCTAGTGGGTTCTGAGCCAGTGGTATGTACCCCTAACCACCTTTGTAATTTTCTCATTTTGCATGTCAAAATTAGGGTTTTAGGGTCAACAACTAATGCGCTGTGATACATATGTGTGCGCATAAGCAACATTTGACTTCGTGTTTGATGCATTTGATGCATCGTGACACAAGTGTAACGGGTTTCTAGGGTAGGCCAAGGGTTTGCAATGCATTTGACAAAAACTACGATACATTTGCCTTTTTGAGTGAAGCATTCAAATGAAGTGACACATGTGTCATATATCGTGATGCAAGTGCTCTGATGCAACACAATTGAGAGACAGAATGACACAATCAACATGTCACGCTGCATTTCAATTACAAAATGATGCAACTATTGTTTCACGATGCAAGTGTAGTCAATGCAACACATTTGACTTTGACTTTGACTAGGGCTGATTATGATGCTTTTCAAATACGAAATGCTTTTTGATGATATTGACAATTGTACAGAAGGTACTGATGCATTGTTTGGCTTTGTGCAGAGATAGCTAGCCCCCATATACATGCAAGAGAGTAGACCGTCAACTTTTCGGTTTGTTGATCAGCTGACTCTGCGAGAGTGATGACAATTGATGTCACTAGGTCTATTTTATGCTGCCTATATGCTTGCTATTTCAGAAAATAGGGGAATATTGACTATGTTATGCGATTGATGGCATTCAGAGACATGCTCTTTCCACCTGCCAATGGGAGAGGTGACTATTACACTGGAGGATGTTTACCACATTCTACTTGTGCCGATCTAAGGAGAGTAGATCATCTATGACCCTCGCCATAGCCATCAAACTTTGATAGCGTACTATCAAGATGAGGGTACAGGAATCGACATCCAGGGTTATGAGATCTACTAGGAGTTTATGGCAGAGCATTATGCTCATTTTGATGCATTCCTGGTGACACTGATCGGCTGGATACTGATTCTTGACTGTCACGAACATGGGTTTCCTATTGGTTGGGGAGAAGTTATGGTAGGGATGAGGCAGGATAGGATAATATATTCCTGGGGGCCCTGTTTGTTGGGCACACTCTACCACCAACTTCATGAGGTTGCCTATAGGAGGGCAGAGATAATTTAATGTGGCACCACCCTTCTGATGATCTGAGCCTGGGAGCACATAGCAATATTCTAACCACCTATTCAGAGACCATAGCTATCTGAGGGGATGCCCTATGCGTATTACTGTGCCGGTGCTCTTTAGCAGACACAGATAGGGGAGACAGGTTGGTGGCAGAATCAGATTGATACTATGGTTTCATTCATCTGGAGACCATACAAAGGCTACCAGTAGTGGGATGATGAGGTCGACCATCTCAGCCTTTGTAGACAATATCGCTACTTGATAGGGAGGGTAGTGTAGATCTAGTTGATTATAGAGATGTATTTGTTGCAGTGTGTCCTCAGAAAGTTTGGAGAGCAGCAAGGTGTACCTACAGACACAACCGCGTATACTTGGTCTTTCAGAGAGGCAGCTTAGGGGCTAGCAATTCCCATAGCCTTTTTGGAGCAGCAAATTGATGGGCTAGTAGCCCAATAGTGGGATTGGAGAGGTAGGGAGGAAGATATAGGGACTACAGCTGATTACGATTTATGGTAGCAGACACATAGACCAATTCCATTGATAGATCTAGATGGGCCAGCACCTGCGGACAGGAGGTTAGTTATACCTCATGTGCTGAGAGTTAGATGAGGGGGAAGAGATGGTGATAGAGGTAGAGGCTGGGGGAGGGATGGAGGCAGGGGGTGGGATGGAGGCCAGGGTGGAGGATGAGATGGGGGTAGGGAGAGAGGTCGGGGTGGAGATGATGGAGGAGACAGTCAGAGATGGAGGAGGGATGGGCAGAGATAGGGTAGGAGGGTGCAACCGTGCATGGCTAGAGTGGAACTAGATGCTATCCTAGAGGTGGCTAAGGAGGGGGAGAGAGAGGAGGAGCAGTCAATGCCAGAGCAAGAGCCTAAGATGGAGGAGGAGAGACAAGAGGAGCCTATGGCGGAGGAGGAGAGATAGGAGGAGCCTACAGCTGAGGAGGAGACTAGACTGGAGGTGGATATGGATGTGGATGTGGATGAGGGAGGTGGTGGAGAGGATGTTGTAGAGGATGATGATGACAATGATGATGCCATGGATGAGGCTGAGAGACTTCTGAGATGGAGGATGGTTGAGGGAGAGGAGGAGATACTGTCTTCCTCGACATTTCCCTAGGATGCCATGACAGACCAAATGGTGCCGGATCTTCAGAGGAAGTTAGATGAGAGTGTGGCAAAGGTGAGGGCACTATGGGTAGAGCTAGAGGTGGATCGAGTAGAGCGGGATCAGGTAGTGATCCACTAGCAGGATTTAGCACAGTGGTGTGTGGACTTTATGACATTATGCTCAGGACCTTCTGGGGACATTGCTCATGAGCTTGCTAGGGTGAGCACTAGGTATGGGTAGTACAGGATTCTATATGAGCAGGCAGTGCCTCCTGAGTGACGAGATCCTACACTATCACGGTCACAAATGAGAATAGGCAGTGGTCATAGATCATGGAGTGGGAGCAGCAGTAGGAGTCACACGAGTGTAGGAGAGTCTACCTCATCAAGGCACACATTAAGGCATAGGTCCCACCACTCTCACAGGCATACCTCAAGTCATCATTCGAGCCACAGTCATGGGTCTACTAGTTCAGAGCAGTGGTCAGCATAGAGGTAGCCACTAGTGACAGATCCGTCAGCCTCTCAGAGTCAGGCTATAGTGTCAAGACAGGTGTCTATTACCATGGAGATGATTCCATCAATGTCAGTTCCATTGGTTGCACAGATAGAGGCTGTTATAGGTCCACCCACTATCTCAGTGCTAGTCATGGATCCTCAGCCGCCACACTTTTCATCACGAGGGGATGATGAGAGCCATTCCTAGGGGCATGTTTGCTACATATTTGTTTCTATGTTATGATGATGCAATGCTTATTTGTTCCTATGACACTGTATATTTTTGTTAGATGATGCTATATGATGATGTAGTTTTGATGTGGGTCACATGTGTGTTATGCGATGCTATTTGATCTATGCATTATGATATATGTAATGTGAGTTTTTATGTATGATGTTGATTTATGATGTATGATTGTACTATTTATATGTCTTGTTATGTATGTCCTATGATGCTTACTTGTGATATGATGCCATGATGATGCAATGCTTATTTATATGTTATGTCAATTTTGTGATGATGATGCTAATGATATGCATAATGTATTTATTTTGAATGGATGCCATGTTTATGATAATGTTAATGCAATATGCAATGAAATGTATATGATTTAATGCTATGGATGATGTATGTATGGACCTAATGCAATGTTTTTATGATTATGTATGCACTTATTTTTTTGTATGTCATAGGATATCATCGTGAGATGGATGAGAGAAGATGACCAGACTGAAGGAGATGCATGTTAGTTCCTAGACCAAATCCTTCAAAACTTTAGCATAGGACTTCAATTATTATTGCTCTAAATCATCATTGGGCAGATTGTTGTAATGGCCAACAAACACCATGATATGACATAGATCAAGGAGTGCAAGTTCGTACCATCTCATGAGACAAGAAGTCACAAACAAGGATGATCATGACTCATACGAAGAGCGTAATTTCCCTAGTCTTTTGTCATAATCAACCACAAGAAAAAAAAGACAAGGGAAATTCATGAAATGTCATTGCTTCTCTAAATCCTATTTCCAGGACATCCTTGAGAAACTAGCAACATGATTGCCAAAATACAAAAATAGAGCCATTACCATGATACGTCATTGTGTTTCTAAATCCTAGAATCAGGACCTCACCAAGAAACTAGTAATCATGCATGTCAAAAGTCGAGACAAATGTCATGATACGTCGCTTCTTCTCTAAATCATGTTGTTGGGATCTCGCTGAAAAACTAGTAACATGATAAAATGCCAAAAGACAAGTGCCAAGTGTTTTCCAAGTATGTATGGATGTCGAGTGTCTTAATGTCAAGATGTTAGGTTTGATGATGTCAAGATGCCAGGGTGTCAAGGTTTTAATGATGCCAAGATGATGAATGTTGAAGATTACCAAATTCAAGGACACATCCTGAATAATGTTGATGTCAAGAGGATTGATCCCTAAATTTCAAAAGAGATCCCTCAAAATGCTAGGTGATAGAGATGGTGACGATGGCTAGGAAATCCTAAGGCATAAATGATAGAGTGTGTTCTTCAAAAGGACACATCTAAAGAATAATGATGTCAAGAGGAGTGATCCTTAGATGTCAAAAGGATCCCTCAAAATGTCGAATGACAGTGACGATGCCTAAGAAGGACACATCCTAAGGCATGAATGAAAAAGGCTATTCTTCAGAAGGACACATCTAAGAGATAACCAAGAGTTGATATTTTGACAGGTTATGATCATTTGACTTGTTTTGACCGAGTTTGGGTTGTGTTGACCATATGTCAATTTTTTTTGACATGCTGATGTGATTGTCATGTTTGCATAAATGATTTGCATAATTTATTTTAGGAGTTTGTCCATTTGGGAATGATTCACTTTGACTTGAAGACATTTTGATATGTGTTCCATTGTAATGCTATGAACCCTAATGGACTGACCTAGTGTAGCCTCAGAGGCTCATCGAAAGATGGCCTTGCCTACATCATACACTCAGAGACCTCATAGTTCGACACAACCAATGACTTTATCTTGATGACCAAAGATTGAATCATGATTTTATTTTGAAAAACATAAAAGGACTGACCTAAATCTCTTGGGGACTCAAAAATGAGTCTTTCCTATATAGCAAATGCGTAGAGACAATGTAGTTTAGACGAATGATGAAGACTAATTGATTGACATGACAAACTTGACAAGAGATGACTCTGTGTTTGCATTGTCTAGACATTGTGACCTTTTTGGGGTTTCTTCAGGATGTTTTTCAATTTTTAGATCTTTCTTCAGGACGATTTGCGATGTTTTTAGTTTTTTTCAGGACTTTTTGTGATGCTTTTGGTCTTTTTCCAAGACTTTTTGCAATGTTTTTTGTCTTTTTTAGGAATATTTGCAATGTTTTCGTCTTTTTTCAAGACTTTTTGCAATGTTTTTGTCTTTTTTATGGACTTCTTGCAATGTTTTGGATAGTGCATGATACCCACTACAGTCATATGATAAAACTTTTCCCCTAGTGAGGTCCAAGACTTAGCCAATTTTTAAAGGACATGAAGAAGGGCTATGCGTGCGATACCAGATGAACAGTATAAAGGACTTGATGTCAATCATTTATCAACCATGAGTGGAAGGGTATGATGTCATGGTGAGTGTCATGATAGTGATAGGAAATGTGTTCCATCGTAGGCCTTAGGCAGATGATGTAACAGTAGATGGATGAGCAATGATTGACTATGCATGGTGCTTGTTTGCCAGGTTTTCACCATGGTACTTATCCAAAGTGCCTGTTTGCCAGGTTTTCACTATTGGACGAATTATTTTTCTTTACTATTTTTGTCATTTTTCTTATTTTTTTGGTGCTGTCAAGACACCGATTTGCTAGGTTTTCATCAGGGCAACAATGTTTTTACCATTTTTCAATTTTTTTTGTATTTTAAGGTTTTCAGCTAAATCTTCTAATGCTATGCATAGAACTTTTAGAGATGTAGACTATTGATAGGCTCTGTTAGTTGTTCACCATCTGGAGTAGCTATTTGTTACACTCTAGAACCAAAAGAAGATATGATTACGTAAGGACCCAACTAGTTTGGTTCAAACTTTTCTAGATTTTCCCTATCAACTAGGTTCTTAGAGTTCTACATGAGGACTAAGTCAACAATGTCAAATTTCCTGACCATAAATTTCTTATTGTAACTATGACAGAGACAGTTCTGATACGCTTGTAGGTGGTTTAGGGAGTTTTTCCTTCTTTTCTCTATCATCTCTAGCTCGTGTAGGCACACATGTCTATACTCCTCATCATTAGTTAAACCCTTCAGGGAGACTCATAGGGAAGGAATTTCAACCTCAATGGGCAAGATGGCCTTAGCTCCAAAGACCAGGGAAAAAGGGGTGGCTCTTGTAGGCGTACAAATGCTAGTGCAGTAAGCCCATAGAGCAGGGTTGAGTTGAATATGCCAGTCACGACCAACATCATTGACAGTCTTTTTGGGGATTTAACAATGGTTTTATTTGACACCTCAACTTGACCATTTCCTTGTGGGTAATACAAAGAGAAAAAATGGTGTTGGATGTGAAATCGCTCACATAACTCACAAACTTCTTTTTTTTTAAATGGACATCCATTGTCAGTGATGATGGATTGTGGAAGGCCATACCAGCAGATGATGTAGTTGAGAATGAATTTGGATATTTGTTTTTGAGTTATGTATGCCAGAGGGATGGCTTCGATCCACTTCATAAAATACTTAGTGGCAGTGATAATGAATTTATGGCCATTGGACGAGGTTGGATGGATCTTACCCATGAGGTTGAATCCCCATTGAGTGAAGGGCCAAGGAGAGGTGATCGGCCAAAGTTCTTGTGCTAGAGCATGGAAAAAATCACTATGAATTTGGCATTGGAAACAAGTACTAACATATTATAGTGCATCTTTTTCAATGGTTGGCCAATAGTACCCAAGTCTCGTTATCTTCTTGGCAAAGGGAGGACCACTCGAATGAGTCCTACATATACCCTCATGTACTTTGTGTAAGGTTGTACATGCTTCGTTAGTATTGATACATCTAATGAGGGTGTCGTCAAAGCTATGACGATAAAGGGTGTCAGTGACGATGGCGTTTCTTGTGGCTTTTCAAATGAAGGACTTCCTTTGGTTATTGGACAGGTTAGGTGGAAGGGTTTGAGACTTAAGGTAGTCATGGATGTCTTGATACCAGGGAGAGTCAGGACCAACAAGTTCGCAGACCATTTCTGACTCTAGAATGTCATAGGCAGTGACCAACAATTGTTCTATTAGGAATTCCAGCTAAGGCATATTGCTTGGAATGTCGAGGAGAGAGCCTATTGTAGCCATTACATCTGCTGCCTTGTTCTGTGTTCTTGGAACTTGTTCAAAATTTACCATATGAAAGTATGTTTGGAAACTATCAACCATCTGTTTGTAGGGCATCAACTTCTCATCTTTTGTGTCCTAGTCATCATTTACTTGGTTGATGACTAACTGAGAATCGCCATAGACATGTAGTGTTCTAATTTTTCATTTCATTGCCATTATAAGTCCTATAACTAGTGCCTCATATTCTGCCACATTATTCGTGCATGGGAAAGCTATGTGGAAAGAATTAGGAATGGAGTCTCCTTGAGGTGTGATGAATAGGATTCCTGCCCCTGAGCCATGATTTGTTTGTGATCCGTCAAAGTAGAGTCTCCATGGTGACTTAGGTTCTGTATGGAATATTGATTCATCTGGGAAATCTGCCACTAAGGGATGATCACTTTGTAAAGGTGCATCCACCAGCTAGTCTGTTATGACTTGTCCTTTTATTTCCTTTCTTTCTACATATTGAATATCATATTCACTCAAAATCATGACCCATTTTTCTAGACGTCCTATTAATGCTACCCGACTTAACAAATATTTGAGGGGGTCAATCTTTGCTACTAATTATGTTTGATGGATTAACATGTAATGTCTTAGCTTTTGAGTTGCAAAGACCATGGCTAGAAAAGCCCATTCAATTGATATGTAGTTCAATTCATACCCAACCAATGTCTGACTAATGTAATATATAGCTCTTTCTTTTTCTTCTTGGTCATTTTGTGCTAGCAAAGCCTCTAGTGCTGAATTAGTGGCAAAGATGTATAGGATCAACAGTTTTCCATGAATGGGTGGCATGAGGACTGGCGGTGACAGTAAGTAGTCTTTTATTTGTCGAAAGGCTTCTTGGCATTTATCTATCCACACAAATGGGATACCTTTGCGTAGAAGAATTGGAATGGGTGACACTTGTCAGCCAATTGTGCTATAAAGCACCGGATAGATTGTACCCTTCCTTGTAGGGTTTTGAGTTCACTGATTCCTCAGGGCAGAGGCATGTCTATGATGGCTTTGAATTTTGCTGGATCAACTTCAATGCCTCTTCGAGAAACTATGTATCCCAAGAGTTTACTTGATGTTACACCAAAGAAACATTTCTTAGGATTCAGTCAAACTTTGTATTCTTCTAGTCTCTTGAAAATTGTGTCAACCCCTTCAAATGATCCTTTCTTGTTATTGATTTAGCCAAAAGGTCATCTACATAATCTTCCATTATTTTATGCATCATGTCATGAAAGATTGTGGTCATAGCCCTCTAATATGTGGCGCCTATGTTTTTAAGACCAAATGGCATGACATTCCAACAGTATGTACCCCAAGGGAAAGTGAATGTTGTTTTATGCTGATCTTCAGGGGTGATACAAATTTGATTATAGCCGAAGAAACCGTCCATGAGGGATAGCATCTCATATCCTGCTGTGAGGTCAACTATGATATCAATATTCAGTAAAGGAAAGTCATCTTTTGGGCATGCCTTATTTAGGTCTCTAAAATCTATGTAGACACGGATCATACCATTTGGATTTGTTACTGGCACTAGGTTAGATATCCATTTAGCATAATCAATAGACCGTATGAACCTAGTGTCTAGAAGTTTCTTCAATTCATCCTTGACCAATAGAGCGAACTGAGGATGCATTTTGTGTAACTTCTATTTGAATGGTTGGCATTAGGCAATAATGGTAGATGGTGCAAAATCAATTCTGGGTCTAATCTTGGCATGTCAACATAGGACCATGCGAAGTTGAATTTATGTTCTACAAAGAATTTGTGAAATTCTGGTCTCTTTTCTTCAGTCAAGGATGCAGCGAAGAGGACCATTTTGGGATCTTCTGCAGTTGATATGTTGTCTTCTATGGTTTCCTCTATAAGCATAGCTTATTTCTCTTGTGTTACAGGAAGAAAGTCTAGTCCTCCATCTTTGGGCACCTCAGAGAGGTTTTCACCCATAGATACGTCCTTTGTTTTTACTTTTTTGTCGTCAGAAGGTGCCTTTTGGTTTTCACCTAAAGACGTTTCATTTTTTTATTTTATTTTTATTTTTAATTTTGCAACTAGGTATGTCCTCACGTAATCCCATAAACTCTGCAATTGCCTCATCATTTTGAAAGGTTTCTAGGACTGGCAAGCCTTGTTGGTTCCAATCGACTAGTTGAGGATAAACTAGGGAAATGCCATCATCAGCGTTGGTGAATTGAGGGGAGGATGTAGAAAGCATGCAAATGGATTCAGTGATATTGTAGATGAAATTATCATCACCAAATTCCACATCAAACTCTATCCAATATTCCCCTTCACTTGTTTCATATTCGTTGTCAAAGTAAGGGGTGAAGGACTTAGAGTCATGGTTGTCAATGTCATTTGGTAACTCAGTTGGGTTAGACTAATGGGATTTAGATGGTGGGTCTTGTATGTCATGGGGAATGGTAATGGGACTGTGACTATTGGGTGGATGATCGATTTTAAATGTTTGCCAAAATTTTTGGTGAGAGGTAAGCTCCCTTGTTTCAAAAAACAAATCATCGAGGCAACAGTCACTTAAGGATCTTTGAGAGCCAAATTCCCACTCTTGGGAGTCAGTTTTGGTGAAGGTTTCCTTAATAGTCTCGACACTTTTTGAAGCATGCACGTGCTCACTTGAAAGCCTAGTGGTACGTCGGTCGTCATTGTTGGGCGATCCAAACCCTAATCCAAGATACTTTGGTATTTTGAAAGGTTCTATGGGCTCTCTTCATCCAATTTTATTTTTTCCTAGGCCACTAGTGCCATCGTAGCCCTTAGACTTCATTATGTCATATCCCTTGCCATATTTCTTAACTAGTAATGGGGATAGTTCAACCATATCTTTATAGAGCCATCTTGTAATATCAGCCAGGTCCTCATTACACATGTCTCCCCATTTTATGAAAACTATTTTTGGTGGAACTTTGAAAATTTCTTTGGGTTCCATTCTAAAACATGGCCAACCATAGACCTTCGGAGACTTGGGTATTGTTGTTATGCTATATGTTGTATGTAGTTTGAATTCTCCATAGCTGAGGTCCTAGATCTTGACAGTGGTCTCAGCTTTAGGGTTTGTGGAAGATGGTGGTGTGGTGGAATACGTGGACAGAGTGGATGTGGAAGATGATGCAAGTATGGATGGGTCAACGTATTTAGAAGAAGAGGAGCCAAGATCTTCTCAGTTGATGGGCACTTGGTTTTTGGAAACAACCCTTAGGTTGGTACAATATTGAAAAGGGTTAGGGTCTCCATATATAGTGATTTATGTGCCATCAAATGGGAATTTTAAGCATTGGTGATATGTGGATTTAACGGCTTTTAAGGCATGAATCCATGGGAGGCTGAGCAATATGTTGTAAGGTAATTCTAGATCCAGGACCTAGTAGGTTGTATCCATAATGACTAGTCCCACTTTGATAGGAAGATAAATAACACCTCATGAAGAGCATTCTTCGTCATCATATGCTTTTATCACTATAGTATTTGTAGGGTCTACACATGCATCAAAAAATCCTAGAGCCTTAACCAATTTCAAGGAGCATATATTCAATCCTGCTTCGCCATCTACTAAAACTCTTCTAACCCTATTCTTATGGATGAAAGTTTCAATGTGTAATGCATCGTTATGGTTAGTCTTGGGTGAAGAGTAGTCTTGATCAAAAAAGGTGACATGGTGAGGCATAGTGAGGTATCCCACCATGGTATCAAATTGGTTGACATCAATATCCTTAGGGAATGATGACTCTTGCAAGGTTTTATCTAGTATACTCTTATGCATGGGAGAGATGCGAAGCAGCTCGAGTATAGAAATTTGCGTGGGAGTTTTTCCAAGCTAGTCGATAAGGTTAAACTAACTCTTGGGTTGCTATTGCTTTGTGGTCAAGGCGGGTTGTGATTATTTAGAAGATGGAATAGGTATGGTGAGCTTAGGTTGCCTAATGGGAGGTGGACCAACTATGGTGACCTTTCCACTTCAAGTAGTAGCATTGCATTGGGGTGCTCTCTTAACTGTGATGGTATTGACACATTCATTATTAGTTTGGATATTGTTTATAGTGGTTCCACCAGAATAGTCATATTTGGCACAGGAAAAATTGGCTTGATTATTGTTTATCGTTGGACCTAACGTGGAAGCATTATTAGACCCATGGTCTTGTAGTGGGTTCTTATAAATGGTATGATCTAAATTAGAGGAAAATTGTGGTCCACCTACCTCAATGATACGATTCTTGATAAGGTCTTGTATCATATTTTTCAGTTGTCGATAGGAAGAGGTTTTATGTCTTTTTTCCCAATGATAGTCACAAAATGCATTATCGTCCCATCATGCTAGTTTGAATTGTCCTGGGTCATATGGTTTTGGTTCTTGAGGTGTGATGACACCATTCTGAAGGAATTTCTTGAGGAATTCCTCAATGGGTTCACCCAAAGGAGTGTATGTGCAACCCCTAGGGAATTGTCTCATCTAATGGTATTGTCCTTGATTATTTTGGCTGCTTTGGTTGTTTGGGGGGACATTGGTAGGGGGTGTCGATATAGTTATTGGTTTTTTTTGTGGTTGAACCCCTTTTAGAGCCACTACAGGACCCATAGTGTTTGCAACTTTGGCATCCACAACACTGTCATTTGTAATGTATTTATTTTTGACCCAGTACTTATTTTTGTCAGTGAAAGGATTTGCATTTTTGTTTTTAGGACCGTATCTTAGCTCTCCCTTTGCAATAAGGGCTTTCTCATTCTGGACACCTTTTTCAACTAGGTCCATGAAGGTTGTGCAACAATGCACTTGCAATGCATATTTTAAGGGTCCTAGAAGTGTTTGAATGAACATGTCCACCTTTTCCTTTTTAGGTATGTCTATGTGGCAATGACTAGCTAGGCTTCTCCATTTTGGAAAGAATGGGATGAATGTCTCACCAGTATCCTCTTGCATGAGATTGCATAAGCTAGTAATAGAGGTGTCCATGTCAATGTTTTATGTGTAAATTTTTATGAATTTGTGCTTAAGTTCATCCCATGTTTGGATATCCTTTTGGGTGGAGAACCATTCAAGGGAAAGACCTGCAAGACTTTTAGAAAAGAGTCTCATCAAATATGTTTGTTCATAGGCAACATCCATACAGTTGGTTGCAAATTTGTGGACATGTTCGATGGGGTTTGTCTTTCCTCTGTATTTGGTAAAATTAGCTGATACATATCTTAGAGGAAATGGTGTCACGTATAATTTCATGTCGAAGGGATATACAGATAGATCATATGACACTTCTGATTTTTTTTTGGATATCTGTATGTTTTCTATGGTCTTCTTTAGACCCATTAGTTTTTCTTGTAAGGAATCTATTATAGGGTCATTTGTGGTCCCATATGTTGGATTGATTGGTATTCCATAGGTCCCCATTTATTGTGCGTGGATGTTGGTGTATTGTTGAGGGATGGGTTGTTGTGACATGTATGATGTGTTTGGATTTGCGTGTTGTTGGTATTAAAAGTTTGGATTGGGGGTATGTTGGTGAGTATGAATATGGGATGAGTATGTTGGGATGTGTCCCCTAGCCATTTGGGTCGATATTTGGGGAATATGGCAACCATGAACATTTTGGTGTGTGAATGATGCCATGGGCTATGTTTTTTGACTACCTTGTCCAAATTATTGGGTTTGTACAAGGGGAATGTTCATATTTTGTCCTTGGGAGGTGATGGAATTTGACTATGTTGACATGTTAACATTTTGTTGTTGTCCTTGAATAAAAATATGTTGTTTATCTCCACCCAAAGGATTTTGTGAGATACCAATGAGAGGATATGATGAAGATGTACTCATGGTACTAGATGTAGTTGTCAATGGAGGATTTTTATGGCTTGATGATGCCCCCATGGAATTTACCATAGTGGTAAAGAGAGGATTGGTATAACTTACCCACACTGCTGAGGAGCCAAAGGTGGTTCCAGCCGATTATGATGGTGTTATGGATATTGTGGGCATTGTGATGGATTGTGATCCTCCAATGGATGTAGCGTTTATTGAATTGGAGTTATTTTGAATGTTGGAGGTAGAACTCATGGTCATTGTAGCATCAAAAAAGGTATTGCTTGTGGTGCTTGGAGGTTGACCATTATTAGACATGTTATGTGTATTGCTGATGTAATTGGCAGGAGATGTCGATCTCAAGGTATTGATGTCAAATCCTTGAGGTAATTTGGCTCCTTGACTTAAAATTATTGCCAAATATTTGTCTCTGTCATATAAGACCATTTTTTTGACAAAGTAGGCTTCCTTCGGATCTTGTGTTGCTACCTCTAGATTTTCCTCAAGTATTTTTCCATATTCATCCTTACGTAAGAATAGTTCAAAAGGGTTGTTTGATGAGGATGTTATGGTCATAAGAGGCTGAGTATGTGTGTTGCTGAATGGGTCGTCAAATGTCCAATTTGGGTCATATGTGTGATTGTTGACATTGGAAGTGGAGTCTTGTCCAAAGTTTTCCATTTGTTTTTTTTGTCTTTGGAGTCTAGTTTCCACCATAAAATGAGATTGCTCAAATGAAAATGGCGAGGATGACAACTAAATGCGAGGATGACAACTAAGATGGTAATGTTGACTAAGTACTTAATATGATAAATGCAAGGTCTAGGTTCAAAATGACAACTAGGATGAATAATATTTTTGTATTTTTTGGGAATAAAGTATGCAAGGTATAAAATAGAGTGTAATTTGGAGAAAAGGATACCTCAACACTTCTAAGCTCAATATTGTTCCCGATTTCGATTACTAAAGGACTTGTTGAAAATGAAAAAATGACAAGGTCAAAATGACTAGTGAGTTTTCCTAACTAGACTATTGAGTTGGAAACTCTCACAAAAGGGACAACGACTGAAAAAGAGAATGATGATTAAGTCCAAGATAACCTAGTTTTGAAAGCAAGGATGTTGTAAGTTGTGTTGAGATTAACCTAATCCAAAGTATATAGGGATGAAAACCTAGGGTGAAGCTAATGCCTAATATATGCAACTAAAATTTGAAAGATGAAGCCTATGGTTATGAAGGAAAACTAATGGTTGAAATTTTTTGAGCAATTTCAAGGTTGGTTTATGATAAAATCCCTTTGGAAACAGTGTTTGAAAAAATATTGACAGAGTTTGGACTCAGTTTGGAAAACATCTCATAACACATCAAACATCATCAAATGACATTTGAAAACCTATTTCCTCTATTAATTAAATAATACAACATTATTTAATTAATTCACATTTCATCATTTCTTGACAAATTAAATAAAAACTAGTTTATTTAATAAATTCCTAAAAACCCTAATACTACTATTAATCAAATAATACAACATTATTTGATTAATTCATGTTTCATCATTTTCACCAATTAAATAAATTTCATTTATTTAATAAAGTCATAATCTTATCTTATTTCATCCTGGTTAGTCAAATGACACTAATTATTTGATTATGTCACTAATTCACCTTATTCCTCAAAATCGATTAAATTACTAAATCATAATAATTTAATTATCATACTTTCCTCCAAATTTGAATAATTAAATCAAAATCAAAATCAAAATTGGAATAATATTCCTCACCCACTTTTTGATTGAGGAAATAATGGATTGCTAACTAAGCAATCTATTTTGCTAACTAAGCAATCAAAATCCTAACTCAACGCTAATTGATCAATCAATTGCTAAATAAGCAATCAAAATCCTAAGTAGCCAATATATTATTCAATCACCCTAATTGTGCAATCAACTTTGCACAATTTCCTCATGTCTAAATCCTCTCAACTCATTTTGACCATTGATCTGGATATCCTACAACGCGATCTTGACCGTCGATTCAAAATTTATTTTTCTATAAAACAAACCTCTCCATTTCCAAATAAGGATGAGAATATCAACTTACCTTATGTAACAAAGTGTTGTCAGGATCACCATTGATAGAGCTTCATCATTTCTTCAAGAACAAGCATTGATCATCAAGCTTTTACACCAAGCAATGGAGGCTTTGCAGTGATACAAACAATCCAACATCATGAAAATACACTCCAACATGGGATGGTAATCTCTTCTTGTTATTTAAATTCATTTTTTTAATCTTAGGATCTTACTTTCATTCAAATATTAGCTTAGAATTGTTCATTTCATGAGTGATGGAATAAGATAGATTAAGTGTTTTTAAATTAGATCAGTTTATGATTTCAATCTCGCATTTGATCTTGTCTTTTGCATATTTTCCTAATGGATTCCTTCCCCCTCACACATTCGGGCATGCCCAATGGGACCTAGGTCCTCCTCACTAACATTTTTTGAGCTAAGCTACAAGTTGCAGGGTTTTGGGAGCTTTCAGAGGCATTTCATGGACTGCTAAGCAAAAGCTCGCTTTTGATTGGAAATTTTTTTGAGCTTTTTCTAGAAGATCCATGCCTTTTCAATGGGAATGGCACTTTTGCACTAAAACTAGTGTCTTTGCTAAAATAACCACTCTTTTTCTTTTTCTTCTAGGTTTGCATTGTATCGAAAATCTAAGCTTTTTCTAGAAATTCTGAGCTTTTGCAAAAAAAAAATTCTGAGATTTTGATATTTTTTTTGAGCATTCACTCTAGAAAACAAGTGCATGGATCTTGAACTATTGTAATGAACATGCTAAATGTTTTCTTGTTTTGTAGGAACTAATGATTTTTATGTAGGATTTGAAACACATTGACTTATTTTATGCAGGGAAGATGATCGGTCCAAGTTGTTTTTAGATCCATAAGTATTTTTAATTAACTTAGGAACTTCATTTTGGTGCATTAAAATTAACAAACAACTCTCACATTTTTATTTTGGTGCTATCTAAAATGAAAATTTTCAAAGCTTTCCAAGGTAGGAATCTTCATTTTGGTGCTTAAAATTGAACAAAAAAACTCTCATGTTTTGATTTTGGTGCTATCTAATATGAACATTTTTAAAGCTTTCTAAGGTAGGAATCTTCATTTTGGTGCTTAAAAATGAACAAAACAACTCTCAAACTTGATTTGGTGTTGTTAAAATAAACCTTTTGAAGCTTTCTAAAGTAGGAATTTCCTTTTTGGTGCTCATAAAAAGAACATGAAACACTTCAAATTTGGGCTCTAAATATGAACACATTTCATGTTTTCATAATTAGCAACCTTTAAATTTGGTGCATATAAAAAAGGGCATAAACATCTTTTAATTTGTTGACAAACATTTGATTTACATTTTGTTGACCATTAATGACTAGGCCTGATTTTCTTAGAAACACTTCAACTTTTGGGCTTAAAATGAACAAAATATTTCTTGATTGTTTTCACACCATTTCTATCTTAACTACTTGACATCCTCAACACTTCAATTGGTGCAAAGATAAAAAGAACATTTCATTTTTACTCACATATTCTTGGGGATAACACCGCTTGAGGTGTTT
This sequence comes from Sequoia sempervirens, assembly GCA_007258455.2. Classification (NCBI taxonomy): domain Eukaryota; kingdom Viridiplantae; phylum Streptophyta; class Pinopsida; order Cupressales; family Cupressaceae; genus Sequoia; species Sequoia sempervirens. The sequence continues at coordinate 468,278,411 of VDFB02058242.1, read as the reverse complement.
AAAATCAATCAATTTGTGATGAATTGTCTTTTGTGCATGCATTGAGTGGAAAGCTGAAGTGTTTTGTCTTCTCCCCTTGCACTATTTTGGTGATCTTGGGTGAGCGAAGAACACTTTTGAGCTTTGCATTTTGTTTTAAACTTTACCTTAGAGAGGGGGCTTTCCTTGAGACACATCCCACACCGGAGAACTCATTGCAAGGTCTCGAAGCACATTTACGGGCGGGCTATATCAATGGTTGTGAAATCATAAGAAATTAGCTTCAAGTCGTGTTGACAATAGACTGCACGTAATCCCACAGCTTAAGTCGAATGGTAATGGTTAAAGAGACTTAAGTGGCCAAGCAGGTGAGTTTCAGATTTCTGCATTCACAGTTACACTAAGAGCCAATTTTTTTAGAAGCCACCTTTTTATCCAAAACATTCTTTGAAAGTGGTGTATCAGAGTTTACTATTAAAATTAAAATTATCTAATTACATTCAAAAAAAATTGTGACATCAAATTTTGTGTTTGATTTAAAGAAAAAGAACACGTGAAAAAAACATTGAACCAGATGGTCAAATGACAAACCCTTTGAGATAGTGTATACTTGGAAAAAAAGCCTTATGTTTGCACTCCTTGAAAAAAATTATCCTTAAAGGTTTCTGAACATTTCAATTTTATTTTTAGGTTGCATTGATCAATGTAAACACTTTGGTAACTATGGCTTGGGTGTTGTGATTTCACAACTTGAGCTATAGACATTCAGGTCACATAAAGTCCATGCTTTTGAGTCAGTATAGTTCTATTATATCATTTTCCATACTCAAGAACACAAAGGAAACAAGCACAAAGAGGTTACAAACTACCATTCCAAATCATAGTATTTTTGCTAAACACTTAGGAGAAAAACAAACTAAAGTTGCTTATAAATTCAGTACTTGAACAAGATACTTAGAAAACCAAATTGGTCACAAAGTCTATCACTCATTATTCCCATACTACTTATTTGAAATCAAAATCCAACAAAACATTAGGATCATTCCTCCACTCAAAAAAGTCTATGATATCAACAATTACTTGGAACTCACAGATAGTTCAAGTGTCTTTCCCACAACATATACTCTAGATCAGGAAGTGGAATATCGACCCTAACTTTTGATGGGAGCCAATTATGTCCCATTTTATGGCATATTTAATCCTATTTCATCTACCTTCATATCTGTATCTAAGGGTTAGTTTTAGGTATGTTACATGTTAGAAAATCAACAATGCATATAAACCCAAAGAACTATGAAGTACATTGAAAACTAAAAGAACAAACATTTATACCAAATAATCGTTGAAGCTTCCATGATTCCTCTTCATAGAACCTCCTAACTTGCTGCAAATATTGCCCTTAGATCAAACGTATGAGCAATTTGAAAATAAAAATTAAGTCCTACACAAGCTTTGAAGGATTTAAATAAAACCATGCCTATGCCTATGACAATATGACACTAAAATACTAAATAACTCTAAGTATTAATATGCTAGAATAACGCAATTCATGTGTCTAATCTAAAAATGTGAGCAAAATAGCATTTTATAGAAAATGCAATTCTAAATGGACGGACGAGATTGACTTTCGTTAGAAACCTAAAATCAAAGGACAAGATTTAATCTAATAATCCCTAATTAGGGTTAGGGAAAAATCATTAAATGAGTGATCGAGATGTGATTTGAGAAAATCAAATTGGCGGTGGAGAATAAATGAGATAATTAATTAGAAAAATAAAGATTTTCAAAAATCAAGAAGATAAAGACTGCCTGATTTGTGAGATTCGAAAAATCAGGAAGATAAGAGTTGGACTAAAGATCAGATTTGAAAAATCAATAATTTGCTCACTTACTTGATTTTTGGAAGAATATTATCATTTTGAATTAAATTAATTCAAAATATGGATTTTATGAGATAATAAATAATCAATTTTCAGATTATTTACTAAAATGAACTGTTAGTCAATAATATGATATCATTTTATATAATTAACTTATTTAAAATGAGAGAAATGTTAGTTTTGACAAATTAAATAATTAAAGATAATTATTTAATTTAGAAGATATGATTTAATAATTAAATAAAATAATAAATTCATTTAATTATGAGAATTAGTGACATGAAATAAATAAATGAAATTCATTTATTTAATAATTAGGAAGAAATAAATGAAGAATGATAATTAAATAAATTAAGAAATTTATTTCATTAGGGGAAGACTTAGACAATTAATGACGTATTTAATAAATAAATAAAATTTATTTATTTAATAATCATGAAGAATACAATAGACATGAATTAATTAAACAATTGTAAATTATTTAATTAATAGTCGAATATGGACGAAGGACATAATTAAATGTCATAATTATGCTAGGACGAAAGTGGTAAAAATAGAGCTTGCAGGCATAGGTCATTTTTAAGTGTCTACATTATCCACTTCCACATTCCATTTCCGTTCCATATCATACTATTTCGCCATTTTATGTTACATATGATTAAATATATATAAGTGGTATTTAATATAGTTTTGGATAAAATATGGAAATTAATGGTTGTTTGTCTTTACTAATAAGCATTGTGATTTTCAGAATTGGGAAATAAAGCTTGCAACATGCATATCAGAAGAACTTCCTGTCACCTTTTATGCAAAATATCTTCCTGTCACTTTTTGGTCAAGAACTTCTATTTATCAGTTATGTCCAACAACTTGTTAAAGATGATGTCAGCCTCCAAGGTGGCATTAGTTACCTCCATGGTGTTGACTGTGTACCAAATTTGAATAAGCATAAGAACCCGTGAGATTTTTGGTAAATAAATATGAAGGGACATGCAATTACTAGCTATGTAAAGGAAACCATGAACTTTCTATTTTTACTATATGTTATAATTAAACAATGTTTAGTTTATGGCCAGCAAAAAAAATGGCACAAAGTACACTCAACCAAGTTTCTATGTGGACCATTCTATAAACTAACTGAAATGGAAGGAAACCTGTGGTGGAAGACATGCTTGCTAGCTGACAAAAATAAAGATATTCCCATCTCTTATATTTTCTCACTATTATAACAACGTTGTTTTAATCTATGGATTAGCGACTCATATCTTTGTCTCTTCTAAGTTTGTTGGTCATAGGCCAAAACAAACTTAATATTTTATGTAGTTCATTGTTTCAAACAACTCTTATATAGGTTAGCATATTGTAAAGTATTAGATAGACAATAGACTTTGACAACAAACTTTTGCAGTAGATTTCTGTATAAAAATTTTGAGAAATAAAACAATGTTTATTCTAAGCAAGGAAACATAGGAAAGCTTTCATTTTATCCACAGTGCAAACTAGGAGCAAGGGCCTACTCCTTAGGGAATCTTGGTGATGTTTTATTTTTTATATTTCATTTTCTTTTGATTTGGTTTGGTTAACATAGACATTATTTCCTTTTGACTACGTGATTTCAATTTTAGCATAGTTTGGATAAAGAATATATGATATGAGTTATTTTTCTATTATAAGCTACTACTGTTATCACTGCAAACTATTGTTGTTATTTTTGCAATCATTGTGTTATTGCCACAGATTTATCATAGCTCCTGTCACTTCTGTCACAGAATAGAGTAGAACATAAATATAAGTTTGAACCAGATCTTCATTATAGGTGTTCCTTTGTGTTTTCTAGCTGCATTTCATCCCCATTTAATTTGTTGCTTTCCTCCATTTAGGTATACTACCACAACACCTCTCACAAGCTTATGATCCCTGGATTGGCATGTATAGACCAAACTAAAATTCATTATAAAGCACTAAATATTTCTTATTCCTTATCCTAGTTTTGGCCTATCAGTTCTTCAACATTTTGATTTTTGAAATAGTAGCTACATTCCAAAACAACACTCAAACTTTAGTGTTTTTGAGTTTCATAACAGATCATTCGATACCACCACACCTAATGACCATTTGGTGACCTAGAGCTCCCATTCAACAACTAGGCCTTGTAGCACCTATTATTCAAACTATCCTTACACACATTGAAAGTGCCCAAACCAACATCATCAGTAGTTTGAGAACATTCATTTTTGAGAAAAATGAAACACCCCATCAATTTCTCACAGCATCCATCATCTTGAATGAAGAAGAAGAAAAGGAAAACATAGTATTAGGAAGACCCATATTACTACCTCGTGCCTAAAAACAGGTATTGAGTAACCTTATAATAGGGTATTAAACACCATAAACCACAACATCCTCATACCTTATGACCATTTGGTGACCCAGAACTCTTGTTCAACAACTAGGGCTAGCCACACCAATCTTTTATCGTTCAACACACATATTGAAGGTGCCCAAACTGACATCATCAACATTTTGAGGACATTTATTTTTGAGAAAAATGAAACACCAGGCCAATTTCTCATTGCATCCATTGTCTTAGATGAAGAAGAAGAGAAAGCAGACATACCAACTGAGAGACCCATATTACCACTCCCCGCTTGGAAATAAACATTCTTATTCATCCATGATTTCATGTAGAGTTAGGATACCCAAAGTAAAGACTATAAGTCATTATTCTCGACTTAGGAATCTTAAACAAAAGGCTCTCAAGAAACACCTTGTAGCACTACACAAAAATAGAAACAAACTAGTGGAAATTTTTTATAGATGTGCTTCCAAAAACAATCCAAATTTGTACGTGTTCTTTTTTGGCCAAAACCTAGGTCTTTTCCATGATACTAAACTTCTCTAGAGAGGTAAACTAGATTCACATAACTAAATCTACCCTCTTATTTAGGTCAACATTGGATTTGAAAACTTTAGAGGTCTAGCATCATTTTTTTCTTCTTGTTTATGACAACCATGAGGTCACAACATAGAAAAGAGATGGAAGCAAAAAAAAAAACACTAGCATCCCACCAACCAATGCCATACATAATGAAAGTAGTCCTTAGGGTTATAGGTTAGATGATCTTTAAATTCCACAAAAGAGGCCTATGTATAGAAGTACTTTCAATGAAGAGGAACTAAACCACAAACAAAAGGAGTTAATTGAACAAAACAACCAGGACCCAAAAAAATTAGTTATAAAAGAGGTAGACATAGAGGAGGAAATAAACAAGGATGAACTATTCAAACATTCCAACAACTCCAAGGTTCTTAAAGTAATGGACAAGTTGTTGAGAAAGGACCCAAACTCCTATTTCTTTAAGTTAGCAAAAAGTGGTGCTAAATTACCAATAGATTTCAACATAGAAGCTCTCAAGGATGACAACCTTATGCCCCTAGGGGATAACTCGATTATAAAAGAACCTCTAGAAATCCCAAAAATGCCACCTATGTTCTCACAAAATGATGGTCAACCCAAATAGAACCCTTTATTTAGAAGACCAACTCAGGTTGAACAAGAAGCAGTAGCACAACTGTATCAAGGATGACCATCACAATATCAACCACCAAACAAAAATCCTTCTCCTGGATAGTATATACCTTAGAATACCTCAAACATTGACCCATCTCAAAACATTCAATACCTTCAACAGGGCAGAACATAGGGTCCCCCTCCTAATGGTCAATACCTTCAACAGGCTAGAACACAAGGTCCCCCTCCAAACAATCAGTATCACCAACAAGGTAGACCATATGGTCCCCTTCTAAACCAATAATACTAGCAACAAGGTGTGCCACAAAGCACCCTTCCACAGTCATCCTACCAACAAGGTGTCCTAATAACGCATCAATAGGGTAACCTTCAGTTTAGTACTACCCAACAACAAGGTGTGCCACATAGCACCCTTCCCCAATCATCCTACCAACAAGGTTTCCCACTAACACATCAATAGGGTAATCTTCAATTTAGTCCTACCCAGTAGTAAGGTGTTTCATAAAGCACCCTTCCCCAATCCTCCTACCAATAAAGTGTCCCAATAACGCATCAACAAGGTAACCTTCAATTTAGCCTTTCGTGTAGGACCACCTACACCACAACATCAATTTTGGATCATTTGAATGCCTAGTAGGTTAATGCTAGTATTTTTTGAGTCTTTTTTCATGAATAAGGTCTAAAAATACCAATCATAATGTAAATGGAGGGATTTTGTATCCTTTAAGGATGGAATGTTAAGTTTGTACTTGAAGAGTCCTTGTAGCCTTTGAAGGAAAAATATGTAAAATGTAATTGGGAATACAAGAACAAAGTCTAGGAGTCATATTGGGGGTAAAATAAAGGTGTCCAAGTAGGTTCTTGGTGTCTTTAACAAAATTTTTCCATAATAGTGTCATTTAGCAATTACTTGTGAATAATAGTGCTTTTAATCCAAAAGAAAGTTAAGGTGGTTACAAGGTGGTTGTGGGCGTTGGGGAAGATTGTCATGAATTAAAAGTGTTTAAAGTCCTTTGAAAGGAATGAGGGATGTTGATGATTCAATTGTGGTGGACATTTCTTTCAAATAAAGCAACTATTCTCTATTTTACTTACTATTTTCTTTTATTTTCCTTGATTTTCTGTGTTTTCTAACATTGTACAGGCCATACAAGAAGATTGATGATTTAAAAACCTTGTGATTCCTATAGGAGATGGAACTAGTAGGCTTATGAATCTATACTGAAGTCTAAATCATAAACTTGTGTAGTTCTTTGTTGTTATTTTGTGATCTTCCTATGCAGAATAGTGAAGTACCGTTTGAAGTTTCAGTATGTTCTAGGTCTTCCCCACTTACTGTTATGGCATGTTTCTCAATAGGGAGGCATGGAGATAGATTATGATAAGTTTCTTTGTGTTTTGGAATGGAAATAAAGTTGGTTACATCCTATAGGATGCCACCACAGTGAGAAATAAGGCCCTGTTCATATAAGAATGGTTAGAAAAGTAATGTGTTTTGTTTATTTGGTTGTTGGAATTGACTAGAAAATGGTGTGAAACACCTATGTAGACCCTAAACAAGTGATTTGATATCTTGATTGGGCTTGGAAGGCCTTAGAAGGTTGAAAACCTAAAAACCCTAATTATTTGGAAGGAAATTGAGGGTTTTGAAGAACGATGGCCTAGAGGTTGAGTACTTTTCTAAAACCTATGGAATTGGGAGTTTTGTGACATTTTTGATGAATTTCCAAGAGTTTGTGGGGTTAGGAGAAGTTTAAAGAGCACTTTGTAAAATAGGGCTAATTTCGTAGCCTTTTTGTAGGGCAGTTTGAAGGTTCTCCAAGAAGTTGCAAGGAAACCTTGTATGTTTGGCTTGGGAATGGTGTTGGGGGTCTGATTAGATACTAGATTGATGATGAGATGGTCCTTGAGAGGCCTTCTCTAAAATATAATCCAAATTGTTGAGTTTTGAAGCCTTTTAACCTTGTTGATAATTGATCGAAGATGGTAGAGTGTGTCATCAAAGTTTGTTGTTTTACTAAAATCTGATTTTTTTGAGTCTTCTCCACCTTGAATCTGCATCAGTCTTTCCCATCAACAAGGTGTGCCATAGAGCACCCTTCCCTAGTCATCCTACCAACAAGGTGTCTTGATAACCCATCAATAGGGTAACCTTCATTTTAGTCCTACTCAACAAAAAGGTCTGCCATAGAGCACCCTTCCTCAGTCATCCTACCAACAAGATGTCCCAATAACACATCAAAAGGGTAACCTTCCATACACTTCATCTTAGCAACAGGGAGCTAACCCTCCTTACACCCAAAAAGGATCTAACCCCATATACACCCAAAATAGTTACCAAGGTCTTATACACCCACAATATTTGATATACAGCCCAAACATGGTGAGACACCAAGGCTATTATACACAAAACTCACAAATAGACATACCAAAAATGGATATGGAAATGAAGCTAGAGGTCATTATCAAATGGGTAGTAGGAATGCAAGCAGGAAAAGAAAAGAAAACTTATACTATCCAAGAAATATGCCCATTCTCATTTGATCAATCTATCACTACAATACCCTTTTCAAAGAATTTTGAAATACTTAGGTTTGACAAAAAATATAAAGGAATAGGGGATCCAATAGAGCATATACAGATTTCTTGATATCATGCATGGAAGTATGACATAATAACTCATATCTCATGAGACTATTTCCATGCAGTCTTATAGGTCATGCTATGGAATGGTTCACTCGTTTGATGCCAGTAGTCAAAAAATTTGATGAATTGTCTAACAAGTTCATAAGTAACTTCTCCTTTAACATTGAGTGAGATGTCACCATTACGAGCTTATCCACAATCAAAAAGAATCAAGGAGAATCTTTTATCTCCTACCTACAATGATGGAGACACAAGGCTAGTAGATGTAAATGGCCCATTCTTTATAAGGAATTGGTAGACATTCATTACCAACGTCTTACCTAAGATTAATTATCGGTTCACAATGTTATGTCCAGTATATTTTGAAGAAACCATTGTGAAGGGGTTAAATATCAAAAGATCCCTCATTGCAAGAGGATCCCTTAAAATAAATAGCTCAAAAGATAGTCCTTTTACTTCAAATGAGAAACCTAAAGTCTAGGCTAAAAAAAAAATGTCATAAACGATGGAGTGGTTGATGCTAGGACATTATGGTTAGCATAGAACACAGTTCCAAAAAAACCACAAGTAGTACAAACAAGCTATGCTTCAAACAATGCACAAAACAACCAAAATACCTATCCCAAGAACAATTAGGTTGTAAACCCATAAATGAATTAGGGGGGACAACATAGGTAGTGTGATCAACCAAGAAGGCAATTCACAATTCTAGGCGAGTCATTAGAAACAGTCATGCACAAACTAGTACAAAAAAACCTCCTCAAAACTAATGACCGTACAAACTATGAGGAACCTAGTTTCAAAACACTGTGGTATAACAAAAAGGACTTGTGTGATTTCCAATGATCAAAGGACACACCACAAACAACTACATGAGACTCAAGCACCTTATCCAAGATTTAATAGACAAAGGGGAGGTAGATGTCGAACATCATCCTAGGAATAAGGACTTGCGAATTTAGGCAAACCCAATCCCAAACCATGCCAAATGGAATGAAAAAGGAAAGAAACAAGAGTACCATAATGCCAATTACACTTATGGGGACACAATTTTAGGAACCATCTCACAAGTTGATGATAATAGGGAAAACGTGGTGACTATACGAGGAGGAGACAATAACTGTAATGTAACCACCCACTGAGGAAGAGTTACAATTCAAGGAGCACCACCCAAACCTGCAATCAAGTCACCTAGTGACTATAGTATTGTAAAAAAATTAAATAAAACACCTGCCTTAATCTCAATCTTGGAGTTCCTAAGACTATCACCTGCCCATAGGGAAATACTTGAAAAGGAATTATAAGCAATAGTCCTTGATGACCTCAATCCTAGTTAGTTCCAAGCTATGGTTGGTAAGATCACACAAAGTAATCCTTTAATCTTTTCTGAGAAATATCTACCGTAAAGAACATTCCATAACCAATCCCTCTACATAGAGGTTGGTGTTCATAAAACCATGGTCAAATGAGTACTAATAGCTAATTGTGCAAGTTTAAACATTTGTACCTTAAAATTTGTAAAATAGCTGGGGTATTCTAATGATGTAATTAACAAAGGGAAGTGTGTCACAATAAGATCTTATGATGATCTAGAAAGAAATTCTGAAGGAACAGTCAGGTTACTAGTGTAGATAGGGCCAGCCCTAACATAAACCACTTGTCAAGTACTAGATCTTGAGCTGCCATACAACCTTCTCTTGGGACACCCTTGGATCCATGCCTTACAAGCAGTCCCTTCTACTTTTCATCAATGCCTAAAATTCCCCCATGAAGGAAAAGAGATAACATTATATTCTGATCCTAAGCCATTTCATTTATGTGCCAAGTTAGAGGAGAAGTACAATAAAATCCAATGTGTGCCTACCAATGACATATAATTCCACTCCTTCTCTTATGTTGATCCTTCAACACTTCCATCCACCTCCACCAAGAGCATCACTAATGACCAACCCAAAATGGAAGCCAAGATTTAGGTACTTGACAAAGGTAATGGGAATTACTTTTTCAACCAAGCATTCAACATCAACATGCTTCTTCCAACACCTAAAGTGTATGGGGTTCCAAAAGATATCAAGATAGTACAAATGATTTCCAAGCCCACTATCTTCAATAAGTGGGGAGACATGCAAGATGAAGAAATATTTGAGGATAACTTTTTATCTATGATTTACAAGGAGGACAAAGAAGAACCAGAAAAATTAGAACCTAATTTTAACCCTACTACTAGAGGTTATCAATTAGTTAAACAGATGGGATATAATGGAAAAGGTGGCCTAGGGATACACAAACAAGACTGGTTAGAACCTCATACAATAGAACAAAGGGATAATAATATGGGGCTAGGTTATAAGCCAAAAGATGTGGTTATTCCAAAAACTAGACGAACCTCTTGGAAGAAGTGAGAAACTTCTACTAGCATCAAGGCACTAGATAGCTATCTTACCTTAGACAATGAATTACCTATTGAAGACTTATTTGATAACTTTATCATTGATAGGTTCCCTCTCCAAGATATTCAAAACATTCCTAACATCTACTACAATTCTGGTTCAGACTCTAAGGAATACGAGTGGGATTCCCCTTCCTTCATCACCGGATATTATTCTCCCACTTCTAGCAATGACGACCTGGACAATCAATGGGAAAAAGAAACCCAGACCATACTGAACCTTTCATCCACTTCCATAGGATTTGGGGATAAATATGATAACCTCCCACTCTAGTACCTGCAACTCATATATTGGCATCAAAAACAACATACACCTATTTTGGATCAATTCTAGAACAATGAGGCAATTGTGGAGTTCATGGGACTTTGAATGGACATACCAGTTGGAGACCACAAAGTAGGATTCATCATGGAACTTGAACAAGAGACATACTTTGGTGGAGAGATTGAATCTTCCAGTCATAAAAATAAAAGAAAAAACATAAAAATATGGTCCCCTAGAGAAAACCACCTTGTGGCTCTATCGGATCCTAAAAAGAGAAAAATAAAGGATGCATTCGAAGGTGAAAACCTCTCAAAGGAACCCAAGGATGGAAGATTCAATCTCCCCATATTAGAATATTAGGAAAGGTCAACACTACTAGTAGAAGAACCAGAACCCATAAATGTTGGCACAATAGAGGACCCGAAGATAACCTAGCATGTTGCATCACTAGACCAAGAAGAAAAGGGCAATTTCATAGCTTTCATCAATACCCAGAAGATAAATTTTGCATTAACCTATGTTGACATGCCTAGAATAGATCCAACATTAGTGGTACACCATCTAGCTATAATGCCTGAAGCTAATCCTATCAAGCAAAAACTCAAAAATATGCATCCACAAACAGCATTACTAGTATAAGTAGAGCTAAATAAACTACTAGATGTGGGTTTTATTAGACCTATTGACTATCCACAATGGATGTCAAATCTAGTACCAGTGTCCAAACCTACTGGGGGCATAAGGATATGCACATACTATAGAGACTTGAACAAAGCTTGTCCAAAGGATGACTTTCCATTCCCAAGTATTGACATGATTGTAGATCTAATAATAGGGCATGAGATGCTATCCACAATGGATGGTTTCTCTAGATACAACTAGATAAATATCTCTCTAGATGACCAACACAAAACAATATGTACTTGTGCTTGGGGAACATTATGTTGGAATGTAATTCCCTGGTCTAAAGAATGTAGGAGCAACATACCAAAGAGAAATGATGACATATCTCATGATATGCTACACACAATCATGGAGTAATATGTGGATGAAACTCTAGAAAAATTAGTCAAAAGAGCAAACCACTAGACAAACTTGGCCAAGTTATTTGATCATCTTGAATAATACAATCTGAGACTCAATCCTAAGAAATGTGTATTCAGGGTAACATCTGGAAAAAAATTAGGGTACATAGTATCGAGAAGAGGGATTGAAGTAGATCTAGCCAAAGTAAAAGCAATAATGGAAATGCCTCCACCAAAGACACTGAAACAATTAAGGAGCCTACAAGGGAAACTGCAATCCATTAGGCAATTTATTGCACAATTGGCAAAAAAATGTCACCCTTTCACTCATCTCCTACATAAGGAAATCACCTTAAAGTGGCATAGGAGATGTTACCAATCATTCCAACAAGTCAAGGAGTACCTACTTACTGCCCCTGTACTCATGCCACCTATTCCAGAAAAGGAAATGATACTTTATGTGTCTACCACATAGGTAGCACTAGGAGCTCTCTTGGCCCAGTTAGATAATAGCAATAAAGAAAGGGCAATCTACTATATCAACAAAACACTAGTGGGATATGAACTAAACTACTCACCCATTGAAAGAGTGTGTCTCTTAGTCATGTTTGCAACACAAAATCCGGGACACTACATCTTGAATAGAGAGGTCAAGCTGATTTCTAAAATAGACCCACTCAAGTACCTACTAGCAAAGGCAGCCCTAATAGGCCGAATAACCAAATGGGTAATGATCCTAAGTGAGTTTGATATAGAGTATGTGGATAGGAGAGCTATCAAGGGACAAATTATAGTAGACCAACTAGCTAAAGCACCCTTGGATGATCATAAACCTCTCATAGTGGATTTTCCAAATGATAATATCTTGATGATAGAGTAGGTAGACCAATGGACCCTATACTTTGATGGGTCCCATACACAACACAGATCTGGAGCTAGTATCCCATTTCTCACACCACAAGGACATAACATACCCAAGTCTCACAAGATCGCATTCCCATGCACAAACAACATCTAAGAATATGAAGCTCTTATCACAGTGTTGAAAATGGCTATTGAATGGAAAATAAAAGAGCTACAGGTATTTGGAGACTCTCAGCTAGTGATCAGACAAGTGAAAGATGAATACCAGAAAAAGGATGAAAAATTGTTTCCATATAAAAGGATGGTAGATAGCTTCAAGGAATATTTCATCATAATAACCATTGAGAAAATTCCCCTAATCAATAACAGAGCTACCAATGCAATGGAAACAATAGGCTCACTACTTGATATTCCACAAAATGTGCCTAAGTATTAGTTCCTCATGGAACAACTGTTGGTACCAGCATTCAACATCCCAAAATCAGAATTGGTATGTGTTGTTGTTGATCCTAATTCCCCATGGTACCAAGATACCTTTGACTACATTCAACATGGTACTATACCCATTGACTTAACGACCACTCAAAAGAAAACCTTTACCTATAGAACTTCCCGTTTTACCATCTTAGGAGATACCCTATACCATTGTAGTCTAGATGGTATGTTACTCCAATGCCTTGATGTAGAAGAAGTACAAATATCCTTACAAGAGGTTCATGAAGGTATTTGTGGATCCCACTCTGGCAGACTTAATCTTGTCCAAAAACTACTCAGAATTGGATACTACTGGCCCTCCATGGAACATGTTTGCATATAGTATTCTAGGAAGTGTCGACAATGTCAGCAACACAATGACCTTGTTCATGCACCAACACAAGAATTGAGACCTATAACCACACCATGGCCTTTCTCACAATGGGGATTAGACTTGGTAGGCAAGATATCACCCGCTTCATCCAATGGGCACAAATTCATTATCAAAACAACATAGTATTTCACTAAATGGATAGAGGAAATTCCATTGACCTATGTCACCAAAAAATAGATATTAAAATTCATTTTGAATTATCTAATTTCAAGTACAAAATTCCCCAAACAATAATAACATATAATGGAACTCCATTCAAAAATTGGGATGTCCATGAACTCTATTCCCAAATTTCTATCCACCATTTCTTTTCCACGCCCTATTACCCTCAAGGTAATGGTTAGGCTGAGGCATCTAACAAAACCATACTGAAAATACTCAAAAAGACTGTTAATGAAGCTAGTTGTGATTGGAATTTGTAGCTAAACCCAACCTTATGGGCCTACCAAACTATCATTCGCACACCTACTAGTGCCACACCATTTTCCCTGATCTATGGATCAAAGGATGTCTTGCCTATTGAGGTCAAAATTCCTTCATTATGAGTTTCACTAAAAGGAATGGTCAACAATGAATAATACAGGGTATCCAAGTTGAATGAATTAGAACTCCTAGATGAAAGACATTTGAGTATGTTAAACCATCTATAGTTTTATCAAAATTGACTCAAGAAAAACTATGACAAAAGGATCAAGGACATGAAATTTCAAGTTGGTGAATTAGTGCTCAAAGAGAATCAAGAATTACAACTCAATCAAGATGGAAAAGGAAAAATTGAACCTAATTGGTTAGGCCCATTTGTCATCACAACAAGCTATGGCTCTGGGGCATATCAGTTAGCTACTCCTAAGGGAGATCCTTTAGCTAAACCATTGAATAGCCGCCATCTCAAGAAGTTCTACACATGAAGTATGTCAAAATACCCTAGGCAAAAGGGTAAAAATCCACAAAAAAAAAACAAAAAAAAAAATCAAAAAAAGAAAAAAAATAATAAAGAGAAATAAAATGTTCTCTTAGTGAAAACTACTTTGTGGGTCTCTTAGAATAGGCACCATATTGAAAACTTGGAGAACAGGTACTATGTTTGAATAAACTTGCATCATTATCTATCAATGATATCCATGTCATCCACCCATTTCATTTCATAATAAAGCAGGATATCCAACCATGGCTTGTCATTGTAGACACCTAAAAATGACCTAGGCCTGCAAGCTTCATTTTACCACTTTCATCCTAGCATAATTATGTCATTTAATTATGTCTTGGTCCACATTCGACTATTGATTAAATAATTCATAATTATTTAATTAATTCATATCAATTATTCTTCATGATTATTAAATAAATAAATTTTATTTATTTATTAAATCGTCATTAATTGTCTAAGTCTTTCTTTAATTAAATAAATTTCTTAATTTATTTAATTTCCCTCTGCATTTAATTATCCTTGATTATTAAATAAATGAATTATATTTATTTATTTATCGTCACTAAGTCTTAATTAAATAAATTGATTAATTTATTTAATTAGTTGGTCTTATCTCCTAAATTAAATAATTAAAATTAATTATTTAATTGCCAATTTCATATTCTTCTCATTTTAAATAAATTAAATTATTTAAAATGTCATGTCAATCTTAACTGTCAGTCCTTTTTGATAAATAATCTGAAAAGATTATTTATTATCTCTCAAAATCCATAATTTGAATTAATTTAATTTGAATTAGTAATTAATCTTCCAAAAATCAAGTAATCGGGCAGATTCTTGATTTTCCAAAAATATGATCTCTTTGATTTTTCGAATCTGGCAAATCAAGCAATCTTATCTTCTTGATTTTTTAAAAATCTTCATTATCTAATTAATTTGTCTCATTTATTCTCCTCCGTCGATCTGATTTTATTCCGACCATTCGATTAAGGATTTTTCCCTAACCCTAATTAGGGATTCTCAGGTTAAATCTGGATCATTCGTTTTAGGGTCTCTTCATTGATTTATCTTGTCCGTCTGTTCGAAATGGCCTTTTCTATAAAATTCCATTTCCTTCTCATTTTTCACACATGTTGACATTTGGCATAATTACTATAGGCATTCATTTACTTAGTTTCATATTCATTGTCATAGGCAATTGTAGTATTAATGATTATAGGCATTTGATTAATATTGGCATTTGTTTTAGACATAGACATAGGCATTGGCAATAGTCATAGGCATATCAAATCCTTAAAATCTTTTTGTAGGGCTTAGGCATTTTAGATTGCTCAAGAAGACGAATCTGAGGGCAACATATTATCCAACAAGTAAGGAGGTGTAACGAAGGTGAAGCATGGAAGATGGAGATTCTTGGTAATATCCTTTCTTGTATTTTCATTTCATTCCATTGTAATTCGTTATATCATTGGATTTTAATGTTATTTGATCTAACAATTTAACAATCTGATTTTCCTTCGATTACAGTCATTGATTAAGGAAAGTCGTCTTGTCCACAACTGGGGGCAATGTCACAAAAGTTGGTGGATTTTTTTGTATCCTATCATGGTCACAAAAAACATCAAAAAAATCCAAAAACATACAAATAGTAAAAATGATTTTTTTTTTTGAAAAACATAAAAAAAAACAACGTTGGGTTATTCCTTCACTCAAACAGTCTAAGATATCAACATTTTCTTGAACCTCACAACTAGTTGGAAGCATATTTCCCACAATATATCCTCTAGACATAGAAGTGGAATATCAACCCAGATTATCAATGTTGTTTACCCAAAAATAGTTTATGCTTTGAGAAAAATGGTAGAACTAAGTGGTCTTTGTGTGTACAAAGTAGGAAAGGCTCATTAGCCCCTAAGACCCTAGGTCATTCCCCTTAAGTTTCCAACATGCTTTATTTCAACTTAGTCAAAACATAGAAAATCCAAAAACATTCACAAAATGGAAAAAAGTTCAAAAACATTCAAAACAAACCAAGTGAACTATGAGCCTCTACGTGTATAATGTAGGCAAGGCTTATCTTTGATGAGCCTCCAAGACCCTAGGTTAGTCCCTAGAAAATGTCAAAAGCAACATTATAAAACTTAGAAAAATCAAAAAGACCCATGTTTGCCATCATAATTCACAATAAAAAAAATCCATAATAAACAAACTGTCACATTCATCCTTTGACAAAACAAACGAAACAAGCAAAGCAAACAACAATAGCTAGAACTTTCAAGAAGAAAATCACAGAAGAATTTGATAACAAACATAAATAAAACAAGACCAAGTATCAAATACATATCTTTTTAACATGACCCAAAAACATCCTGAGATATGTCTTAATGGATTCGTTCCTACAATAGACATGATCAACACCAAATAATAGACCCACCCCAAATAGATATGGCAAGTGATATAAAGGAATTTTTTTATCTTTTGTTGTCTTATGTTTTTTGTGATTTATATTATTGACTCATTCCCAAGATCTCTCAAGGATGTCCATAAGGATTTAGAGAAGAAGGAATGGGGGCAATTGAGCATCATTTTGATTTGTTTTTTGTGGATACTCTTGTTATACTACCATGGCAAACACTTACTTTGTTTTGTGTGTGAAAGTCATCTTTGGAGCATTTTGTGTGATAATGACATATTAGGTTCTTAATACCACTTGTGTTACTAGTCTAACATGTTTTGAAACTTCTCACCCATACACTCTACCAAGGTTTCCGTATGTTTGGTATGAGCAAGAATACTCCTTGTTTGTAGAGTCAAAGTCCATGCAATAGATACAAAATCACCTTGGTCACTAATACCCTGGTGCATCATATCTATTTGGTATATCAAAAAGGATTGTTCAAACTACAAAAGTCTCTAAAGCAAAGAAAATGCAACTCATCAACTACTAACAAACATCACATTTCTATCTATCATGGTTTCTTCTAAATTAACATCATATTTCTATCTATCATCAGATATTTCCTCTAACTAACATCCACCCTGCATAGCAATATCACTAATATCATTCTACATACACAATGTCATCAATACATATCATGATGATAATAAACCAATAAAACATCATGTATCATGTATGCAACATACATCAACATCATATATCACAATGATATATTTATCATCCATAATAAATAATATGATACAAAGTATGATCCATCTATCCATATCATAAAAATAAATCATCATATATCATCATCACATAAGTATAAAATGAGAATGAATCAAAGAAGGTATATATCATATATATCTTCATAAAAAAGGAGAATACATCATTAGTGTGATAAGATATACAAAATCACAATATCTATACAAGACCTTGACTGGGCTAATGAGTATAGGCATACGAAATACATGTCTACAAAATGCCTCTAAACAAGGAACAACATAAAGATCAAGTAACCAAAATAATACCCCACTAGAAAAAGGATGAAACCCTATCGATCACCAAAATGATTTGGTTATCTCACAGACTAATCACCTACGACATCACCACCTATAGAACTAGGCTCTCCAAATTTTGGATGTCAAGCACCCTTGGGAATGGTAGCCTCATACAATGTATGATAGTAGGTAGACCTCTACAAATAATGATCACATTCTACCCTAAGAGTATCTCTCTCTATGGTCAACAACTGTACAAAATCCTCGACAACATGTCGTCAACCACTCTCACTATCTTGCTCAGTCCTCAAAGTATCTATTTGAGCCTTTGTAGCCTATCATCTTGCTATCTTTGCATCTCTGGCAGTAGCCATCTAAGCTAGTAGTATGTCTCCATCCCTAGCTGGTGGAGGGGGATTTGGAACCTTCCTATGACCGTGCAGTTGAGGTGGTTGCTCATCCTGATCACCCTGCACTCTATCACAATGAACTCTACCCTAAGCTCTATCCAATTGCTCTGCAAGGACCTCAATATGTTGTCACTCCCCATGATGATTGGTAATACTTGATCTACTTGAAGTAGGAGTACCCCCAGGAATAGTAATTTTCAGAGGCCTGTGATGAGACCACCACTCATCATAGTCATCAGAAGTACCTAGATCTGTGGGACCAACTGACCAGCCCCAATCAATTGGGGAAAGTGCTCTAAAATTGGAAATAACAATATCTATATCAAGTTGAATACCCCATACATGAACCTCTTGTGTCGTCCGACCAAAATGAGCCTCATAAGTATCAAGAACTCGCCCCTGTCTCTCCCCAAACTGATGACATACTCGGTCTGGAAGATAACACTCTAGCACAATATCAAAATGAACAAGCAATGAAGAAGTCTATTGACAATAGACAAGGTGATCTACATCCTTTGGCCAAGAATCACACCCTAAATATGGTCTCCACACAAAACTAGGAATATCATCAAAAACTCAGTTCCAATAAGGAAGATCTCCAGGCAAGGTGTAGTGCACAAAATCACCATACTGATATGAGTATGGATCATTAGGATGATGATCTCGTATCCCATCTAGATGAGTAATTGCAATGTGCTCCCATGCCCGCATATGCAAAAGTGAGACACTTGTGGAAATAGATCTCTCTCCCCGATATATGATCTTGTGCACATCTTTGTACAAGTGAGTGAGAAGACACGGACCCAAAGTATATCTCATACCATACTCAAGCATACTCTCAATGCACACACCCCAACCTCCAGGAAATGGTCAACCTTGGCTATCAAGAACAACAAGTCCTGAAATAAAACCACATAAAACTAGTGAGATAGGATCTACACTATCAAAAAAATCAGACAAATCAATCTTCGACTAATGAATCATCAAGTGTTGAGCACCTAACACACATTGCACAATAGGGATACCATGTCGAATATGATACATAACCAACTCTCCATGAATGGAAAGATAAAGTATCCTTCACACATCCTCAAGGGTGATAGTCACCTCTCCTGTAAGTAGATGAAACGAGGATGTTTATGAATGCCATTATTCCACCAATGTGGTCATCATGGTAGTATGTGTCTTGATAGGAGGCATATAACAAATGTGAGTAGTCCCACAACATCAAGAAAGTTCTACTCTAACACACCAAAATGGGAAATGGGATCAAACAAACATCATGGACGTGTCTCCCTTAGTTGTAGTACACAACAAGGGGGAGACACAATACAACACAAAACATGATAACAAATGAACACATGCTATGGTTCCAAGAAAATCTAAAGTCAAACAAGGCAAGAGGAGTCAAAAGCTCAGGTTTTAAGAAAATTCTCAGAAATCACCAAACAAAGGTGGGGTTTTCAGGCAAAGTCAAGCTTTCTCAGGAAAATGCTTAGAAACAAAAGTGAGGAAATATGACAAAGGCAAGGAAAATTGACAAAAGCGAGTTTCTAGGGCCAAATAGTCAAAGGCAAGCTCTAAATCAAAGGTGAGATTTTAGAGAAAATTCTCATAAAAACAAAGGGGAAGATCCTAAGCAAAGGTAGGGAAACTTGGAAAAGGCATGGATTCTTGACATCAAAGGTGTGAAAACTAAGGCAAAGGCATGCAAAATAGGAAAACTTCACTTTTGAACTAGAAAACTTTGTACACGCAAAATGAGAATAAAAGGAGACAAAAGGGAAAAAGTGAAAAGGTACATGCCAGGCCACCAACATCTGAAGGCCATCCATCCTCTTCAAAAAGCTCAGAATGATGTGGGACAACATCAAAACATGGCATTGCTCCTTGAAAATTGATAAAATGAGAGAACTAGAGACAAGAATTAGCTATAGAGTCAAAACAAAAATGAGATATCTACAAAAAAAATTGCCTATATAAGCCATAAGAAAACCCTAATTTCTACTTAGGGAAACTTTCTACATTCAAAATAGAAGCCCAAAGAAACATCAGAACAAGAAACAAAAGACCTATACACCTAATTCTATGACCTAAACACATCAAAACAAAAATAAAACAGAGTTGTGATCCCGACCTCAAAACTTGAAATTTTTTGTCAACCTCTCGAGGGGGCAGCATAGAGTCTTACCAATCATTCCACAAAACACTGGGGAATAGTGGGGCATAATTTTTTTTCAAAACACTTGATCTTAAAAGTAGAATCATTGAAACAAAGCAACCAGTACTTTGTATCAAAGAGGGGAAAAATGTAGACATGGAAAATTGACTTAACAATTATCACAAATTCAAAATGTCTTGGAACGACCTTGAAACAACTTGGAACAACTCTGAATCAATTCAAAACATCTCAAAATGACCTTGAAATGACTCAACACAACTTTGAATCAATTCAAAGTATCTCAGAATTACCCCAAAACGACTTGAAACAACTCTGAATCAACTCGGAATGTCTCAAAATGACTCTGAAATGACTCAAAACAACTCTGAAATGACTGAGAACAACTCTGAATCAACTCAGAAAATCTTGAAATGACTCTAAAATGACTCAGAATAACTCTGGATCAACTCGAAATATCTTTGAATTAACTTGGAACATCTTGGAACATCTCTGAAATATCCTAAATCATCTCAAAATCATCCCATGACATCTCATAACACATCAAACAACATCAAATGACATTCAAAACCTTATTTCCTCTATTAATTAAATAATACAACATTATTTAATTAATTCACATTTCATCATTTCTCAAAAAAATAAATAAAAACTAGTTTATTTAATAAAGTCCTAAAAAACCTAATTCTACTATTAATCGAATAATACAACATTATTTGATTAATGCACATTTCATCATTTTGACCAATTAAATAAATTTCATTTATTTAATAAATTCTTAATATTATCTTATTTCATCCTGATTAGTCAAATGCCACTAATTATTTGATTACATCACTAATTCACCTTATTCCTCAAAATTGATTAAATTATTAAATAATAATAATTTAATTATCACACTTTCCTCCAAATTTGAATAATTAAATCAAACTATTCAAATTGAAAAAATTAAAATCAAAATCAAAATTGGAATTAATTAATTAATATTCCTCACGCACTTTTTGATTGAGAAAATCATGGATTGCTCACTAAGCAATCTATTTTTCTAACTAAGCAATCAAAATCCTAACTAGCCAATCTATTCTTCAATCACCCTAATTGTAAAATTAACTTTGCACAATTTCCTTATGTCTAAATCCTCTCAACTCATTTTGACCATTGATCTAGATATCCTCCAACGCGATCTTGACCATCAATTCAAAATTGCTTTATCTATATAACAAACCTCTCCCTTTGCAAATAAGGATGAGAATTTCAACTTACCTTATGCAACGAAGTGCTGTCAAGGTCACCATTGATAGAGCTTCATCATTTCTTCAAGAACAAGCATCGACCATCAAGCTTTTGCACCAAGTAATGGAGGCTTTGCAGCGATACGAACAATTGAATATCATGCAAATACACTCCAACATGGGATGGTAATATCTTCTTGTTATTTGAATTCATTTTGTTAATCTTAGGATCTTACTTTAATTCATATAGCTTAGAATTGTTCATTTCATGAGTGATGAAATAGGATAGATTAAGTTTTTTTGAATTAGATTAGTTTCTTATTTCAATCTCACATTTGATCTTATCTTTCGCATCTTTTCCTAATGGATTCCTTCCCCTCACATAGGAACAAAAACAAGGATCGAAGTGCTCTGAATCTACTTTCTAAACTACTAATTTATTTTGAAAATAGTTGAGATTAAGGGGTTCAAACAAGGGATGTACACAAATAGGTGTTGTTTTTCTTAGAAAAACATAACATAGTAACTCTTGTACAACCTTAGCATGGTGACCTTTTTTTTAGTATTTTTAAAATTGCTACGATAAGAAGTTAGCTAACAGTATGTAGTTGATGTACAATTTTTCTAATAATTTTTTAGTGAATATTTGATTTTTTCTAATTTTTGAAATCGACACTTCCTCAAAAATAGAATTTTGGCCATACTACCCCTAAAAATTTTGGAAACTAATTGATTTTAAAAATCAATAAATTGTAGAATGGAGTCTAGTTTCTAAAAATGTATTTTATTTGAAATTTTGATGAATGGTTAATTTATAATGAAAAAAACACCAAACACTACTTTTTTCCAAAAAAGAGACACACAAACAAGAAATTATGGATGAAAGGCTTAAAATTGTTAGAAAGTGAAAAAAATTACATCATTGGATGGCTAAGAGAGAACCTAACATTACCCAAATGTTCGATTTTTTTGATATTGAACCACATGCAATCCTGATGGTGAGCTCAAACCCAATTATGTGAAATATTGTATAATTTGCAAAATCACATCTCTGGTTATTGGGAATGCCCTCCAAGCCTTTGGGTTGGTATTCCAAGGAAAATACCAATCCAAAGGATTGGGGATTCCCAAAGCAAGATTTAATGCATGTGCATTATAATGCGCTCATATTATATCTCAATTTTGACAGTTTTTAAAATTTGTGGGGAACATTTCTAGCAAGACATAATGCAAGCATGGTATAACACACTTGTGTTATGTCTTGTTTTATGTTAAATGATACTCTATTGAATGTATGTGTATATATTTGTATGTTTGTATGTACATTTATGCTTGTATGACATGTATGACATGTATGTATGACATGTACGTATGTACATATGTATGTATGTATGTATGTATTCCTGGCTGCATCAATGCATGTATATTGTATGTATGCCTATATGTATGTAAGATTATATCTACCCATGTACATGTATTCTTCTATGTATGTAGGATTGTATGTAAATATGTATTATGCTTGTATGTATGTATTTATGTATGTCTTTAGAGGGAGGGATAATTTTAAGAGAGAGAGATCTAGAGTTGTCTAAGTAGGGTGGGATTGGGAGAGGGATAGGGAGAGAGAGAGAGAGAGATGGGGTGGAAGTGACAGTTTAAGAGAGAGGGAGTGGGAGAGAAGGGGTTGGAGTGAGAGGGACTTATCTAGGTAGGGTGGGAGGGATAGAGGGAGGGAGAGAGAGAGGGGGGTGCGAGAGAGAGAATTGAGAGAGAGGGAGACAAAGAGGGGGGAGACAAAGAGATAGAGATAAAGAGAGAGTTATGTAGATAGGGTTCCAAAGAAAGATACTTGAGAGTGTGAGCGGGGTGAGAGGGAGAGACTTGAGAGATAGGTAGTGACAAGGAGTGCAAGAGAGAGGGAGTGTGAGTGAGAGACCTGAGAGAGGGAGAGGGTGTGGGAGGGAGTGATTTGATAGATGGAGTGAAAGAGGGGGGTGGAGTGAAAGGGACTTATCTAGGTAGGGTGGGAGGAATAGATAGAGAGAGAGAGTTACCTAGGTAGGTTTCCAAAGGGAGAGACCCGAGAGAGATGAGGGGTGGGAGGGAGGGACATGAGAGAGAGAGAGAGGGAGAGAGAGGGAGTGGGAGAGAGTGTGAGGGAGATAGAGAGAGATAGATATAGGGAGAAAGAGAGGGTGGTAGGGATTGATTGAATGAGAGGTGCATAGAAAGAGGGAGAGGGTAGATAGAGAAAAATATAGAGGGTAGGAGAGAGAGAGGGAGGGAGAGGTGAGATGTATAGATAGAGAGAAATCAATAGGTGTTGAGGGTATAGGGTTGATGGTTTATAGTGTATTAGGGTTTAAGGGTTGAGGGTTGAGGGATTAGGGTCAATGGTAGAGGGTATTGGGTTGAGGGTATAGGGTAGAAGGTTTAAGGGTTTAGGGTTAAAGGGTTTAAGGTTAAGGGTTTAGGGTTGAGGG
This sequence comes from Sequoia sempervirens, assembly GCA_007258455.2. NCBI lineage: Eukaryota > Viridiplantae > Streptophyta > Pinopsida > Cupressales > Cupressaceae > Sequoia > Sequoia sempervirens. Next base: position 468,254,233 of record VDFB02058242.1, on the reverse strand, counting down.
TAGAGAGTTTAGGGTATAAGTTTGAAGGTATATGGTTGAAGGATTAGGTTGAGGATCCAATGTAAAGGGTAGAGGGTATAGGGGTTGAGGGTTTAGGGTTTAACGATTGAGGGTTTAGGGATTGAGGGTTGAGGGTTGAGAATTGAGGGTTGAGGGTTTAATGTATAGGTGAATTACATATTTTTGGCACCTTAGGACTTACTAGCACTTCTAGGGTTTTTCACCTAAAAGGAGAGAGTAGGGCCAAAAATGCTTATGATTCATTCAAATTCAGTGCAATATGGATGAAATATGAATGAAATATGCCTAGATATAATGTTTTGAATGCAATAAACTAAAGGAAAACAACTTGTTTGAAAACACATTATGTAATACAAAATCACCTAAAAAAATAGAAAACTGCAACAGAAATGAATCGAATTGAAAGTGTGCACCTGCAATGTTGAAGGAGACTAGAAATGACATTTTAAATATTGTTGATTCTATTTTTAGGCTTGGTAGGACTCATTCACCATTTTGGGTGAATCAGTCCCAGTTCTGTAAAACTAAGTCGAAACCCGTTTCTGACAAAAGGGTACACAAAAATGCAGGAAAATCAAAATTGACCCTAGATTGGAACTCATTCACCACCCATTCTAAATGAGTCCACTTTAGAATTTCTATATTTTCAAAAGTGGAATCTGGAGCTTCCAATTTACACTTTAGCTTCTTGTAGGTGTCTGCTTCTGAAACTTTGGTTTATGGGTCTAAAAGTGAGTTTTTGTTGATATTTTGACTTGTTGAATGAGGAGAAGACCTAAAAAACTTCACAAATTTATCTTCAATGATTTCCAAGCCTCTAAAATGCCTAAATCTACAAACACACAAGACAAGAAAGAGAAATGTTGAATGTTAGGGCATGGGGGTTTGCCTTGGTCAAACCCTTTTTAGGTAATTAAACCAAAATTATGAAAGAAAGGAATGAATCATCCAATAATGGATTTGATTACCTTTCCATGATGCTTGATCTTGAAATTTTGCAGCAAAACATGAAGAATATGTCCTTGAATGTCTGAAAATTGATCTTGAATGGCTTGTAATGTTAAAACCCTAAGTTGATTGACTTGAGATGGAAGATTAGTGGATGAATGATGAAGAATGGATAAGATAGATGTGAAAATGAGTTAAAAGACTTATATTTATAGGAAATTAACCTATTTCACCTGTTAATACCTCATCACAACCCGACATGAAGCAATATTAAACTTAAATTTCACTTTTTTCCTACTCAAAGGTCAAAATGGGGCCAAATGGGTCCCACCTAGATGGGACTAATTCACCTTGCATGGAGAATGGGTCCCATAGGGCCAATTTTATAGCTCAAATGCCAAGAGATAAGGAAATAAGGTTTAAAATGCAACTTTGTTGGGTATTTCATCAAATCAAGCCTCACGATGCACAATATGGGTTAATAGGGGCCTATTAGTGATGATATAAATCTGAAATAGGGCTTCAGACACATAAATAAATGTGAAAGTGTGATTAAATACACTTTACAACACTAAAATGAGGTCCACATAGCCTAGGAAGAAACAAGAACCAATGTGAATGTGCAATACACATTAGAACACTAGTTTAACATTAAATTTAGTTCAAAAACCTTCTAGATTGATGTAATGATGTTATTAAATACATTTTATAATTTTGAATTAGGGATAAATAGGTTCATTAAGTCTAGAAAAGCATGAAAGTATCTTACAACACTTTACAACACCTTTACAAGACATCATTAAATGCATATTAAGGGTCCAAGACCTAGTGTGAAGGCATAAAATGCCTTACAACACATGAATCAAGGCCTCATTAAGTCCATTTTATCATGAATTAATACCATGTCAAGAAAAGGGTACTTTTTTTCTATGACACATTTAGCCCCCACTTTAGTGAGAGGATGAACTTGCTTCAAACTCACACTAAAGTAGACATTCAAGAGAGATCCAAGTGTATAGATGCGGATGACAAAGAATGAAAAAGATCAAAAGGAGGTTGTGCAAGCCCTTCAGGATCCAAGATCCTAAGTCAAACCATCAAGATACAAAATCATGTAATGACAAGAAAGTGAGATGGATCAAGCTTCGATCGTTTGTCTAGCTACTCATGGATTACATCTAGGTTGTTTGTTTTGGAAAGAAAAATGCATACTCACTTTGGGGTGACAGAACTCTTGGCAATTCTTTGGGTGAGAAGTCCACAACATACTCACTATGGGGCCACAAAACTTATGATTGTCCGTAGGGTGAGAGATCCCAAAGGTGAGAAATGTACACTATTTGGTATGCACTCGAACACATAGGTGGCTATGGGGAAAGACATGCCACTGAATGGGCTTCCCGCTCAACCATATCAAAGTTATACTTCCTGATAACTTTAATAAGGCACCACAAAGGTAAATGGTTTTTGAGCTCTATGAGGTAAGCAAAATTTCGTATGCTTGACACTTATAGATATTGTTAATGCAAAAAGATGTAAGGATTATTCAAAGGGATTTTTCTTAGTTCATGCAAGGTCTCATCTTCGGGAATGTCGTGTTCAATGTCTCCAAGAGAGGATAAGTGTAAACGATCTCATTTTGTTTCCAAGAGAGGGCAAGTGCAAGGTCTCATCCTGGGAAACATTGTACTTAATGATACCAAGAGAGGGAATTGCAAGAAAAATAAAATCACACAATGAAATGTGAGTGGTGATGTATGCCCCCAATTTAAAGTTGTTGTGATCACTAGTAGTGTGAGAAATTGCTTTAAATTAGAAGAAGGAGAACATGCGAGCTTACTCGGTAAGCCCTATGCCAATTCATATGTTTTTGAGAAGCTACATCATGAAAAGGGGAGCATTTCATATGCAAGCCAACTTAAGGCACATCGCCCACATCCAAAGCTTGCTCTTATATATTCATGAAAGTTTAACGAAAAGCCAAAAGAGGCAATGATAAGTGACATACAAGGACAAGGCTACTAAACCCCTTGCCCTAATTAAGTACAGGACAAAGGTGAGTTGACATGATTCATGAAATGTAGGATAGAGTGAAAATCAATAGAAATTAGGGGAATGAGGTGCCCCCACAAAGGGATGCATGCCAAACTCCTAATTTTTTTGGATTTTACAACTCAAAGCTTGACATTTATTAGTGGAATGACCATGAACTTTGTGATAGGTGAAAAATGAAGTCTTGGAATAACATTTCTTATGAGTTCTAGGTGGGAGGGTGATCAAGTGATCTCAGAGGAGTCTAAAAAAGATACCCTCTTGATCAAGGGGACAAGTAGTTTCTTTTGTTGTTGGAAAAGATATATCTTTCTTATTACAAGTTGTCCTACCTACACAAGGTTCTTTAGATTGCAATATTTTGTTCTCACTCTTATAGGAGGAGGGAAAATCTATTGAATGCAAATCGTTAGTTTTATGCGAGATGACATTGATGTTAAGCAAAGAGTTCATTGTTTGTTCCATGTTTTGGAAAGGAGGACTTTCAAGACTACTAGTGTCAAGGAGTTTAGGATGTACGATGGTTAAAGTTATCTTAGAAGGATGTTTTGTGATAGTATTGATGTTAAGGGATGGCTTGTTTATCTCGATCAAAGGACAATAACCAAGACCATGAGTCATTTGTTGTGTCTTAGGCTCTATAGGGTTGCAGATACCTTGTTCATTAGCACCACATCCTTTTCCATGATAAATAATTTGTTTCATAAGCTAAAAACCTTTTCCATAAATCATTTTCATTGCTTTTGGATCAGGTGGTTGTTCATTATTGTGTTTGTCAAAGGTTGTTGTGTAGTTTGCTTCTTTGTCTAAAGTGGTTGAGGTGGATTCTTTCAAAAGGTCATCTGAAGTTGGCATTGACATTATTATTGTGTCTTTTCCCTTATTTGAATCTTTGTGGATGATTTTGTATTCACCCATGAAGTCATTCTCAAAATCCAAGGAACCCCAATCATCTTCCAATAATGTCATGTGATGTTCAATATGGCGTTGTTTGGCTTTTTGTTGTACAGGTTCTACTTTTGTGGTTGGTGTTAATGTGTTCAAGGATTCTCTTTGGTTTTCTCCAGTTGTAAGACACTATAAGGCTCATCATTAGCATCAAGTGTGTACACTGTGTTGTTGTAAATGTATTTAATTTTATGATGAAGAGTGGAAGGCACACCATTCATTGCATGAATCCATGGCCTACCTAGAATAAGGTTATATGAAAGATCATTAGGCATAACATGGATTGGTGTTTCCAATGTGGCCACTCCAACTATAAGAGGTAAAGTGATCACGCCAAGCAGTTGTTTGCTTACATTTTCAAATCCCATGATGGATAAAGAATTGGATTGGATGTTTGATCTATCGATACCAAGTCTATCAAGAAGGTTCAATCCACATACATTAATAGTGGAACCAATATCTATAAGAGTTATCTTAATCCCTTTTCATTTGTATTGAGAAATAATCATAAAATATTCTTTTTTTTTTGCACTTCCAAAGGAGGAAGCTCACTTTGGTGGAAAATAATGTCAGCATTTATGGATTGAATTATGTCTGCTATATCATTTGGTTGCATATTAGAAGGGACATAATTTTTTTGGAAGGCAGATTGGATCATGTTGTGATAGTGAGGGGAGGCTTTAATAAGGTCCTGTAATGAGATCTTAGCAGGAGTGTTCTTAAGTTGTTCAAAAAGATCATACTCCTTTGTGTGTGGGATGAAGCGAGGAGCACTAGGTGGGTTGGGTTGGTTGTGGCAGTTATAGATTATTTCCAGTGTTATATGCATGAGAAATGGTATTATAACTCAATTGTTTTGATACATTATTTCGAGGTGGATAGAGGATCAATTTAGGTTTATTTTGACTTTGTTGTTTGTGTGAAGGTGGGTGGAGAATAAACTTGGGTTTAGGTGAAGGTTTATGTGAAGGGGGATAACTGATGAGTTGAGGTTGAATAATGTTAACATCCCATAAGAAGTGGGAGTCTTCATTGTATTTGGAGGGAATTTTATCCTTGTCTTCATCCATAATATCCTCCCTATAAGGAGAGTTCTTAGGAGAACAACAAACCACATGCTTGTGACAATTAAGGTTTGGTTCATCCAAGATATCTTCATCGCAACTAAGGGAGTTATTAATGGTTGAATTTGTTTGATTATTGATAGTGGGGAGAGGAGAAGAATATTTTATGTGATTGTTGGTTTTTTTCTAAGGTCTCATTCTCTTGTACCATATTATCTACCCTACTAGGAGAGCTTGTAATGTGTTCATCCAAGTTTGCGGTTTGTAAAGTAGCTTCATCACAAGTGGGAGAGGCATCAAGAGAAGAACCATTATGATTGTCAAATAGATTTTCCCAAATGGGAGGAGCATTATGGAAGGGAGGATCAAGGGTGTCATGATTCTTAATAGGGATTTATTCTAACATAAACCTATCCTCTTTACATTGAGGAGGGATATTAGGAGATGGACAAGATTGATTGTCATGATCATGGAGATTAGGTGAGGTGACTTGTAGGAATGTGTCTATGATCTCATGTTCTTGTTGTCCAACATCGTCCAAAGGGGATTAAGGAAAGGGACAATAAAAACCCTCAATGATTGTAACCTCTTGCACCAAGATACCTTCATCACTAATAGGAGAGGTATCGAGAGAAGGACAAGTTTGTGTGTTATGATTATCTACATCTCCATTCACACCAATGGGTAATGTAATGTTTTGGTCAAAGCTATGTTTCTCATAGTTGTAATCAAAATCAAACTCATAAGAGGGGATATTATGCTTATAAAATCCATGTTTAATCAAATCAAAGGCACATTTAAAGAACATGCTATACAAAAGTAAATAAAGGGAAATGCAATTTTTCAGATGTAAAACAAAGTAAAATGTTGATTACAGTATGCAATAATCTGAAAAATGTAAATGTGAAATTAAAAAATGCATGAAATGAGCTATTTTCAATGAGATCTAGTGAAATTCATGCTATATAAATTCAATTAACTAGTATAGGTAGGTTAAGGCACCAAACATAAGCTTAAAAACAGAGTTTTGAGTTATGTAAAATGCAGTTTTAGGGGTCAAAAGGGACTAATTCGCCCAGGGTAGTGAATGAGTCCCAGTATGGACTTCTTTTTCGAATTTTTAGAATTTTTTGATGGATTTTTATGCTTCTGAGTGCTATGATGCAGACCTAAGGGAAAAATGTAGAATTTCAGAAAATTTAAATGAATTTAGATGCAACCTAAATGTACTTTTCTATGAATGCAAAATTTGAAATCTAGCATGCAAATGAATTCATGCAAGATCAATGCAATCTAATGTATGATGAAGGACTCCAAATAATACAAGAAAGTATTCTAAAAAGCAGGTTCACCAAAATGAATTGTAGATTTTTGGCACCTTAGGACTTTCTAGCACTTTTAGGCTTTTTCACCTAAAAGGAGAGAGTAGGGCCAAAAATGCTTATGATTCATTCAAAGTCAATGCAATATGGATGAAATATGAATGAAATATTCCTAGATATAATGTTTTGAATGCAAGAAACTAAAAATATTGATTGACTAATGAATAGAAACTAAAGGAAAACAACTTGTTTGAAAACACATTGTGTAATACAAAATCACCTAAAAAAATAGAAAATTGCAACAAAAATGAATCAAATTGAAAGTGTGCAACTGCAATGTTGAAGGAGACTAGAAATGACATTTTAAATGCTATTAATGCTATTTTTTAGGCCTGGTGGTACTCATTTTCCATTTTGGGTGAATCAGTCCTAATTCTGCAAAACTGAGTTGAAACTCATTTCTGACAAAAGGGTACCCAAAAATGCAAAAAACTCAAAATTGACCCTGGAGTGGGAATAATTCATTACCCATGGATAATGAGTCTATTTTTATTTTTTGTATTTTCAAAAGTGGAATCTAGAGCTTTTGATCTACACTTTAGCTTCCTACAGGTGTCTACTTTTGAAACTCTAGTTTATGGGTCTGAAAGTGAGGTTTTGTTGATATTTTGACTTGTTGAATGAGGAGAAGACCTAAAAAAATTTACAACTTGATATTCAATGATTTCCAAGCCTCTAAAATTCCTAAATCTATAAACACACAAGTCAAGAAAGAGAAATCTTGAATGTTAGGGCATGGGGGTTTTCCTTGGTCGAACCCCTTTTAGGTATTGAAACCAAAATGATGAAAGAAAGGAATGAAACATGAAATAATGGAGTTGATTACCTTTCCATGATGCTTGATCTTGAAATTCTACAAAAAAAGGGAAGAATATGCCCTTGAATGTCTAAAAATTGATCTTAAATGGCTTGTAATGTTAAAACCCTAAGTTGTTTGACTTGAGATGGAAGATTGGTGGATGAATGATGAAGAATGGATAAGATAGATGTGAAAATGAGTTAAAATACTTATATTTATAGGAAATTCACCTATTTCACACATTAATACCTCATCAAAGGCTGACATGAAGCAATATTAAACTTAAATTTTACTTTTTTCCTGCTCAAAGGTCAAAATGGGGCCAAATGGGACTAATTCGCCACACATGGTGAATGGGTCCCACCTGGATGGGAATGATTCACCATGCATGGAGAATGGGTCCCATAGGGGCCAATTTGATAGCTTAGATTCCAAGAGATAAGAAAATAAGGTTTAAAATGCAACCTTGTTTGGTATTTCATCAAATTAAGCCTTGAAATGCACAATATGGGTTAATAGGGCCCTATTAGTGACAATGTAAATGTGAAATAGGGCTTGGGACATAGAAATAAATGTGTAACTGTGATTAAATACACTTTACAACACTAAAATGAGGTCCACATAGCCTAGGAAGGCACAAGAACCAAATATGAATGTGCAAGACACATTACAACACTAGTTTAACATTAAATTTAGTTAAAAAACCTTCTAGATTTATGTAATAATGTTATTAAATACATTTTATAATACTGAATTAGGGAGAAATAGGTTCATTAAGTCTAGAAAAGTGTGAAATTATCTTATAAGGCTTTACAACACCTTTACAAGATGCATATTAAGGGTCCAAGACCTAGTGTGGGTGCATAAAATTCCTCACAACACCTGAATCAAGGCCTCATTAAGCCCAATTTATCATGAATTAATCCCATTTCAATAAAAGGGTACTTTTTTTTATGGTACAATGAGGTATAGGGTAGAGGGTATAGGGTTTAAGGGTTAAGGGTTAAGGGTTAAGGGTTAAGGGTTGAGGGTTGAGGGTTGAGGATTGAGGGTATAGGGTATAGGGTCAAGGGATTAGGGTTGAGGGTCCAATGTATAGGGTAGAGGGTATAGGGGTTGAGGGATTAGGGTTTAAGGGTTGAGGGTTGAGGGTTTAAGGGTTGAGGGATTAAGTGTTGAGGGTTTGGGGATTAGGGTAGAAAATTTTCTTGGATTTAAGGATGTATGGGTTGAGGGATTAGGGTTTAGGGTAGAGGCTATTGGGTTGAAGGTAGAGGGTAGAGGGTAGAGATTATAGGGTAGAGGGTAGAGGGTGAAGGGCTTAATGGTTTAGGGTTTAAGTGTTGAGGGTTAAGGGTTTAGGGTTTATGGCTGAGTATTTAAGGGTTTAAGGGTTGAGGTTTTAAGGTTGAGGGATTAGGTTAGAGAGGGGGGATGGATGGATAGAGAGATGGAAGGAGAAGTGAGATAGAGAGGAGAGAAGAGGAGGGAGGAACATAGATATATGAGGGTTGAGGATCCAATGTATAGGGTAGAGGGTTGAGAATAGAGGGTATAGGGTTGATGACCTATAGGGCTGAGGGTATAGGGTTGAGGGATTAGGGTTGAGGGTACATATGGTTGAATATGGATTAAGGGTTGAGGGTTAAGAATTAAGGGTTGAGTGTTTAATGTATAGGGTAGAGGGTAGAGGGTAGAGGTTTTAAGGGTTGAGGGTTGAGGGTTTAAGGTTGATGGTAGAGGATTGAGGGTATAGGGTAAGGGGATTAGGGTTGAGGGTCCAATGTATAGGGTAGAGGGTATAGGGGTTGAGGGATTAGTGTTTAAGGGTTGAGGGATTAAGGGTCAAGAGGGTTGAGGGATTAGGGTAGCGAGTTTACTAAGTGGGTTTAAGGGTTTAAGCGTTGAGGGATTAGGGTTGAGTGTACAGGGTATAGGGTTTAAGGGTTGATGGTTTAGGGTTGAGTGTTTAAGATTTTATAGGGTAGAGGGTAGAGGGTTTAAGGGTTGAGGGTAGAGGATTGAGGGTATAGGGTTGGGGGATTAGGGTTGAGGTTTCAATGTATAGTGTAGAGGGTATAGGGTTTGAGGGATTAGGGTTTAAGGGTTGAGGTATTAAGGGTCAAGAGGGTTGATGGATTAGGGTAGAGAGTTTACTAAGTGGGTTTAATGTTTGAAGGGTTGAGGGATTAGGGTTGAGGGTAGAGGGTTTAAGGGTTGAGGGCTTAGGGTTTAGGCTTGAGTGTTTCAGAGTTTATAGGGTAGAGGGTAGAGGGTTGAGGGTTTAAGGGTTGAGGGTTTAAGGTTGAGGGTAGAGGATTGATAGTATGGGGTTTGGGGTCAGGGTTGAGGGTCCAATGTATAGAATTAGAGGGGTATAGGGTTTGAGGATTAGGGTTTACTAGGGTTGGGGTCACAAGGGTCAAAAGGTTGGGATTAAAGGTTGAGGGAGTGAGGGGTGGGAGGGATTGAGGGTATAGGGTAGAGGGTTTTAGTGTTTGGGGTTTTAGGTTTGAGGGTTTAGGGTTGGCTGTTTAAGGGTTTTGGGTAGAGGGGTGGAGGGAGGATAGGAATTAGGGTATAGGGGTTGAGGGTATAAAGGGTTAAGGGTAGAGGGTGGAGGGAGAGATAGAATTAGGATTATAAAAAGGTTAAGGTAGATGGTGGGAGAGAGATGAGGTGAGAGAGGTTAGGGGAGAGGGAGGGGTGGGAGGAGACTTGATAGAGAGGGGGAGGGAGTGGGAGAGATAGAGGTGAGGGATAGAGGGTATAAAGGGTGGGGGATAGAGATATAGTGGGATTTGGGGTTGAGGGGTATAAAAGGTTAAAGGGTGGGGGTAGAGGGGAGAGGCGAGTCGATTGAGAGAGAAGGTTGAGGAGGAGGGTATGGGGGAGGTTGAGAGAGAGAGAGGGAGGGAGTGGGAGAGGATGGGAGTTAGGGGAGGGGGGAGGGGGAGGAGATGGGGTGGGGTTTGGGGTTGAGGGTAGAGGGATAGAGGGTATAAGGGTTAGGGGTATAGGGTAGAGGGAGATAGAATTAGGGTATAGGGTTAAAGGGTGCATAAGGGTTTTAGGGTAGATGTTGGGGGAGAGATAGAAGGAGTGAGTGGTGAGTGAGTGAGTGGTGGAGGTGGTGGGCAGGTGAGTGAGTGAGTGAGTGAGTGGTGAGTGAGAGAGAGATATTTGAGAGAGGGAAAGGAAGTAGGAGGGAGATACTTGAGAGAGAGAGAGAGGGAGGGAGTGGGATAGAGATAGAGCGCAGAGGGGAGAGAGATAGAATTACAGTTTAATGGTTGAGGGTGTAATGGTATTGGGTAGATGGTAGAGGGGAGAGATACAGGAGTGAGTGAGTGAGAGAGAGATTTGAGAGAGAGAGAGAGGGAGGGAGTGGGAGAGAGATAGAGGTTATTGGAGAGAGGGTATAAGGGTTAAGGGTAGAGGGTAGAGGGGAGAGAGATAGAATCAAGGTTTAAGGGTTGAGGGTATAAGAGTTAAGGGTAGAGAGTATAGGGGAGAGAGGAGAGGGGAGAGAGATGAGAGTGAGTGAGTGAGAGAGAGAGATTTGAGAGAGGGAGAGGGAGTAGGAGGGAGATACTTGAGAGAGAGAGAGATGGAGGGAGTGGGAGAGAGTTAGGAGTGAGTGAGGGTATAAGGGTTAAGGGTAGAGGGTAGAGGGGAGAGAGATAGAATTAGGGTATAAGGGTAGAGGGGAGATATAGAATTAGGGTATAGAGGGTATAGACAAAGAAAGAAAATAAATCTATTAAAAAACATACTTTCTCATAACGTGAGTGTGTTTTGAAGAAGTAGAGATATGACCATTTTTAGCAAGAAATAACAAGCTTACGTTATAATGTGAGTGTGTTATAATGCGAGTGCATTATAATGCGAGATCATTATAATGCGAGCCTGTTATAATGCGAGCCCGTTATAACACGAGCATGTTATAACATTATCAAATTTTGGCTTGCTGTAAAAATAATAAAAAATTCAATATACCCATGATCTCAAGGCCCACATTCTACATATTCTCCTAGTTCTACATGTGCTTTGACAAAAAATATATTTTTGATGATGTTGTGAAGTGTGCATGTTTTTTTTTCACATTCCACCAACTTTTTCATGATCTTTCCACCACCTTTGCATGGAATAGCAGATTTTTCATGTTGAAAGGCATATAATATCAGTTCAAGTTTGAATTCTAGGAAAAACTGATATACAATTGAAGTTTGGAGGGGAACAAGCTTTTGAAGAAGTCAAATTCTTGAGGAGTTTGAAGAAAGAAGAAGCAAAGGATACATAATTGGGTAGAACTCCACCATTTGAAACTTCAGTTTTTACAAGTATGTGAAGTCTTTACACATTTTCTTTCATTCTATTATGGCTTGCTTTCATTTTTGTTATTTTTCATATTCCATGTTGATCATTGTTTGTTTGTCATTATAACCTTAGGTTGTCAATGCACATTTTAAATTATACAATTCTATACACTTTCCAATTACATTTTTAAACCACATCTCTTTGAGGCATTTTGTTATTTAACAATTGACTTACCTTGTGTATGCTTTCACATTTTGTATACACATATATATGACATAATTTTTAAGTAAAATAAAACATCATTTCTCAATCCTTTATTATGGATGTGCATACCACTCTCCAAAGCTTTCATTGAGGTATATTTTTAAAGAATTATACCAAGCAGATGATTGCCTTGTCTATGCTACAAAATTTTCCATACATGTCTCTAAAAAATTGGAATATACTCCTCCCACATTGATAGATCTTAGAAACTATTTTGCTTTTCATCTCTATTTCTAAATTTACCTCATCACTAAACCACCTCATCACTTATATTGTGATATATTTTAAATGTTTCCTTGATTACTCTACCTACAAGGGATTCTAACCCTTCTCTCCACTATTTCAAGACTCTTTATTCAAGGCTAAGTTAGCAACATGGGGAAAGATGCAGCCTTTCTTGAAATCATGGCTCAAAATGGAAGCATGGAAAAAGCATTTGAATTGTTTGACAATAATTTTTTTGTATAAATGTATGCAAAATGTGGTAGCATTGACAAGCTAGTGAGTTTGGAAAGATAGTGAGCTCACTCACTATCTTGCCAATGTTGTAGGGTTGAGATGGTAGGGGTAGCATATTCCTCATAGACCCCATTTCTATGAGGCATATGCTACCCCTACCATCTCAACCCTACTACATTGGCAAGCTAGTGAGTGAGCTAGCTTGCCAAAGCTCCACTAGCTTGCCAATGCAGTAGGGTTGAGAAGGTAGGGGTAGTGTATACCTCATCGAAATGGGGTCTCACAGTGATGTATCACCATGAGACCCCATTTCTATGGAAGTGTATACCTCATAGAAATGGGGTCTCATGGTGATACATCACCATGAGACCCCATTTCTATGAGGTATACGCTGCCCCTACCTTCTCAACCCTACTACATTGGCAAGCTAGTGAGTGAGCTAGCTTGCCAATGCTCCACTAGCTTGTCAAGGAATTTGAATTCATATGCCTTGTCCATGCTTCCATTTTGATCCTATCTTGAAATCATGGCATGCCACATTACCACATTTATTTAATGTATTCCATCAAACAAACAAAAATTTATTCTCTTATATTCATCCACCTTTGATTCATTATTCTCTTCACAAAGCTCTTGATACAAACACCCAAAACTAAGATTGGGGCATAAAACCTCTTATTGAATCTTCAAAAAACCTTAAAAATCATTAAAATAACTGATTCAAACCAAGGAAAGGTTCCTAAGACTCTTGTATATCTCTTCCATAAGCATTCACTCTCAACTGGCTCATAAGCTGGTAGTCCTTAAGCACAAAAAGGGGTATCAATGAAGACTAAAAATGAATAAATGACTCATTCCACCTATTATTTCTCTCTATGGCTAAGTTGAATGAGTTGAAAATGGTAGGATTAGATGTAGGAATAAGATTTAGGAGTAGGGAAAATGTTTAGGAATGTTTCTGGTTACTATCCTAGAGGAAATTGGGTGAATTTTGGCTTAAAAATGGAGTTTAGATGTTGGGTTTTGGTGAAATTGTCTTAGAAAAGATTGGGAGATGATTGATTTGGCATGAGCAAGCATATATTGAAGTGTTTGAAGCTTTGGAAGGGCAGCAAAGGTGAGTTGAGTCCCTGGGCATGATGCCCTAATTGTCAAACTATGTATTTTGAGTGAAATTTGATGGTTAGAGGAGGGAAGCTATAGAAAATCTTGGGGGTAGTAGATTTTGATAAACCTTGAAGAATGTGCAGGCATAACTAAAGGTGTTCAAGGCCTCGGTTGGCTGTGTAGAAGTTTGGAATAGTGTTTTTCAATAAAACCCTTTCAAATGGCATAAAGTGAGGGTTTCATGTTTTGGTGTCATAGGAAGTGATTCTTTGATCAAAAGTTGTCGATTTATGCTAAGAATGGTACATTTATGCTAGGAATGGTCCTCTTTTACACCCAAACATGTAGAATCACTTTGAGCTACATTCAACTGACTCGATCCCTTAAGGTTCCAAAGTGCAAAAGGGAAGCAATCTTTGATGAGCTATTATTCCAAAATCATGGCACTTACAAAGTATTCATCTTATCCTATGAGATCATGTTGGGCCCCTCTAAAATAACCTCTCAGTTTATGTTATCTCGGATTGGTTTTCCCTTGCTGTCTAGTTTTCACTTGATGGAAAAAGTTCAAAATGCCAATAGTGCAAAGTTACAAAGTGGTGCAGCTTTTGTTTTACAACTCGTGTGACCAAATGGATTGTTCCAACACATCCAAATAGGTATTTTTAAATTATGCATGGTCCTCTATCGCACCCAAAGACGTGGAATTGCTCCAAGCTATGTTCAACCGAATTGATCCCTTAAGAGTCTAAAGTGCAAAATGGTAGAAAACTTGAGGACACTATTACTCGGATAACATGATGCTTAGAAAATTTTGGTCTGATCCTATGGGATTATGTTGGGACCCTCTACAATAAGCTCTCTTGGTTTTCACTATCTCGGAGGCATTTTCCCATGGTGGTGAATTTTCACTTGGGGAAAAAGTTGTCAAATGCAAGTAGTTAAAAGTTACAAAGTGGTGCAACTTTTGTTATGCAACTTGCGTGACCAAACAGACTATTCCAATGTGTCTGAATAGGTATGTTTACACTAGACATGGTCCTCTTTTGCACTCAAACATGCAGAATCGCTCTGAGCTACGTTCAACCAAATTGATCCCTTAAGATCCAAAGTGCAAAATGGTTGCAAACTTCATAACACTATCACTTGGATATCAAGATGCTTCGAAACTTCTCATCTGATCCCATGGGATCGTGTTGGGCCCCTCTACAATAACCTCTCTTGTTTTTCACTATCTTGGAGTCATTTTCCAGTGGTGGAAAATTTTCACTTGGGGAAAAAGTTGTCAAATGCAAGTAGTTGAAAGTTCCAAAGTGGTGCAACTTTCGTTCTATAACACATGTGACCAAATATATTGTTCCAATGCATTTGAATATGTATTTTTACTCTAGGCATGGTCCTCTTTTGCACCCAAATATGTGGAATCACTCCAAGCTACGTTCAACTAGATCGATCCCTTAAGAGTTGAAAGTGCAAAATGGCTACAAACTTCAACATGTTGTTACTCGGATACCATGATGCTTAGAAACTTCTCATCTAACCCTATGGGATCGAATTGGGCCCCTATACAGTAACATCTTTCAATATTTTCTATCTTAGACGCATTTTCCTGTGGTGGTGAATTTTCACTTGGGGAAAAAATTGTCAAATGCAAGTAATTGAAAGTTGCAAAGTGGTGCAACTTTCTTTCTACAACTTGTGTGACCAAACAGACCATCCCAACATGTCCAAAGAGGTATGTTCATACTAGGAATGGTACTCTTTCAAACCCAAACATGCAAAATCACTCTGAGCTACTTTCAACTAGATCGATCCCTTAAGACTCGAAAGTGCAAAATGGCTGCAAACTTCAACATGTTGTTACTCGGATACCGTGATGCTTAGAAAATTCTTGTATGATCTTATGGGATTTTTTTGGTCCCCTCTACAATAACCTCTCTCATTTTTCACTACCTTAGAGGAATTTTCCCATGGTGGTGAATTTTCACTTGTTGAAAAGGTTGTCAAAGGCAAGTAGTTGAAAGTTACAGAGTGGTGCAACTTTCGTTCTACAACTCGTGCAACCAAATGAATTATTCCAATGCATTTGAATAGGTATTTTTATGCTAGGTATGGTACTATTTCACACCCAAACACACGGAATCGCTCTGAGCTACGCTCAAACAGATCGATCCCTTAAGAGTCCAAAGTGCAAAATGGCTACAAAATTCAACATGTTGTTACTCAGATACTGTGACACTTAGAAAGTTCTCATCTGATCAAATGGAATCATGTTGTGCCCCTCTATAATAACCTCTCTCATTTTTCATTAACTTGGAGTCATTTTCCCATGGTTTCCAGTTTTCACTTGATGGAAAAAGTGTCCAATGCAAGCAGTGTAAAATTGTAAAGTGGTGCAACTTTTGTTTTACAATTTGTGTGACCAAAAAAATTGCTCCAATGCATCCCAATAGGTATTTTTACACTAGGCATGGTCGTCTTTTGCATCCAAACAGGTAGAATCACTTTGAGCTACGTTCAACTTGCTTGATCCCTTAAGGGTCCAAAGTGCAAAGGGAAGCAATCTTCGATGGGATATTACTCAAAAACCATTACGCTTACAAACTCTCCATCTGAGCTTATGGGATCTTGTTCGCCCCTCTATAATAACCTCTCTCAGTTTTTTTAATCTTGGAGTCATTTTCCCATGGTGTTCAATTTTCACTTGATGGAAAAAGTGTCAAATGCAAGCAGTGTAAAGTTGCAAAGTGGTACAACTTTCGTTTTACAATTCATGTGACCAAACAAACTACTCCAACGTATCCCGATAGGTACATTTACACTATGCATGGTATTATTTCACACCGAAACACTACTTCATCTACCATAAATATTATGTTTTGCAAGTGTTGTGAAGATTATGTATGCTTTGCTTAATTGAGTTGTTCCAATCAAAGGATTAAATATATTGTAATATTTTTATGAATCATTTCATGGAATACAAATGGAAAATTTATTTTTTTTCTTTTAGATAAATAATTTCATGGAAATATTTGGATTAAACTAAATTGAGATATGTAATAACAAGGGAGCATTAGGAAATACATTGCTCAAGGATCTTAAATAAGCCTTCTTGGAGCAAGGGCACCAAATACATTTTTTGTTAATGTTGTCAAATGAGGTCTTTTAATAGTTTTACGTGTGTTTGATTTTTTTTCAATTCAATAAAGTATGCATACACCATCTAATAGGTAATGAGGAGTCATTGAGTTTATATTGTAACATTTTTGCAAAATTGTCAAAAATGCAATATTGAAAAGTTGTAAAAGTGCAAAAAAAAATGTAAAATTGAGGAATCTCAATGGTCATGGGCATTCAAAGGGAAGTTAGAATAGTTGTAATAGGTTGGTTAACTCCTATAGCTGAGTGTAACGGGTCCAATATGGTAGGATTTAGTTGATTGAATGGTTTTGGGAGTAGGAGAGGTCATTTGGGGGTTTGGGCATGATGCCCTAGTTGTCAAATTTGAATGTTTTAAGTGAAATTTGATGGTTAAAGGTGGGTAGGTGAGGAAAACTCTTGGGGTAGTAAATTTTCATGATAGATTAACCATTTTTAGGCCATTTGAAGCATTTTTTATGGATTGGTGAATTGTAAATAAGTTGGGAAGTGGGATTTTCAGTAAACCCCTTTGTAACTTGCTAAAAATGAGGGTTTTGTATAAAGAGGACTTAGTGAGCAGTGCACTGGCTAAAATTTGTAGATTTGGTGGTTTTATAGACTGTAAAATGATTTTCCATAGGTATTTAGGGTTGGAAGATTGTTTAGAAGAGATTTTCTTTGTAAATTAGGTATATTTGGCTTAAGGGGACAGTGTAGAAGTATCAATTTGAGGGATTTGTTCCAAAAAAGTTATATGAGATTTTGAGATATGTTTTGTTATACCTTAAAGGGTGTTTGAAAATATATTTTTTAAACGGGTTTGAGAGTGGATTTGTGAGATAAGTCCAAGAAACTAGGTCTATAGATCTACAAGGCAAATAGTGAAGTTGTGAAGGGAATCACCCTAGTTAGGGTTTTGGAGATTGAAGGCTTAATGAAGTCAGATGAATTTGTGATTTGTAATTAAAGGCCTCCCTAATCTACATCACTTCTCTCCTATTTCAATTTTGGGTGGATTATTACTTTCAAATTATTGGGAATGCTTTACATATTTTCTAGTTGGCAGTTGCCATTCTAAAAGGCTCATCTATTGATATATTTTACTCATTCTTAATCAATTATCAAGTTAATAATCAGTGCATTTAATTATAGTTAATATTTTCTTTTCAATTTGTGCAATTTTGGAATTTGTAACTCTACTAGCATTCCTAGAAATATTGAAGTTGTTTAGTGTCGACTAATAAAGTTGTTTAGCATCAATCAATTAATATTCAAGACAAGCCATGAAGGACAACAATGATCAATATTAGGGCTAACCAATTAATAAGTATACATGTGAATAACTCAAGCATGTATATGTGAATAAGGGAAGCACAAGTACTCAAAAACATGTAAGCCTTGAAGTATACACATGAATACATAGTATACAAAAATTAATACAAAGTATATGCATGAATACAAGGTATACACTTGAAAACGCGTAAGTCACAAAGTATACATTGGAATACATGTAAGTTGTAAAACATACACTTGAATACATGTAACTCATATCTATTGAACCATGGATTTATAATGCACATGTGGACACCATTGATAATATAGATTTGTATTAACCAAATATCCATGTAGGCATACATCAATATATGTCGATATAAGCATAAAATATAGGTACAAAATAGTCATATAGGCTTACGAGAATGCTATATAGGCATAAAAAAAAGGGCTCTGGAATCAAAATTCATCACTCTCCAGGCTCTCAAAATAAAATCTTTCCCTTTTCTTGTCAACCAGATGGTGATATGTTTATCACTCATTTATGTTGCAATCGAGGAGTGCTCTTGGTGATCCTCCTAGTGTTTAGTTCTTGGTGAAGTCTTATCTCTTACAATAAGAAGTAAAGACATTAATATATAGAAATTACATTAAAAAAAGTGATATATTTAACAAAATAATAACTTTCCGCCATCTGATGATAACTCTCCATGAGGGAAATATTTGAATGCGCATGTTGAGGCATGTTGAAGCCTTGTATAAACCATCCAAATAGAAATTAAACCACAAATCAATAATGGTTTTATTTTTCACTAACATCTATAACAACGAATGTAAATCAAAATTTAGTAATTTACCTCATACCTCCCCTATTAGAGCCATCGAGGATTCTATAGTAGATGAAACATTGATGTCCATTTCCATTTGAACATTCAAAGGATTTTTCGCTTGTAACACCTGAAAATAAAACAAATTATTTAATCACAAAACCTATAATAGCAATCCACATCATGACTTATAATGTATGAGATAATGAACAAAATTTTGAGTACTTGTTGAACTATATATTTCTGACTATCATGCTTACTATATTCCCTATTCATATCTTGTTTGAAAGCACATGTTTTTAGGATTTTACCCATAGCAGCAAGCTGGTGAATAGTTTGATAAAATTCTTTCATAGAAATGTACGATAACTATGGTGCATAGAGAAGGCAGTGAATTGTTTGAAAAAAATCCTCAAAGAAATGGGGTCTCATGGTGATGGAATTCCATTACAAAGAAATGCACGTCATGGCAATCCATCACCATAAGACTGCATTTCTTTCAAGAATTTTTTCATACAGTTCATTTCCTTCTCTATAGTATTATTGCTTACTATTATGCTTCAATGATAGAAATTTTTCCAAGCATCCATAGTTTGTTGGAAGCACCTATTTTAGGCTTTTAGCCATAGTAGAAAGGAAGTGAGTAGTTTGATAAAATGCTTTGGTACACATGTATGGAAAATGTGGTATCATAGAAAAGGTGGTGAGTTGTTTAAAGAAATGCCTTGAAGAAATGTGGTCTCATGGTGATGGAACGACATTCCATCACCATGAGACTGTTGGAACAAACGAACAATCTCTAATCCAACTTTTAATCACCAAGATATGATACCAATTGGTGAGATACAAGGCTTTGACTACTACAATATAGAAATCTGAAAATTGTATGCAAATCTGTAAATAAATTTTCTTAATCCTTGAAATACCATGAAGAGATTCAACTTCTTTATGATGCTAAAATCAGCCACTCTAACATGCTTGATAAAACCACCTTAGATGAACTTATAACAGCAATAACATCACCATAAGAATGAAAGATCTCACAACACAAGGTAGCAATGGAATAGAAGAATAAACTCATAACATAGTGTGTACATGGAGAACCCTTGTGGGAAAAAACTCCACCAAGAAGAGAGGCCCAAGTTGTATTATCTTCAAAACAAGATTACAATACATCCACTTCTAATCTCCTCTTGAGTCTTCAATCCTACAACACCCTGTTACTCTTGTTACACTCTCACAAACTTCACTCTCAAGTCTCATATTTATACAAAATGAGTACCCACCAAAGGAATTCATTGGAGATGGACAAAATCCAATATTTCTATCTTGGGATACACCAAAATTATCTTCTTACATATTCCCTTACACTTGTCATAGGCATCTTCCCAATATAGGTGCCTAGAACGAAGAATAGGAACTTAATAGACAATAATAGTTGTCATATGTTGTCATAGAATCTCTTACACATTATGACAGTTGTAAGTTGTCATAGATGCTCTTACAAACTTATGACATGCGTCATAATAGCCCAAAAATACATTTCCCAAAGATAGGCACCAAGATTCTCCACCTCACCTCATTTACTATTTACCAAGATTCCTTGAGCAGTAAAAGTAACTCTGTAATAAACTATCGGTGAAACTTATTTATCCCTTATGGGTAATTACAAATTAAGAATAATAAATGGAATAAATACAATATTGGGATTTACAAGGTTAATGGAACCTTATCCCAACAGAGACTACATTTCTTCGAGTCATTTTTTCAAACTACTAACTTCCTTGTCTATGTTATTGCTTACTATTATGCTTTGATAGATTTTTTCCAAGCATCTATAGTTTGTTGAAAAGCGCATTTTTAAAGCTTTTATCCATAGCAATGAGGAAATGAATTGTTTGATAAAATGCTTTGGTAGACATGTATGGAAAGTGTGGTAGCATAGAAAATGTAGTGAGATGTTTGAAAAAGTTCCTCAAAGAAATTGGGTCTCATGGTGATGGACATTACCATGAGACCACATTTATTTGAGGATTTTTTTTCAAACAACTAATTTCCTTTTCTATGCTATTGCTTACTATTATTCTTTCATATATTCCTTCCAAGCATCCATAGCATAGATAAGGTAGTGAACTATTTGAAAATATGCCTCAGTAAAAAGTTGTCTCATGGAATGCCATAACAATAAAATGCAATTGGAAGCTGCTCATAGACTTATTACTTATGCTATCTGAAGTAATTACTTCACTGCTTATGTTGACTTTCTAAACAACTATATTGTAGTTGAAATTTTCTTATCTATCAACATCTAGTTATTAGTTATTGAATGTGAAGTAATGCTATGAGTTTGAAAGATGCACAATGCAATGTAATCCACGATATGAATATAAACTAAACAAATCTATTAAGTACAATTCATTAGTTAAATTCTTTATTCTATTACCTACGTGTAGGTTTGACTAAATCCATTGGCACTGGGAGGTGTTTCCTCAAAACCTCCAATATTAACCTATTCAACATCCAAAATCACATATTAAATTACCATTCATAAAACATGCTATTAACATGTAATAAATTTATAATTTTTTACTAGTTACATGCCTCAACAATAGGTGCAGTGGAGAAATAAGTAGGTGTAGGTCTGGTGTATCCAGTATCAACACTATGACCCTAAATTTTATTAAAATCATAAAACTAAATTAGTTAATCTTGCATTTCAAAATTGAAATTTAATAAATTAAATTTAATGAAAATGCTAACTTTTACTTGAGTATCAATGCTATAGGCCTCATGCAAAATGTCAGCTGCCCTTTCCATCTCCATAGCTGTAGACAAATCCTATGTAACAGCCTCCTGAGTGTTAGTGGGGTCATATGAACAAGTTTCCCCACAAGATTGACAAAAATGGGATCAAAGCCCACCACTCAAAGACTCCCCTCGATGGAGTTGTAGAATACGGCTGGCATGCTGGATGAAACTTTGGGTCAAAGAGCTAATGGCCTACAAAGTCTATAAGTCGTCACTCTCCTTTGTGATGGAAGGGATGACAATGTGCTCATGAGGTGGCCTAGCGAGATTTCATCTCCCTTGCCATGTAGGATCCTCCTGTGCACTCGATCTATCTTGAGCTGACCCCCCACCTCTCCCCTAGAAGTCCCTCATATCAAAATAATTTGGGATTTTGTTCGAGATGAACTCACAATATAGTTTCCTAAGGAAATACTATGGGACTTCACAATTTTTGCATGGTGGGTCATCAAAAACCATGTACCACCTATCCCAAAAATATTTCCTAATCTGTTGGTGGTGGCACCAATGAATAGGAAACCTCTTCACATTGAGGGTAAGATTTTCATTTGACCGTGGGTTAGTGAATAATGCGCACAAATCACCTTTTTTAATTTTTAAATCTTTTACATCTTTATATGATAAGTTATCTTGGTAATAAGCCCTAGCCACTCGCCTCCTATCCTACCAACCAGTTAATTGTTTGTTGATTGAATCTACATGTTTTAACATTTCTTTCAGTGAAGTTTCCAAGGTCATTCTTTCCATGGTTGAACCGTTTGGATAATTCAACCTCCTAATTAAATCCTCAATCTATTTTTTATTGTACTTAATTTCACTCATTAAGCTTTGTTGAGTTCCAAGAGGATGTTGAGGGATTGGTGGAGGAGGTTGAGGTTGTGGTTGATTAACTTGAGGATTTTGTTTTTGTTTTTCTTGTTGTGTTTGTTGAGGATTTTATTCCTCTTGTTGTTACTGTGCTTCTTGAGGATTTTGAGGAGGGTTTGCAGGTTGATTAACGTCTATAAATTTAAAAAATAAATATCAAAAACAACCTAAAACTAACAAATTCAAAACAAAAAACAAACAATCCTTACTTCTTAGACCTCCTCATCGATGTGGCAACATCGTCACAATGAAACAACAACTGTTGATGAAGAATTTTTCAAAATACCTCCTAGAACATGAGCACAAAAAATTGGGGTTTTGGCCATGGGCAAGAAAACAAACATAGTCAAGTGCAAGAATGAATTCATTTTTTTTTTCTTTTAATAGGTCATAACACGATCACATTATAATGTGCTCATGCTATGGGCTTGTTGTGGTTGAGCCTTAGGCTGGTCACACCAAGCCATAATGTGAGTGCATTATAATGCACTCGTGTTATGATTTTTCAAAACATTTTTAAAATTTTGGCCACAAATTGGCTACCCATCTTCATGCACCTACCCTTATCCTTTTGACCCTTCCATTGTATACCTATAATTGATTGCATGAGTAGTTAGTTCATTGATAGAATATGATTTCCGCATTATTATAGTGCAAGCCTATTTTTTTATTGTTTCATTTAGCATCACCAATAATCTCCATGAGAGCATGGTCGTTGTTTCAAATGGTGAAAGAGGTACACATCTCTTAGAAAATAGAGTCTATTTATATGAGATTCTTCTAGGGTACTGTGCTCCGTTATATTTAATTGTGTAGTATGCTTTTGCATTTAATCTTAGTTATTATTCCTATTATTTAAACTCAAGGTTTGATCACAAAGAAATACTATAATTTTAGTATATTGAAGAGGTTCAAGTAACAATGAACACTTGTTTAAGTCCTATTGACTCTAATTTATGATTGTATAGGCTTTATCATTTCATTTATATGTATATAGCCTCTTATATATATATATATATATATATATATATATATATATATATATATTTATTTATTGGGTGAACTCCTTTATAAGATCATATTCCTCCATGAATTAATCTTGATATATTTCTCTCTCTCTATATATATAGTATATTATTCTATGATTGCATTGACAATATAATTTTGGGTTAATAGTAAAAGGTCTTGTTCTTACATGAAATATATTATGGAATAAGTGAAGAAATAAAGAGATTTCATTTAATACTCTTTGGCGCTCCCGTGGTACCAGTTGGTGTGTCCCACCAGCACTGCCGGTCACGGTAAAAAGTTTACCGGTGGTGGGGGGTTATATGGGAGGGTCGTGCAGCACCCGATTCCCCTCGTTAAAAAAAGAAGAAGAGAGATTTCATTTAATAAAAGTTCTTAATTTGGAAGTTATTATTAATAGAGCTCTTAATCTGACATAGAATAGTGTATTTGAAAAAGTAAATTGCTTTGTTTCATATATGTATTTAACTGAGAATTAGGGTTCGATAAACAAACAAATGAATTTTCACATATCTAGCCTTGTTCTCCTAAGGTTAAAATGATAAAGTTATTAGATAGGACTAGGAATGTAATTATTGTATACACCTAAAATTGGTCTGGAGAATTAATTAATTAAATACAAGTTATTTAATTAATAAATATTTTAATTTATCTACTTATAAATAAATTCTAAATTTATTTATATAGTTCACTTTCTTTAATTCTTCTATCTTAAATCATATTCTTCTAATCTTAATTAAATAAACCAATTTAAATAGTTTTTTTTTATTTAATTAATATCTTCTTACGAAATTTGAATTTAGTGACATATCTACAGCTTTTTCCTCCTTCCACCTCATCATGTGTCTCAACAAATTGAATATGTCAAATATTTAATTTAGCATTATCCTCAACAAATTATGAAACAACTTTGGGACACTTAGCTCTCTTCCTCTATTTATTCTTTCTCACACTTGGCAGATTGTTTTACTAAAGGGAACACTCTCCTCGATTCTCTCTAACTTCTTCATTCTCCACCATTCATCTCTTCATATTGAATCCAAACCATTGGTTGTTGGCACATTAGAATATGCCTTGGAAAATATATAAATACAACCTCATTCTATAGCAAAAGGATCCCAATCTTGAGCAATCTTACTCTACAAAATTTTCATTAGAGCATTTGTGAGAAATTAGCATTTAGAAGCATTTAATTTAGAATCATTGCTTTATCATTAGTTGCATCTTATTTTTCAATAGTTAATTACATCATTTTCATATCACTTTCATCATAAACATCACAACATCATTATCATAGCATCATTATCATATAGTTTAGCAATCATCATGTAGGAATAGATTTCTTGCATTTTCTAGCATCTCGTTCTTCAGGTTGTCATTCTAAAAGTCATAGTGCACAAAAAATCTGAGAGTGATTACGATTTTGAATCCTTTGAGATAGAGAACAATGGGAAAAATTTAGAGAGATTGTTTCAATTCTATTAGATTTGTTATCTGAATTCTCTAATATAATGTTTCATTGGTGTGTTGTTTTTATTTAATTTGATTTACTCGCACATATTTACACCACACATAAATTGGCACCCACTGTGGGGCCTAGCCCCATTTTTATTAACATTTTCTAAAAATTTGTTTATAGATTTGGAATTGAATCTATGTAGCGCACCTATGGTTTCTTTCAACACATACGAAACATCTTTCAATGCATCCACTCCCTGTTATAGTGCATACAACTCATCTTTCAGTGCATTTGGTAGTTCTTTTAGCACATTTAGTAGTTATTTTAGCATATTCGATAGTTTTTCTAGTGCATAATAGTTCTTTTAGTGCATCTTATTGATCTTTTAGCGCATATGGTCACTCTTTTAGCGAATTTGGTTGTCTTTGCAGGAATTCACAATTCTGGATATTGATTAATGTCTTTCTATTTGTGGGTACTTTAAATGCTATCAAAGACAATTATCTAAGACTACTAACAGTGACTACAGGGGTAGGAGTTATTTCTACTTTCTTTTGACTAAATTAGGCACCTAGTTTAATTAGAAGGATTAATGAACACCATGTCTATTGTGCTTGTAAAGTGATAGGACTATGCTATCCCCTTCATTGTGTGACCAAAATTCCAGACTCACTCTTTCATGTTTTGATAGCACCTTTAGAAGGCCTATCGTAGTGGGAAAAAGTACTCACCCTATGGGAATGACCTAAGTGGGAACAACTGAATCCAAGTATTCCAACCCACTATAATCCAATGTGATTGAGAGGAAACTCCCAGTCAATAGTAGTGTGCATTAATAACCATCCCCAAAGCCTTTTTTCTAAAGGTTGGGAGGTCTCATAAGGGAGTTTATCATTTTCCACACCAAACGGAAACCCTTACTATGAACTTTAAGTGTAAAATCCAGTCGATTCAGTCTCCAAAAATTCTTAATATTCATAGTGCAAGGGGAGGGAAGAATTTACCCCCAAGATACTCACCTTATAAATATCAGGAATTACTAGCCAAAAGTGGAGGATTTGACTTTGGTTAAGACTCGAGAAAGGAAAAAACATAGGCACCCTCTAGGGTGTGACACGACTGTGTGAGTTGACATAGTTCTAAGATGTGGGTTGTGATATTATTAATGATCCTTGACATTAGGAGTGTCTGATTCATTTTCTCTTGTTCTATACTTATGGAAATCAAAGGGATCAGACTAGATCCTTGAACATACACTTAACTTTTAGTTCCTAGGCTTGAGACAACTATTTTACAACTTGATACTGTGCTTGAAATCAATTCTAAAGAAATCATCCATTTAAGAACGCTTAATTCACACAATTCACAAACAAGAAAAATAAGACAAAAAAAATCATTGTTCAAAAGATTATCATTCAAAAGATTCAAACTCATTGATTCAAAGCAAAATAACTAGACAGATTTTCAAAATAGTGAAACACTCCCAGTTTAGGGCATGCATTCCCTATTTCAACAGATTAAGCTAATATTCTAGTGCATCTGAGTCATTTTCCAACGCATTTGACCAATTTTCTAGTGCATCTAGGTCCTTTTCTAGTGCATTTGTTTCATCTTCCAACACATTTGCAAATTTTTTTAGTGTATTTACTTGATAATCCAATAGAGTACTAGTTGAATCATATTTAGGGGCAGTCTAGCACATCACTAGCTTGTTTTAGTGCATTTGATCCATTGTCTGGCACATGTTTGAATCATTTTCTGACACTTTTGACCCATCTTCTAGTGCATATAGTCCATTTTCTAGCACATTTGCATCATCTTTTACCACATCAGGTTTCTGTTATAGTGCATCTAGGGGACAATTTAGCACATCTAGGCCATCTTTTGGCACATCCATTCCATCTTCTAGTGCATTTGTAACTTGTTTTAGTGCATCCAGTTAATTCACAAATAGAGGGCTATTTTCACCATCTATCTGACAATTGAAACCACATTCAGTGATCCTTGTCAGAGTAGAATCATTCCTCGGTCACAACAATGCTTTAAACTTGAAGAAATGGGACTTTGCAAGTAAATCCTTCAACTAAACTAAGATCTACCACCTTAAAGTGCTTAAATCATCAAACACATCTCTGATTGTTAAGCTAAGTTTCATCATCAGGATTTGTCATCCTTCATCATAAAACAACGTTGTATAATTAGATTTCACCTTAGTTCCACCAATAGGATTTTTCATTCTATTTGACTTGGGAATATCCTTGGAACTATCAAACAAAGATCAAAGTTTAGTCCAAATGTTAACACTTGTATTCCCATTTTAAAAAGGTCTCAAAAACAAAAAATCAAAGAAAAGGAAATTGAAACTCAAACTACCATGGATGAAGGTGAGGAAAATCCCTTTCGTAGATTCCACCAACCTAAAAATGATGTAATCGTTAAGGAAGACATTCAAAAAGCTCAAGAAGACCCCAAATTCCACAAGTTCATGGAAAATATTTTTGAAAAAGATGGAGAAAAATACTTTTTGATGCTATTGAACCAAGGTTTGAAACTACCAAATGACTTTGATGTTAATCAACTGAAAGGAGCTAATAAGAGAATATAAATTGATCCACCAAACATAGATCCAATGATTGCCTTAACTCATCAAATGAAAAATTTGCAAATACTTCTTAACATGCAAAGAGGAACCACAAAAAGATATCTACTCAAAGACATTTTCCCATATCCATTTGACCAAACTATCAACATGATTCATTTTCCCAAGCATTGTGAATTTCTAAAGTATGATAAATACAATGCTAAAACTGATCCTATAGGTCATGTAAGGGAATTTTGAACCATAAGCTTGGAATTTTCACATGAAGAGACTTATTTGATGAGATTATTTCCACGAAGTTTGGGTGGACAATGTATGGAATGGTTCTCCAAACTTCCACTAGGTATTAGGTCCTTTGAAGAGTTGGTCATAAGTTTATCACTCAATATTCTTATAACATCCAACATGAGATTACCATGAAAGACCTTTGCAACACAAAACAAAAAAAGGGTGAATCATTCCTTATATTTTTACAAAGATAGAGAAGATTTTTTGCTAGATATGCTTGTCCCATACTTGAAAAAGAAATATGGAAATATTCATTGATAATCTAAATGATGAGATGAGCTATAGACTCAACTTGAAATGTCCACCCAGATTTAAGAAGATGATTGAAAAAGGAATTAAAATTGAAGAAGCCTTAGTTAAGAGAGGAGTCTTAAAAATATACAATGAAGGAAACAACTTAGCAAACTCCTCCAATCATCATAACAATAATGAGAAACCCAAATTTTGGCAAAGAAACAAGAATGTTGGTAATGATGGTGTAGCTAAAACACACAGTGCAAAACCAGTCTTTAATCTATCAAGAATTACACCCAAGACCAATAAAAACACCAATCAAAATACTAATCAAAACACCAACCAAAAAAATAATCAAAACAACATAGAATCTAAACGGCCACCATATAGAACACCATCAAATCAAAGAAGATTCACACCTTTGGGAAGTCACTTGAAATAACATTAAAATAACTTCATGCATAAAAACTTATAAAATTAACGGAGGCAAGAGATTGGGAACCAAGAGTTAAACCGTCATGTTGGAATGATGCACATTATTGTGATTTTCATAGAAACAAGGGCCATAAAACAAATGATTGCATGCAACTAAAACATTTGGTGCAAGATTTAAAAGATAGAAAGGAAATATCAATAGAAGGACCCCAAACAAATGTTGATCATGGAGCATTCAAGAACCCTTTACCTAACTACAAAAAAGAGGAGTCCTCTTCATTAAACACCAAAGGGAAAAATGTGAACTATGTTTATGATTCTACCATTCTCCATATTGAGGAAGTTGATAACCAAAAAAATGACATTGCTACAACTTATAATCAAACTAATGATATTGAAATCAATGACGAACAAAACTTTTTTGCAGATAATAATCAAATTGATGACATCACAATTAAGCATGAACAAGACACTGTTATAGATGAAAATCAACTCAATGACAACAACACAAAATTAAAATCAAATCAATGGCATCAAAAAAGACATGGCTACAAATAATAATCAGATCAATGTTATCAAAATCAACTTAGACAAACAAGACAACATGCCAGTAAACCTGACCACAAGAGCTCGGTCTAATTATGTTTTGAAGGGAATTAGATCTAAGACATCTACTGCCCCTTCAACTCAATACAACATAGTTGACCAATTGTAGAAGATCCTAGCTCAAATATCCATACTAGAACACAAAATTTCACCATCTCACAAGGATATTCTAGAACAAGCTCTAGTGGCCACCACAATACCCACAAATCTTGAAGTGTGTCAATTCTAGGCTATGGTGGGACATTTGACTACACCTCATTGCCTATCATTTTCTGAAAAATGATGATGCATCACTCACCCATCCATAGAACACAACACTCCACATTGATGATATCATTCATAAACATCGAGTCAAATGTGTTCTGATAGATGGAGGATCTGGTCTAAATATCTATACTTTAAAGCTTGTCTGTGCACTAGGATTCTCATAAAATGCAATAGATGCTAGAAGAAAGATCAATATCAAAGGGCCTATGACGATGAAGAAAGATCCTCCAGGGACTGATTATCTTTCCAATTCAAGTGGGGCTAATCCAAAAAGATATGGTTTTCCAAGTTCTAGACAAAGATTTGACATATAACATACTCTTGGGTCGACCTTGGATCCATGAGATGCAAGCAGTGTCATCAATGTATCATTAATGTTTGAAATTTCCTTTCAATGGACAAGAGATTACCATTTCAATTGATTCCAACAATCCTCAATATTGTAACACACTTAAAACGGTACAAGAAACTTTTGTACCACACAATAGGGAAGCCATCACTCCTAGTTCATCAAGCAATGAAGGTCAAATTAGTTTCTTGTCCAATCAACCTAAGAAAAAGGTCTAGTCAAGATATAAAGGTATTGGCGATTATACTTCCTCAAGAAATGAAAGTCAACTAAATTCTTTGTCAAAACTATTTGTGAAAAAGTTCAACTGAAATACAAAGGCATGGGGGAATATTCTTTTGAGAAATCATTGTGTCTTTCACAACTATTGCCTTCTCCTAAGTCATATGGACAACCATCAAATTCAAGACAACAATCCTCACAACCTACTACACTCTTTGATGGTAATTTTATAAAATAAGGCACCCTAGTGGATGAATCTAAAGACACTCTTTGATGGTAATTTTAAATTGGTTGTAGAAAGATGAAGAAGCATTACAAGCATCAACTTCCAATGTACTAATAGAGCAATATGGTAAAGGGTTTACAATCCTAGAGAAGATGGGATATGAAGGAAAAGGTCCTATCAACAAAAGAAAAGAGGGAATTGTTGAACCAATTCAACTTATCACAATGAATTCGAAAGAAAAAATAGGGATAGGATACAGAGAAGATATAAAGGAAGAAACAAAGTAGTAGATATGTGAGTGAATCCTCCCATTGTGAGATAGTTCTGAAATAGAATTCAATGAATATGAATGGGACTCACTCTTTGAAGAGTCTTTTCAAGAAAAGGAAATTGATGTGATACAAAGGTATGCACTAACATGTATGGAGGGACAAAGCTTAGGGTCTAGACCAATTGAAATTAGATCATTCCATATCAATGACTCTAGTGAAGACAATCTGACTTTGTGTGAGATAGATCATTTAGAGGAGAGTAACATCATAAACCTTGACATTGCTATCAAACACTTTGACGACACTGCTATCATGACACTCACCCCTTTTGACTTGAACCAATCCTATGATTCCTTGCCATTTATATACCCAAAACTAATTGAATGGGACCAAACCAAGCTAGTTGATATACCTATCTTTTCAGATGACCACACCATTGTGAACTTTCTTTGCTCTAAAAATCCTGAAACATGTTCCATCAGTGAATCTCATAACGAAGCTTTAGACAAGGGTAGTGCCAAATCTCTTAGCTGTAAAATGATGAATATCAAAAAATTATCTAATGGTGAAAACCATTTAATGGCATTACTAGATCAAGAAAAAGTAAAAATAAAGAGCATATCCAATGGTGAAAATCTCTCTGACGCACCGAAGGATGGGGATTTGACACTCTTCTCGAGCACTATCATGAGAGATCTTTAGTATTGGTTGAGCCCACACAATCCATCAACATTGGTACAACTAAAATAGTCAAGAATCTACATCTAGTAGCATCCATGATAGAGCAGGAAAAACCAAGCTTTACCAAATTCTTTGAAGAAAGACAAATCAACTTTGCTTGGTCCTACATTGATATTCCAGGCATAGATCCAGAGCTTATAATGCATCACTTATCCCTACCACCTAGAGTGAAGCTAGTAAAGAAAAAATTGAGAAAAATGCATCCACATATCACCTTCCTAGTGAAAGGGTATGTGTAGGATCATCATGGAAAAAATAGGCCCTTAAGTGGCGAAAAAT
This sequence comes from Sequoia sempervirens, assembly GCA_007258455.2. NCBI lineage: Eukaryota > Viridiplantae > Streptophyta > Pinopsida > Cupressales > Cupressaceae > Sequoia > Sequoia sempervirens. Next base: position 468,222,948 of record VDFB02058242.1, on the reverse strand, counting down.
TTAGAAAAATCAGAGTTAGGCAACTTGACGTAAAAAATTTGAGTAAGTTATCTATATTATTTAAAAAATATGTAAGAATAGAATCTATAGCAAATTGAATGTAGTTTCTAGACTACTAGATTTATTTTATAAAAAAAATCAATTTGGTGAAAATTTGAAATTTCAATGTAGTAGCACTTAAATTTCAAGGAAAAAATAAGAAGCAGGTGTCTATCTAACCACCCTAACCACAATAAAATGATAATACTTTTTTATAAGATTTTAGATATAAGTAGAGGACTCATGTCCCAATGTGATGCATAATTTTTTTATAATTTTTTTCCAAGTAAATAATTAATTATGTATTTTCTATTGCAACTTTTAAAAAATATAAAAAATTGCATGTCTAACCACCTTAACTTGGTCAAAAATTCATGAATTTCATTTGTTTTTATTTAATCCTATAGTATGTGCAAAGCATAGAAGGTGACACATATTTTGGATTCAAAAAATGTGATACCGTTTGAAAGCTATAAATGTTTTTCAATCAACATATCAATCAGGACTTTAGTCATAATTCAAATAGAAAATGAATAATAATTATTTATTAAATTCAAAGTAAGCATAATTTATATTGGTGGAAAGCTAGGAATCTCCTTTAAAAACCCTTTTCATTTCACCAATTTTGGGTAACAAAGAAGTCATCAGCCATATACCCTACACATACCCATCATATCACCACTTTTTCATCCATCATGATCTTTCACATACGTAAAAGCATAATTCAAAAAACTATTGGATGCAAGATTCATCTGAACTATTGATTATGTTGAATGGATCTCAAAAATTATCCTAGTTTCTAAACCAGACAACAACATCAGGATATGTGTGGATTTCAGAGATCTAAAATGAGCTTGTTTGAAGGATGGATTTCCTTTTCCTAACATTGACATCATTGTGGATTTGATAGCAGGACATGAAATTTTATAACTCGAGGAAAAATTTTCAAGCTAGAATTAGATAAAAATTACACTAGAAGACCAAGATGAAACAACTTTCACGTGTCCCTGGGGTACACTTTGTTGGAACCTTATGCCTTTTGGGTTAAAGAATGAGGGAGCCACTTATTAGTGTGTGATGACCATCATCTTTCATGAAATGATATACACATTCATAGAAGACTATGTAGATGACTTGTTACCAAAATCATACACCAGGGAAGGACATCTACAAATCTTGATTAAAATCTTCACCAAATTGGAAAAATTTAATGTACGGTTAAATCCAAAGAAGTGTGTATTTGGAGTGACATCAGTTAAACTCTTATGCTACATAGTCTTAGCTAAAGGCATCGAAGTGGATCCTTCCAAAGTAAAATCCTTTATGGAAATGTGTCCTCCTAAGAACATCAACCAACTCAGACCTTTACAAGGACTATTCCAATCTATCAGAAGGTTCATCACACAATTGACAGACAAAAGTAATCCTTTCACTCACTTGCTACACAATAATGTTTCATTCAAATGAGATGCAAAATGTGAAGTTGCTTTCAATCAACTGAAACAATATTTGATGATCCCACCCATCTTGGTACCACCAATAGAAGGAAAACCACTTTTTCTTTACATTGCAACTATTGATGTATCTTTGGGGGCTCTGCTAGCACAAGAAGACACAACAGGAAAAGAAAGGGTAGTCTATTATATCAATAGAACACTAAATGGTTATGAGATTAATTACACATTCATTGAAAAAGCTTGTTCTGTAGTAGTGTTTGCTACACAACAATTGTGACACTACATGTTAACATACATCACCAAATTGATAGCCAAGATAGATCCCTTGAAGTATATACTCAGCAAGGCCAATTTAAATAGGAAGACTAGCAAAGTGGGTAATGCTATTGAGTGAATTTGGAATCCAGTATGTGGACAAAAAAGCAATCAAGGTCCAGCCGATAGTAGACCAACTACCTAAAGCACAATTACAAGATGATCATTCCATGCACATCAAATTTCTAGATGCAGATGTCCTCACAGTGTCAACACAACAATGTATATTATACTTTGATGGATCTTACACATAACATGGATCAAGTGTAGGAAATCTATTTGTCACTCCTTAGGGACACACCATTTCAAAATATTACAGATTAATGTTCCCTTGCATGAACAACACAACTGAGTATGAAGCATTAATTATTGGTATCAAGGTAGCTGTGGAAAAAAATTTCACAGAGTTGCAAGTCTAGGGAGATTCTCAATTGGTCATAAATTAGGTTAATGATGATTATTAGAAAAAAAATGACAAGTTGATGTCATACAAAAGAATGGTGGATGATTTCAAGAAGTAATTTGTTGAAATAAAATTTGAACAAATTCCTAGATTGGACAACAAAGTTGCAGATGCCATGAAAATCATCACCTCTCTCCTACAGATACAAGAAAAAAAAGCTCATTATGAATTCATGGTGGAATAGTTGTTTATCCCTAGCTATAATAACCCTAAATCCCAAGTCGTATACCATCTAGTTAAGGCTAAGGCTTCAATCTATAGGAAGATCTACACCTATCTAAAATACAATACCCTACCACATGATCTATCCCAAAACAAAAAACGTAACTTTATTTGACAAGAATCTTGACACACCCTGATAGTTGATATACTTATCGACAAGGTGTCGATGGTACTCTCCTTCAATGTCTGGAATGTAACAAAACTGAAACTGCTTTATGTGAGGTTCACGAAGGTATTTGTGGCAATCATTCAAGTGGTCTTACTCTTGCTAAGAAACTCCTACACTTGGGGTATTACTAGCCGAACATGGAGAAAGAGTCCTTTCAATTTGTCAAGAACTGTAAGAAAATCCAAGTCCATGGGGACCTCATTCATGCACCAGCACAGGAATTACAACCATTTGCATCAACTTGGCCTTTTTTTCAATGGGGACTTGATCTTTTGAGAAAAATACATCCATCTTCCTTTAATGGGAAAAAATTCATAATCATAGCCACATAGTACTTCATAAAGTGGATTCCCTAGCTCTATTGTCACTAACAATAGTATACCTTTTAAAAATAAATATGTCTAAGAACTTTTTGAGAAATTCCATATCCAGCATCAATTTTCCACACCATACTACACTCAAGGGAACGACCAAGTAGAGGCCTCAAACAAAACCATTCTAAAGATCTTGAAGAAAACTGTCAACAATGTTGGGCAAGATTGGCATGTTCAATTAAACCCTGCTTTGTGGGCATACCATACTAGCATCCACACCCCAATAGGAGCCACACCATATGCCCTAGTCTATGGATCATAGGTCATTTTACCTATTGAGGATGAGCTACCTTCCCTATGGGTATCTTTGAAGGGAATCATTTGAGAGGAAGATTATAGAGTATTTAGGCTACAAGAGTTGGAATTGTTGGATGAGTGGAATGAACATGCAGTAGATCACCTGAAAGCCTATCAACAAAGAATGTCCAGAAGTTATAATCAAAAGGTTAAACCAAGAACATTTCAGGTTGGTGACTTGGTCCTGAAATAAAATCCTTGCAATCAACAAGATAGGGAAAAGAAGGGAAAATTTGAGCTTAATTGGCTACGTCCTTTTTTCGTTGTATCACTATACAAGTCTTGATCATATAAATTGGCTACACCTAAAGGGGACCTGTATGAAGAACACATCACCAATCTTCATCTCAAGAAGTTCTATGCCTAACTCATCTAGTGCATTTTAAAAAAAATCAAAAATAAAAAAAAATCAAAAATAAAAAATCAAAATCCCAAAAAAATAAAAAATCCAAAAAAATCAATAAATCAAAATCCAAAAGCAAAAAATCAAAAAATCCAAAAAAAAGGGCAAAAAAAATGAGAAAATAGAAAAAAAGTGAAAAATCAAAAAAATCGTTACCTTGATGAAAACCTGGCAAATAGGCATCTTGGTAACAACAAAAAAATCATATAATATGAAAAAGTGCAATAAAAATATGTAGTGAAAATCTAGCAATAGATGCTATTTTTGAAAGATTAACTACTCCATCTATTGGAATGTGTGTCAGTCATCCGCTTTTTCCTATCAGTATGCTTGATCATTGAAGAACCTCATGTACATATCTGGGCATTGCAGTCGTGTCTCACCCTAGCTTGGTTATCATTGTACCTATCCATAATAAATGGTTGGTTTCTCATTGGGTACAAAATCCTTAACTCACCAGGGGCAACCTACTTTGAGCTTAACATAATAGAGAAACAAGCAATAAGACAATAAAACAAACACAACAATCAATACAAAAACTCAACATCAAACATCAATCACAAATTTTAAACATCAACCATCCAAACCAACAACAACAGTGATAAAAAACAAATCAAAATGGATGATACTCTTCTAAAACATGGTTTTATCACTTTAGAATAAATGTTCAACTATTGTATCTTAATTTTTGTTATCATTTCTCTAGAGTAACTTAAGGATGTCATGGACTAGAGAACCTATGATCGAGAATGATATTTTCGTTGTCTGTTGTTTGTGAGTTAATCATTACTACTATGTAAATTGTCATGGAACATGCTCTACAAAGTATCATTGATGAAATTCCAAATTTACATAGGAAAAGGATTAAATCTTGTTTGTTTTATGTAAGTGGTACTCAGGTCATCTCGGTTCAGTTATGCCTAGATGCTTGTATTACCTTGCAATATCAAAAATCATGGAAGTTGTACTTAGGTCATCATGGTCTAATTATACCATCGATGTTTGTACCAACTTTCAACATATTAAAAGGCTCAATGATGATACCAAACACAACGAATCAGGTGAAAAAACAACAAATTTGCATATTTAGTTTTGCATGGTTAAGGTAGCTTGCATCCATATTAGTCTTGCATCTGCACTATAGATTTCTCCAAGGCTGGCAAAAGTTTAAAACAATTTTATCTCTCTCATCAATGCATTGAGTACATTTGACATTAACACGATCACATTATAATGTGCTCGTGCTATGGGCTCGTTGTGGTTGAGCCTTAGGCTCGGCACACCAAGCCATAATGTAAGTGCATTATAATGCACTCGCGTTATGATTTTTCAAAAAATTTAAAATAAATTTGCCACAAATTGGCTACCCATCTTCATGCACCCGCCCTTCTCCTTTTGAGACTTCCATTGTATACCTATAATTGATTGCAAGAGTAGTTAGTTCATTGATAGAATATGATTTCTGCATTATTATAGTACAAGCCTATTTTTTTATTGTTTCATTTAGCATCACCAATAATCTCCATGAGAGCATGGTCGTTATTTAAAATGGTGAAATAGGTACACATCTCTTAGCAAATAGAGTCTATTTATATGACATTCTTCTAGGGTACCGTGCTCTGTTATATTTAATTGTGTAGTATGCTTTTGCATTTAATCTTAGTTATTATTCCTATTATTTAAACTCAAGGTTTGATCACAAAGAAATACTATAATTTCAGTATATTGAAGAGGTTCAAGTAACAATGAACACTTGTTTAAGTCCTATTGAATCTAATTTATGATTGTATAGGCTTTATCATTTCATTTATATGTATATAGCCTCTGATATATATATATTTATTGGGTGAACTCCTTTATAAGATCATATTCCTCCATGAATTAATCTTGATATATTTCTATATATATATAGTATATTATTCTATGCATTCACAATATAATTTTGGGTTAATAGTAAAAGGTCTTGTTCTTACATGAAATATATTATGGAATAAGTGAATAAATAAAGAGATTTCATTTAATAAAAGTTCTTAATTCAAAAGTTATTATTAATAGAGCACTTAATTTGACATAGAATAGTGTATTTGAAAAAGTAAATTGCTTTGTTTCATATATGTATTTAACCGAGAATTAGGGTTCAATAAACAAAAAAATGAATTTTCACATATCTAGCCTTGTTCTCCTAGAGTTAAAATGATAAAGTTATTAGATAGGGCTGGGAATGTAATTATTGTATACACCTAAAATTGGTCTGGAGAATTAATTAATTAAATACAAGTTATTTAATTAATAAATATTTTAATTTATCTACTTATAAATAAATTCTAAATTTATTTATATAGTTCACTTTCTTTAATTCTTCTATCTTAAATCATATTCTTCTAATCTTAATTAAATAAACCAATTTAAATAGTTTGTTTTATTTAATTAATATCTTCTTACTAAATTTGAATAATTCTAAATTTGAATTTAGTGACATATCTACAGCTTTTTCCTCCTTCCGCCTCATCATGTGTCTCAACAAATTGAATATGTCAAATATTTAATTTAGCATTATCCTCAACAAATTCTGAAACAACTTTGGGACGCTTGGCTCTCTTCCTCTATTTATTCTTCCTCACACTTGGTAGATTGTTTTACTAAAGGGAACACTCTCCTCGATTCTCTCTAACTTATTTATTCTCCACCGTTCATCTCTTCATGTTGAATCAAAACCATTGGTTGCTGGCACATTAGAATATGCCTTAGAAAATATATAAATACAACCTCATTCTATAGCAAAAGGATCCCAATCTTGAGAAATCTTACTCTACAAAATTTTCATTAGAGCATTTGTGAGAAAAGAGCATTTAGAAGCATTTAATTTAGAATCATGGCTTTATCATTAGTTGCATCTTAGTTTTCAGTAGTTAATTACATCATTTTCATATCACTTTCATCAAAAACATCACAACATCATTATCATAGCATCATTATCATATAGTTTAGCAATCATCATGTAGGAATAGATTTCTTGCATTTTCGAGCATCTCGTCTTTAGGTTGTCATTTTAAAAGTCATAGTGCACAAAAAATCTGAGATTCATTATGATTTAACGAATGCTTTGAGATAGAGAACAATGGGACAACTTTAGAGAGATTTTTTCAATTGAATTAAATTTGTTATCTGAATTCTCTAATATAATGTTTCATTGGTGTGTTGTTTTACTCGCACATATTTACACCACACATAAATTGGCGCCCACTGTGGGGCCTAGCCCCATTTTTATTATCATTTTATGAAAATTTTGTTTACAGATTTGGACATGAATCTATGTAGTGCACCTATGGTTTCTTTCAACACATACGAAACGTCTTTCATTGCATCCAATCCCTGTTATAGTGCATACAACTCATCCTTCAATGCATTCGGTAGTTCTTTTAGAACATTTAGTAGTTATTTTAGCGCATTCGATAGTTTTTCTAGTGCATAATAGTTCTTTCAATGCATCTTATTGATCTTTTAGTGAATATGGTCACTCTTTTAGTGAATTTGGTTGTCTTTGTAGGAATTCACAATTCTGGATATTGACTAATGTCTTTCTATTTGCAGGTACTTTAAATGCTATCAAAGACAATTATCTAAGACTACGAACAGTGTCTATAGGGGTAGGAGTTATTTCTACTTTCTTTTGATTAAATTAGGCACCTAGTTTAATTAGTAGGATTAATGAACACCATGTCTACTCTGTTTGTAAAGTGATAGGACTATGCTCTCCCCTTCACTGTGTGACCAAAATTCTAGACTCACTCTTTCATGTTTTGATAGCACCTTGAGAAGGCCTATCATAGTGGGAAAAAGTACTCACCCTATGGGAATGACCTAAGTGGGAACAACTAAAGCCAAGTATTCCAACCCACTATAATCCAATGTGATTGAGAGGAAACTCCCATTCAACAATAGTGTGCATTGATAACCATCCCCAAAGCCTTTGTTCTAAAGGTTGGGAGGTCTCCTAAGGGAGTTTATCATTTTCCACACCAAACGGAAACCCTTACTACGAAATTTAAGTGTAAAATCCAGTTGAGTCAGTCTCCAAACATTTTTAATATTCACAGTGCAAGGGGAGCGAAGAATTTACCCCCAAGATACTCAGCTTACATAGTTCTAAGATGTGGGTTGTGATATTATTAATGATCCTTAACATTAGGAGTGTCTGATTTATTTTCTCTTGTTCTATACTAATGGAAATCAAAGGGATCAGACTAGATCCTTCAACATACACTTAATGTTTAGTTCCTAGGCTTGAGACAACTGTTTTACAACTTTCTACTCTGCTTGAAATCAATTCTAAAGAAATCATCCATTTAAGAATGCTTAATTCACATAATTCACAAACAGGAAAAATAAGACAAAAAAAATCATTGTTCAAAAGATTATCCCTTGAAAACATTCAAACTCACTGATTCAAAGCAAAATAACTAGACAGATTTTCAAAATAGTGAAACACTCCCAGTTTAGTGCATGCATTCCCTATTTCAGTGGATTAAGCTCATATTCTAGCACATCTGAGTCATTTTCTAACGCATTTGACCAATTTTCTAGTGCATCTAGGTCATTTTCTAGTGCATTTGTTCCATCTTCCAACGCATTTCCAAATTTGTTTAGTGTATTTACTTGATAATCCAATAGAGTACTAAGTTGAATCATATTTAGGGGTAGTCTAGCACATCACTGGCTTGTTTTAGTGCATTTGATCCATTGTCTGGCACATGTCTGAATCATTTTCTAACACTTTTGACCCATCTTCTAGTGCATATAGTCCATTTTCTAGCACATTTGCATCATCTTTTACCGCATCAGGTTTCTATTATAGTGCATCTAGGGGACAATTTAGCACATCTAGGCCATCTTTTGGCACATCCATTCCATCTTCTAGTGCATTTGTACCTTGTTTTAGTGCATCCAGTTAATTCACAAATAGAGGGATATTTTCACCATCTATCTAACAATTGAAACCACATTCAGTGATCCTTGTCCGAGTAGAATCATTCCTCAGTCACAACAATGCTTTAAACTTGAAGAAATGGGACTTTGCAAGTAAAATCCTTCAACTAAACTAAGATCTACCACCTTAAAGTGCTTAAATCATCAAACACATCTCTGATTGTTAAGCTAAGTTTCATCATCAGGATTTGTCATCCTTCATCAGAAAACAACGTTGTATAATTAGATTTCACCTTAGTTCCACCAATAGGATTTTTCATTCTATTTGACTTGGGAATATCCTTGGACCTATCAAACAAAGATCAAAGTTTAGTCCAAATGTTAACACTTGTATGCCCATTTTAATAAGGTCTCAAAAGAAAAACTCAAAGAAAAGGAAATTGAAACTCAAACTACCATGGATGAAGGTGAGGAAAATACCGTTCATAGATTCCACCAACCTAAAAATAATGAAATCGTTAAGGAAGACATTCAAAAAGCTCAACAAGACCCCAAATTCCACAAGTTCATGGAAAATATTTTTGAAAAACATGGAGAAAAATACTTTTTGATGCTATCGAACCAAGGTTTGAAACTACCAAATGACTTTGATATTAATCAACTGAAAGGAGCTCCTAAGAGAATAGAAATTGATCCACTAAACAAAGATCCAATGATTGCCTTAACTCATCAAATGAAAAATTTGCAACAACTTCTTGACATGCAAAGAGGAACCACAAAAAGATATATACTGAAAGACATTTTCCCATAACTATCAACATGATTCATTTTCCCAAGCATTGTGAATTTCTAAAATATGATACATACAATGCTAAAACTAATCCTATAGATCATGTAAGGGAATTTTGAACCATAAGCTTGGAATTTTCACATGAAGAGACTTATTTGGTGAGATTGTTTCCATGAAGTTTGGGTGGACAATGTATGGAATGGTTCTCCAAACTTCCACTAGGTATTAGGTCCTTTGAAGAGGTTGTCAAAAGTTTATCACTCTATATTCTTATAACATCCAACATGAGATTACCATGAAAGACCTTTGCAACACAAAAATAAAAAAGGGTGAATCATTCCTTATATTTTTACAAAGATAGAGAAGATTGTTTGCTAGATTTGCTTATCCCATACTTGAAAAATAAAGATGGAAATATTGATTGATAATCTAAATGATGAGATAAGCTATAGACTCAAATTGAAATGTCCACCCAGATTTAAGAAGATGATTGAAAAAGGAATTAAAATTGAAGAAGCCTTAGTTAAGAGAGGAGTCTTAAAAATATACAATGAAGGAAACAACTCAGCAAACTCCTCCAATCATCATAACAATAATGAGAAACCCAAATTTTGGAAAAGAAACAAGAATGTTGGTAATGATGGTGTAGCTAAAACACATAGTGCAAAACCAGTCTTTAATATATCAAGAATTATACCGAAGACCAATCAAAACACCAATCAAAATACTAATCAAAACACCAACCAAAAAAATAATCAAAACAACACAGAATCTAAACCACCACCATATAGAACACCATCAAATCGAAGAAGATTCACACCTTTGGGACAGTCACTTGAAATAACATTAAAAGAACTTCATGCATAAAAACTTATAACATTACCGGAGGCAAGAGATTGGGAACCAAGAGTTAAACCGTCATGCTAGAATGATGCACATTATTGTGATTTTCATAGAAACAAGGGCCATAAAACAAATGATTGCATGCAACTAAAACATTTGGTTGAAGATTAATAGATAGAAAGGAAATATCAATAGAAGGACCCCAAAAAAATGTTGATCATGGAGCATTCAAGAACTCTTTACCTAACTACAAAAAAGAGGAGTCCTCTTCATTCAACACCAAAGGGAAAAATGTGAACTATGTTTATGATTCTACCATTCTCCATATTGAGGAAGTTGATAACCAAACTAATGACATTGCTACAACTTATAATCAAACTAATGACATTGAAATCATTGACGAACAAAACTTTTTTGCAGCTGATAATCAAATTAATGACATCACAATTAAGCATGAACAAGACACTACTATAGATGAAAATCAACTCAATGACAAGAACACCAAATTAAAATCAAATCAATGACATCAAACAAGACATGGCTACAAATAATAATAATATCAATGTTATCAAAATCAACTTAGACAAACAAGACAACATGCCAGTAAACCCGACCACAAGAGCTCATTCTAAGTATGTCTTGAAGGGAAGTAGACCTGAAACATATACTGCCCCTTCAACTCAATACATTATAGTTGACCAATTGTAGAAGATCCTACCTCAAATATCCATACTAGAACTCCACAAAATTTCACCATCTCACAAGGATATTCTGGAACAAGCTCTAGTGGCCACCACAATACCCACAAATCTTGAAGTGTGTCAATTCTAGGCTATGGTGGGACATTTGACTACACCTCATTGCCTATCATTTTCTGAAAATGATGATGCATCACTCACCCATCCACAGAACACAACACTCCACATTGAGAATATCATTCATAAACATCGAGTCAAACGTGTTCTGATAGATGGAGGAGCTAGTCTAAATATCTATACTTTAAAGCTTGTCTGTGCACTAGGATTCTCAGAAAATGCAATAGATGCTAGAAGAAAGATCAATATCAAAGGGCCTATGACGATGAAGAAAGATCCTCCAAGGATTGATTGTCTTTCTAATTCAAGTGGGGCTAATCCAAACAGATATGGTTTTCCAAGTTCTAGACAAAGATTAGATATATAACATACTCTTAGGTCGACCTTGGATCCATGAGATGCAAGCAGTGTCGTCAACGTATCATTAATGTTTGAAATTTCCTTTCAATGGACAAGAGATTACCATTTCCATTTATTCCAAAAATCCTCAATATTGTATCACAGTTAAAATGGTACAAGAAACTTTTGTACCACACAATAGGGAAGCCATCACTCTTAGTTCATCAAGCAATGAAGGTCAAATCAGTTCCTTGTCCAATCAGCCTAAGAAAAAGGTCCAGTCAAGATATAAAGGTATTGGCGATTATACTTCCTCAAGAAATGAAAGTCAACTAAATTCTTTGTCAAAACTATTTGTGAAAAATTTCAACTGAAAGACAAAGGCATGGGGGAATATTCTTTTGAGAAATCATTGTGTCTTTCACAACTACTGCCTTCTCCTAAGTCATATGGACAACAATCAAAATCAAGACAACAATCCTCACAACCTACTACACTCTTTGATGGTAATTTTATAAAATAATTCACCCTAGTGGATGAATCTAAAGACAAGGATGTTTTAAATTGGTTGTAAAAACATGAAGAAGCATTAAAAGCATCAACTTCCAATGTACTAACAAAGCAATATGGTAAAGGGTTTACAATCCTAGAGAAGATGGGATATGAAGGAAAAGGTCCTATCAACAAAAGAAAAGAGGGAATTGTTGAACCAATTCAACTTATCACAATGAATTCAAAAGAAAAAATAGGGATAGGATACAGAGAAGAGACAAAGGAAGAAACAAAGCAGTAGATATGTGAGCGAATCCTCCCATTGTGAGATAGTTTCAAAATAGAATCCAATGAATATGAATGGGACTCGCTCTTTGAAGAGTCTTTTCAAGAAAAAGAAATTGATGTTATACAAACGTATGCACTAACACGTATGGAGGGACAAATCTTATGGTTTCGACCAATTGAAATTAGATCATTCCATATCAATGACTCTAGTGAAGACAATCTGACTTTGAGTGAGATAGATCATTCAGAGGAGAGTAACATCATAAACCTTGACATTGTTATCAAACACTTTGACAACATTGCTATCATGACACTCACCCCTTTTGACTTGAACCAATCCTATGATTCCTTGCGATTGATATACCCCAAACTAATTGAATGGGACCAAACGAAGCTAGTTGATATACATATCTTTTAAGATGACCACACCATTGTGAACTTTCTTTGCTCTGAAAATCCTGAAACATGTTCCATCAATGAATCTCATAACAAAGCTTTAGACAAGGGCAGTGCCAAATCTCTCAGCTGTAAAATGATGAATATCAAAAAATTATCTAATGGTGAAAACCATTGAATGGCATTAGTAGATCAAGAAAAAGTAAAAATAAAGAGCATATCCAATGTTGAAAATCTCTCTGAGGCACCAAAGGATGGGGGATTTGACACTCTTCTCGAGCACTATCATGAGAGATCTTTAGTATTGGTTGAGCCCACACAATCCATCAACATTGGTACAACTAAAATAGTCAAGACTCTACATCTAGCAGCATCCATGATAGAGCAGGAAAAACCAAGCTTTACCAAATTCTTTGAAGAAAGACAAATCAACTTTGCTTGGTCCGACATTGATATTCCAGGCATAGATCCAGAGCTTATAATGCATCACTTATCACTGCCACCTAGAGTGAAGCTAGTAAAGAAAAAATTGAGAAAAATGCATCCACATATCACCTTCCTAGTGAAAGGGTATGTGCAGGATCATCATGGAAAAAATAGGCCCTTTAGTGGCAAAAAAATTAGAAAAATCAGAGTTAGGCAACTTGACGTAAAAAATTTAGCAAGTTATCTATATAATTTAAAAAATATGTAAGAATAGAATCTATAGAAAATTGAATGTAGTTTCTAGACTACTAGGTTTATTTTATAAAAAATATCTATTTGGTGAAAATTTGAAATTTCAATGCAGTAGCACTTAAATTTCAAGGAAAAAATAAGAAGTAGGTGTCTATCTAACCACCCTAACCACAATAAAATGATAATACTTTTTTATAAGATTTTAGATATAAGTAGAGGAATCATGTCCCAATATGATGCATATTTTTTTTATAAGTTTTTTCCAAGTAAATAATTAATTATGTATTTTCTATTGCAACTTTTTAAAAATATAAAAAATTGTATGTCTAACCACCTTAACTTGGTCAGAAATTCATGAAATTCAGTTGTTTTTATTTAATCCTATAGTATATGCGAAGCATAGAATGTGACACATATTTTGGATTCAAAAA
>VDFB02058242.1:468156367-468209111 GCA_007258455.2 Sequoia sempervirens | reverse complement strand
TTTTGATTTATTGATTTTTTTGGATTTTTTATTTTTTTGGGATTTTGATTTTTTATTTTTGATTTTTTTTTATTTTTGATTTTTTTTAAAATGCACTAGATGAGTTAGGCATAGAACTTCTTGAGATGAAGATTGGTGATGTGTTCTTCATACAGGTCCCCTTTAGGTGTAGCCAATTTATATGATCAAGACTTGTATAGTGATACAACGAAAAAAGGACGTAGCCAATTAAGCTCAAATTTTCCCTTCTTTTCCCTATCTTGTTGATTGCAAGGATTTTATTTCAGGACCAAGTCACCAACCTGAAATGTTCTTGGTTTAACCTTTTGATTATAACTTCTGGACATTCTTTGTTGATAGGCTTTCAGGTGATCTACTGCATGTTCATTCCACTCATCCAACAATTCCAACTCTTGTAGCCTAAATACTCTATAATCTTCCTCTCAAATGATTCCCTTCAAAGATACCCATAGGGAAGGTAGCTCATCCTCAATAGGTAAAATGACCTATGATCCATAGACTAGGGCATATGGTGTGGCTCCTATTGGGGTGTGGATGCTAGTATGGTATGCCCACAAAGCAGGGTTTAATTGAACATGCCAATCTTGCCCAACATTGTTGACAGTTTTCTTCAAGATCTTTAGAATGGTTTTGTTTGAGGCCTCTACTTGGTCGTTCCCTTGAGTGTAGTATGGTGTGGAAAATTGATGCTGGATATGGAATTTCTCAAAAAGTTCTTAGACATATTTATTTTTAAAAGGTATACTATTGTTAGTGACAATAGAGCTAGGGAATCCACTTTATGAAGTACTATGTGGCTATGATTATGAATTTTTTCCCATTAAAGGAAGATGGATGTATTTTTCTCAAAAGATCAAGTCCCCATTGAAAAAAAGGCCAAGTTGATGCAAATGGTTGTAATTCCTGTGCTGGTGCATGAATGAGGTCCCCATGGACTTGGATTTTCTTACAGTTCTTGACAAATTGAAAGGACTCTTTCTCCATGTTCGGCTAGTAATACCCCAAGTGTAGGAGTTTCTTAGCAAGAGTAAGACCACTTGAATGATTGCCACAAATACCTTCGTGAACCTCACATAAAGCAGTTTCAGTTTTGTTACATTCCAGACATTGAAGGAGAGTACCATCGACACCTTGTCGATAAGTATATCAACTATCAGGGTGTGTCAAGATTCTTGTCAAATAAAGTTACGTTTTTTGTTTTGGGATAGATCATGTGGTAGGGTATTGTATTTTAGATAGGTGTAGATCTTCCTATAGATTGAAGCCTTAGCCTTAACTAGATGGTATACGACTTGGGATTTAGGGTTATTATAGCTAGGGATAAACAACTATTCCACCATGAATTCATAATGAGCTTTTTTTTCTTGTATCTGTAGGAGAGAGGTGATGATTTTCATGGCATCTGCAACTTTGTTGTCCAATCTAGGAATTTGTTCAAATTTTATTTCAACAAATTACTTCTTGAAATCATCCACCATTCTTTTGTATGACATCAACTTGTCATTTTTTTTCTAATAATCATCATTAACCTAATTTATGACCAATTGAGAATCTCCCTAGACTTGCAACTCTGTGAAATTTTTTTCCACAGCTACCTTGATACCAATAATTAATGCTTCATACTCAGTTGTGTTGTTCATGCAAGGGAACATTAATCTGTAATATTTTGAAATGGTGTGTCCCTAAGGAGTGACAAATAGATTTCCTACACTTGATCCATGTTATGTGTAAGATCCATCAAAGTATAATATACATTGTTGTGTTGACACTGTGAGGACATCTGCATCTAGAAATTTGATGTGCATGGAATGATCATCTTGTAATTGTGCTTTAGGTAGTTGGTCTACTATCGGCTGGACCTTGATTGCTTTTTTGTCCACATACTGGATTCCAAATTCACTCAATAGCATTACCCACTTTGCTAGTCTTCCTGTTAAATTGGCCTTGCTGAGTATATACTTCAAGGGATCTATCTTGGCTATCAATTTGGTGATGTATGTTAACATGTAGTGTCACAATTGTTGTGTAGCAAACACTACTACAGAACAAGCTTTTTCAAGAATGTGTAATTAATCTCATAACCATTTAGTGTTCTATTGATATAATAGACTACCCTTTCTTTTCCTGTTGTGTCTTCTTGTGCTAGCAGAGCCCCCAAAGATACATCAATAGTTGCAATGTAAAGAAAAAGTGGTTTTCCTTCTATTGGTGGTACCAAGATGGGTGGGATCATCAAATATTGTTTCAGTTGATTGAAAGCAACTTCACATTTTGCATCTCATTTGAATGAAACATTATTGTGTAGCAAGTGAGTGAAAGGATTACTTTTGTCTGTCAATTGTGTGATGAACCTTCTGATAGATTGGAATAGTCCTTGTAAAGGTCTGAGTTGGTTGATGTTCTTAGGAGGACACATTTCCATAAAGGATTTTACTTTGGAAGGATCCACTTCGATGCCTTTAGCTAAGACTATGTAGCATAAGAGTTTAACTGATGTCACTCCAAATACACACTTCTTTGGATTTAACCGTACATTAAATTTTTCCAATTTGGTGAAGATTTTAATCAAGATTTGTAGATGTCCTTCCCTGGTGTATGATTTTGGTAACAAGTCATCTACATAGTCTTCTATGAATGTGTATATCATTTCATGAAAGATGATGGTCATCACACACTAATAAGTGGCTCCCTCATTCTTTAACCCAAAAGGCATAAGGTTCCAACAAAGTGTACCCCAGGGACACGTGAAAGTTGTTTCATCTTGGTCTTCTAGTGTAATTTTTATCTAATTCTAGCTTGAAAATTTTTCCTCGAGTTATAAAATTTCATGTCCTGCTATCAAATCCACAATGATGTCAATGTTAGGAAAAGGAAATCCATCCTTCAAACAAGCTCATTTTAGATCTCTGAAATCCACACATATCCTGATGTTGTTGTCTGGTTTAGAAACTAGGATAATTTTTGAGATCCATTCAACATAATCAATAGTTCAGATGAATCTTGCATCCAATAGTTTTTTGAATTATGCTTTTACGTATGTGAAAGATCATGATGGATGAAAAAGTGGTGATATGATGGGTATGTGTAGGGTATATGGCTGATGACTTCTTTGTTACCCAAAATTGGTGAAATGAAAAGGGTTTTTAAAGGAGATTCCTAGCTTTCCACCAATATAAATTATGCTTACTTTGAATTTAATAAATAATTATTATTCATTTTCTATTTGAATTATGACTAAAGTCCTGGGATTGATATGTTGATTGAAAACATTTATAGCTTTCAAACGGTATCACATTTTGAATCCAAAATATGTGTCACCTTCTATGCTTTGCACATACTATAGGATTAAATAAAAACAAATGAAATTCATGAATTTTTGACCAAGTTAAGGTGGTTAGACATGCAATTTTTTATATTTTTGTTGCAATAGAAATACATAATTAATTATTTACTTGGAAAAAAATAAAAAAAATTATGCATCACATTGGGACATGAGTCCTCTACTTATATCTAAAATCTTATAAAAAAGTATTATCATTTTATTGTGGTTAGGGTGGTTAGATAGACACCTACTTATTTTTTCCTTGAAATTTAAGTGCTACTGCATTGAAAATTCAAATTTTCACCAAATAGATTTTTTTTATAAAATAAACCTAGTAGTCTAGAAACTGCATTCAATTTGCTATAGATTCTATTCTTACATTTTTTTAAATAATATAGATAAATTACTCAAATTTTTACGTCGTTTCCTTACTCTGATATTTCTAAATTTTTCAGCACTTAAGGGTCTATTTTGTTCATGATGATCTTGCACATACCCTTTCAGTAGGACCATGATATGTGGATGCATTTTTCTCAATTTTTTCTTTACTAGCTTCACTCTAGGTGGTAGGGATAAGTGATGCATTATAAGCTCTGGATCTATGCCTGGAATATGAATGTAGGACCAAGCAAAGTTGATTTGTCTTTCTTCAAAGAATTTGGTAAAGCTTGGTTTTTCCTACTCTATCATGGATGCTACTAGATGTAGAATCTTAACTATTTTAGTTGTATCAATATTGATCGATTGTGTGGGCTCAACCAATACTAATGATCTCTCATGATAGTGCTCGAGAAGAGTTTCAAATACCCCATCCTTCGGTGCCTCAGAGATATTTTCACCATTGGATATGCTCTTTATTTTTACTTTTTCTTGATCTAATAATTGCATTAAATGGTTTTCACCATTAGATAATTTTTTGATATTCATCATTTTATAGCTGAGAGATTTGGCACTGCCCTTGTCTAAAGCTTCGTTATGAGATTCATTGATGGAACATGTTTCAGGATTTTCAGAGCAAAGAAAGTTCACAATGGTGTGGTCATCTTAAAAGATAGGTATGTCAACTAGCTTGGTTTTGTCCCATTCAATTAGTTTGGGGTATATCAATGGCAAGGAATCATAGGATTGGTTCAAGTCAAAATGGGTGAGTGTCATGATAGTAATGTCGTCAAAGTGTTTGATAGCAATGTCAAGGTTTATGATGTTACTCTCCTCTGAATGATCTATCTCACTCAAAGTCAGACTGTCTTCACTAGAGTCATTGATATGGAATGATCTAATTTCAATTGGTCTAGACCCTAAGCTTTGTCCCTCCATACGTGTTAGTGCATACCTTTGTATCACATTACTTTATTTTTCTTGAAAAGACTCTTTAAAGAGAGAGTCCCATTCATATTCATTGGATTCTGTTTCAGAACTATCTCACAATGGGAGGATTCACTCATATATCTACTGGTTTGTTTCTTCCTTTGTCTCTTCTCTATATCCTATCCCTATTTTTTCTTTCGAATTCATTATGATAAGTTGAATTGGTTCAACAATTCCCTCTTTTCTTTTGTTGATAGGACCTTTTCCTTCATATCCCATCTTCTCTAGGATTGTAAACCCTTTACCATATTGCTCTGTTAGTACATTGGAAGTTGATGCTTGTAATTCTTCTTCATCTTTTTACAACCAATTTAAAACATCATTGTCTTTAGGTTCATCTACTAGGGTGCCTTATTTTATAAAATTACAATCAAAGAGTGTAGTAGGCTTTGAGGATTGTTGTCTTGATTTATATGGTTGTCCATATGACTTAGGAGAAGGTAGTAGTTGTGAAAGACACAATGATTTCTCAAAAGAATATTCACCCATGACTTTTTCTTTCAGTTGAACTTTTTCGCAAATAGTTTTGACAAAGAATTTAGTTGACTTTCATTTCTTGAGGAAGTACAATCACCAATACCTTTATATCTTGACTGGACCTTTTTCTTAAGCTGATTGGACAAGGAACTGATTTGACCTTCATTGCTTGATGAACTAGGAGTGGTGGCTTCCCTATTTTATGGTACAAGAGTTTCTTGTACCGTTTTAAGTGTGTTACAACATTGAGGATTGTTGGAATCAACTGAAATGGTAATCTCTTATCCATTGAAAGGAAATTTCAAACATTAATGATACATTGACAACACTGCTTGCATCTCATGGATCCAAGGTCGACCCAAGAGGATGTTATATGTCAAATCTTCATCTAAAACTTGGCAACCATATCTTTTTGGATTAGCCCCACTTGAATTGGAAAGACAATCAGTCTTTGGAGGATCTTTCTTCATCGTCATAGGCCCTTTGATATTTATCTTTCTTCTAGCATCTATTGCATTTTCTGAGAATCCTAGTGCACAGACAAGCTTTAAAGTATAGATATTTAGACTAGCTACTCCATCTATCAGAACACATTTGACTCGATGTTTATGAATGATATCCTCAATGTGGAGTGTTGTGTTCTATGGATGGGTGAGTGATGCATCATCATTTTTAGAAAATGACAGGCAATGAGGTGTACTCAAATGTCCCACCATAGCCTATAATTGACACACTTCAAGGTTTGTGGGTATTGTGGTGGCCACTAGAGCTTGTTCCAGAATATCCTTGTGAGATGGTGAAATTTTGTGGAGGTCTAGTATGGATATTTGAGGTAGGATCTTCTACAATTTGTCAACTATGTTGTATTCAGTTGAAGGGGCAGTAGATGTTTTAGATCTACTCCCCTTCAAGACATACTTAGACTGAGCTCTTGTGGTCGGGTTTACTGGCATGTTGTCTTGTTTGTCTAAGTTGATTTTGATAACATTGATCTGATTACTATTTGTTGCCATGTCTTGTTTGATGCCATTGATTTGATTTTAATTTGGTGTTCTTGTCATTGAGTTGATTTTCATCTATAATAGTGTCTTTTTCATGCTTAATTGTGATGTCATTCATTTGATTATTAGCTATAAAAAAGTTTTGTTCATCATTGATTTCAATGTCATTAGTTTGATTATAAGTTGTAGCAATGTCATTGGTTTGGTTATCAACTTCCTCAATATGGAGAATGGTAGAATCATAAACATAGTTCACATTTTTCCCTTTGGTGTTTAATGAAGAGGACTCCTCTTTTTTGTAGTTAGGTAAAGAGTTCTTGAATGCTCCATGATTAATGTTTTTTGGGGTCCTTCTATTGATTTTTCCTTTCTATCTATTAAATCTTGCACCAAATGTTTTAGTTGCATGCAATCATTTGTTTTGTGGCCCTTGTTTCTATGAAAATCACAATAATGTGCATCATTCCAGCATGATGGTTTAACTCTTGGTTCCCAATCTCTTGCCTCCGGTAATGTTGTAAATTTTTATGCATGAAGTTTTTTAAATGTTATTTCAAGTGACTGTCCCAAAGGTGTGAATCTTCTTCGATTTAATTGTGTTCTATATGGTGGCGGTTTAGATTCTATGTTGTTTTGATTATTTTTTTGGTTGGTGTTTTGATTAGTATTTTGATTGGTGTTTTGATTGGTCTTGGGTGTAATTCTTGATAGATTAAAGATTGGTTTTGAACTATGTGTTTTAGCTACACCATCATTACCAACATTCTTGTTTCTTTGCCAAAATTTGGGTTTCTCATTATTGTTATGATGATTGGAGGAGTTTGTTGAGTTGTTTCCTTCATTGTATATTTTTAAGACTCCTCTCTTAACTAAGGATTCTTCAATTTTAATTCCTTTTTCAATCATCTTCTTAAATCTAGGTGGAAATTTCAATTTTAGTCTATAGCTCATCTCATCATTTAGATTATCAATCAATATTTCCATCTTTCTTTCTCAAGTACGGGACAAGCATATCTAGCAAAAAATATTCTCTATCTTTGTAAAAATATAAGGAATGATTCACCCTCTTTTTGTTTTGTGTTGCAAAGGTCTTTCATGGTAATCTCGTGTTGGATGTTATAAGAATATTGAGTGGTAAACTTATGACCAACTCTTCAAAGGACCTAATACCTAGTGGAAGTTTGGAGAAACATTCCATACATTGTCCACCCAAACTTCATGGAAACAATCTCATCAAATAAGTCTCTTCATGTGAAAATTCAAAGCTTATGGTTCAAAATTCCCTTACATGATCTATAGGATCAGTTTTAGCATTGTATTTATCATACTTTAGAAATTCACAATGCTTGGGAAAATGAATCATGTTGATAGTTATGGGCAAATGTCTTTCAGCAAATATTTTTTTGTGGTTCCTCTTTGTATGTCAAGAAGTTGTTGCAAATTTTTCATTTGATGAGTTAAGGCAATCGTTGGATCTATGTTTGGTGGATCAATTTCTATTTTCTTAGGAGCTCCTTTCAGTTGATTAACATCAAAGTCATTTGGTAGTTTCAAACCTTGGTTCGATAGCATCAAAAAGTACTTTTCTCCGTCTTTTTCAAAAATATTTTCCACGAACTTGTGGAATTTTGGGTCTTGTTGAGCTTTTTGAATGTCTTCCTTAACGATTCCATCATTTTTAGGTTGGTGCAATCTACAAAAGGGGTTTTCCTCACCTTCATCCATGGTAGTTTGAGTTTCAATTTCCTTTTCTTTGAGTTTTTGTTTTTGAGACCTTATTAAATGGGCATACAAGTGTTAACATTTGGACTAAACTTTGATCTTTGCTTGATAGTTCCAAGGATATTCCCAAGTCAAATAGAATGAAAAATCCTATTGGTGGAACTAAGGTGAAATCTAATTATACAACTTGTTTTGTGATGAAGGATGACAAATCCTGATGATGAAACTTAGATTAACAATCAGAGATGTGTTTGATGATTTAAGAACTTTAAGGTGGTAGATCTTAGTTTAGTTGAAGGATTTTACTTGCAAAGTCCCATTTCTTCAAGTTTAAAGCATTGTTCTGATCGATGAATGATTCTACTCTAACAAGGATCACTGAATGTGGTTTCAATTGTCAGATAGATGGTGAAAATATCCCTCTATTTGTGAATTAATTGGATGCACTAAAACAAGGTACAAATGCACTAGAAGATGGAATGGATGTACCAAAAGATGGCCTAGATGTGCTAAATTTTCCCCTAGATGCACTATAACAGAAACCCGATGCGGTAAAAGATGATGCAAATGTGCTTGAAAATGGACTATATGCACTAGAAGATGGGTCAAAAGTGTCAGAAAGTGATTCAGACATGTGCCAAACAATGGATCAAATGCACTAAAACAAGCCAGTGATGTGCTAGACTGCCCCTAAATATGATTCAACTTAGTACTCTATTGGATTATCAAGTAAATACACTAAACAAATTTGCAAGTGCATTGGAAGATGGAACAAATGCACTAGAAAAGGACCTAGATGCACTAGAAAATTGGTCAAATGCGTTGGAAAATGACTCATATGCACTAGAATATGATCTTAATATACTAAAATAGGGAATGCATACCCTAAACTGGGAGTGTTTCACTATTTTTAAAATCTGTCTAGTTATTTTGCTTCGAATCAATGAGTTTGAATGTTTTCAAAGGATAATCTTTTGAACAGTGATTTTTTTGTCTTATTTTTCCTGTTTGTGAATTATGTGAATTAAGCGTTCTTAAATGGATGATTTCTTTAGAATTGATTTCAAGCAGAGTAGCAAGTTATAAAATAGTTCTCTCAAGCCTAGGAACTAAACATTAAGTGTATGTTCAAGGATCTAGTCTGGTCCCTTTGATTTCCAGAAGTATAGAACAAGAGAAAATGAATCAGACACTGCTAATGTCAAGGATCATTAATAATATCACAACCCATATCTTAGAACTATGTTAGCTCACACAGTCGTGTCATGCCCTAGAGGGTGCCTATGTTTTTTCCTTTCCCAGGTCTTAACCAAAGTCAAATCCTCCACTTTTGGCCACTAATTCATGATATTTATAATGTGAGTATCTTGGGGGTAAATTCTTCCCTCCCCTTGCACTGTGAATATTAAAAATGTTTGGAGACTGACTCGAGTGGATTTTACACTTAAAGTTTGTAGTAAGGGTGTTTGTTTCATGTGGAAAATGATAAACTCCCTTAGGAGACCTCCCAACCTTTAGAACAAAGGATTTTGGGATGGTTATCAATGCACACTATTGTTGATTGGGAGTTTCCTCTCAATCACATTGGATTATAGTGGGTTGGAATACTTGGCTTTAGTTGTTCCCACTTAGGTGATTCCCATAGGTGAGTACTTTTTCCCACTATGATAGGCTTTCTCAAGGTGATATCAAAACATGAAAGAGCGAGTCTAGAATTTTGGTCACACAGTGAAGGGGAGAGCATAGTCCTATCACTTTACAAGCACAGTAGACATGGTGTTCATTAATCCTTCTAATTAAACTAGGTGCCTAATTTAATCAAAAGAAAGTAAAAGAACTCCTACCCCTACAGACACTATTAGTAGTCTTAGATAATTGTCTTTGATAGCATTTAAAGTACCTGCAAATAGAAAGACATTAATCAATATCCAGAATTGTGAATTCCTACAAAGACAACCAAATTCACTAAAAGAGTGACCATATGTGCTAAAATATCAATAAGATGCACTGAAAGAACTATTATGCACTAGAAAAACTATCAAATGTGCTAAAATAACTACTAAATGTGCTAAAAGAACTACCGAATGTATTGAAGGATGAGTTGTATGCACCATAACAGGGATTGGATGCATTGAAAGATTTTTCGTATGTGTTGAATGAAACCATAGGTGCACTACAGAGATTCACGACCAAATCTGTAAACAAAATTTTCAGAAAATGTTAATAAAAATGGGGCTGGGCCCCACAATGGGCGCCAATTTATGTGGTGTAAATATGTGCGAGTAAATCAAATCAAATAAAAACAACACACCAATGAAACATTATATTAGAGAATTCAGATAACAAATCTAATTGAATTGAAACAATATCTCTAAACCTGTTCCATTGTTCTCTATCTCAAAGGATTCGTTAAATCATAATGACTCTCAGATTTTTTGTGCACTATGACTTTTAAAATGACAACCTAAAGACGAGATGCTAGAAAATGCAAGAAATCTATTCCTACATGATGATTGCTAAACTATATGATAATGATGCTATGATAATGATGTTGTGATGTTTTTCATGAAAGTGATATGAAAATGATGTAATTAACTACTGCAAAGTAAGACGCAACTAATGATAAAGGCATGATTCTAAATTAAATGCTTCTAAATGTTAATTTCTCACAAATGCTCTAATGAAAATTTTGTAGAGTAAGATTGCTCAAGATTTTTATCCTTTTGCTATAGAATGAGGTTGTATTTATATATTTTCCAAGGCATATTCTATTGTGCCAGCAACCAATGGTTTGGATTCAATATGAAGATATGAACGGTGAGAATGAAGAAGTTAGAGAGAATCGAGGAGAGTGTTCCCTTTAGTAAAACAATCTACCAAGTGTGAGGAAGAATAAATAGAGGAAGAGAGCCAAGTGTCCCAAAGTTGTTTCAGAATTTGTTGAGGATAATGATAAATTAAATATTTGACATATTCAATTTGTTGAGACAGATGATGAGGCGGAAGGAGGAAAAAGCTGTAGATATGTCACTAAATTCAAATTTAGAATTATTCAAATTTAGTAAGAAGATATTAATTAAATAAAACTATTTAAATTGGTTTATTTAATTAAGATTAGAAGAATATGATTTAAGATAGAAGAATTAAAGAAAGTGAACTATATAAATAAATTTAGAATTTATTTATAAGTAGATAAATTAAAATATTTATTAATTAAATAACTTGTATTTAATTAATTAATTCTCCAGACCAATTTTAGGTGTATACAATAATTACATTCCTAGTCTTATCTAATAACTTTATCATTTTAACCTTAGGAGAACAAGGCTAGATATGTGAAAATTCATTTTTTTGTTTATCGAACCCTAATTCTTAGTTAAATACATATATGAAACAAAGCAATTTACTTTTTCAAATACACTATTCTATGTCAGATTAAGTGCTCTATTAATAATAACTTCCGAATTAAGAACTTTTATTAAATGAAATCTCTTTATTTCTTCACTTATTCCATAATATATTTCATGTAAGAACAAGACCTTTTACTATTAACCCAAAATTATATTGTGAATGCAATCATAGAATAATATAATATATATATATATAGAAATATATCAAGATTAATTCATGGAGGAATATGATCTTATAAGGAGTTCACCCAATATATATATATATATATATATATATATATATATATATATATATATATATATATATATAGAGGCTATATACATATAAATGAAATGATAAAGCCTATACAATCATAAATTAGAGTCAATAGTACTTAAACAAGTGTGCATTGTTACTTGAACCTCTTCAATATACTGAAATTATAGTATTTCTTTGTGATCAAACCTTGAGTTTAAATAATAGGAATAATAACTAAGATTAAATGCAAAAGCATACTACACAATTAAATATAATAGAGCATGGTACCCTAGAAGAATCTCATATAAATAGACACTATTTTCTAAGACATGTGTATCTCTTTCACCATTTTAAATAACGACCATGCTGTCATGGAGATTATTGGTGATGCTAAATGAAACAATAAAAAAATAGGCTTGTACTATAATAATGCAGAAATCATATTCTATCAATGAACTAACTACTCATGCAATCAATTATAGGTATACAATGGAAGGGTTGAAAGGATAAGGGCAGGTGCATGAAGATGGGTAGCCAATTTGTCGCAATTTTTTTTTAAAAAGTTTTGAAAAATCATAATGTGAGTGCATTATAATGCACTCACATTATGGCTTGGTGTGCCGAGCCTGAGGCTCAACCACAACGAGCCCATAGCACGAGCACATTATAATGTGATCATGTTAATGTCAAATGTACTCAATGCATTGATGAGAGAGATAAAATTGTTTTAAAATTTTGCCAGCCTTGGAGAAATCTAAAATGCAGATGCAAGACTAATATGGATGCAATCTACCTTAACCATGCAAAACTAAATATGCAAATTTGTCATTTTGTCAGCTGATTTGTTGTGTTTGGTATCTAGGCATAACTGAACTGAGATGACCTGAGTACCACTTGCATAAAATAGACAAGAGTTAATCGTTTTCCTATGTAAATTTGGAATGTCATCAATGATACTTTGTAGAGCATGTTCCATGAAAATTTACACAGTAGTAATGATTAACTCACAAACAATAGACAAAGAAAATATCATTCTCAATCATAGATTCTCTAGTCCATGACATCCTTAAGTTTCTCTAGAGAAATGATAACAAAAATTAAGATACAACAGTTGAACATTTATGCTAAAGTGATAAAACCATGTTTTAGAAGAGTATCATCCATTTTGATTTGTTTTTTATCACTTTTGTTGTTGGTTTGGATAGTTGATGTTTAAAATTTGTGATTGATGTTTGATGTTGAGTTTTTGTCTTGATTGTTGTGTTTGTTGTGTTGTCTTACTGCTTGTTTATCTATTATGTTAAGGTCAAAGTAGGTTGCCCCTGGTGAGTTCAATATTTTTTACCCAATGAGAAACCAATCATTTATTATGGATAGGTACAATGATAACCAAGCTAGGGTGAGACACGACTGCGATGCCCAGATATGTACATGAGGTTCTTCAATGATCAAGCATAGTGATAGCGAAAATCAGATGACTGACACACATTCCAATAGATGGAGCATCTAATCTTTCACAAATAGTATCTATTGCTAGATTTTCACTACTTATTTTTATTGCACTTTTTCATATTATATGATTTTTTTATTATTGTCAAGATGCCTATTTGCCAGGTTTTCATCAAGGTAACAATTTTTTTGATTTTTCACTTTTTTTATATTTTCTCATTTTTTTTGGCCCCTTTTTTTGGATTTTTGGATTTTTTTGTTGTTTTTAGATTTTAGATTTATTGTTTTTTTTGGATTTTTTTTTTGACCATGCACTAGATGAGTTAGGCATATAAATTCTTAAGATGAAGATTGGTGATGGGTTCTTCAAACAGGTCCCCTTTAGGTGTAGCCTATTGATATACTCAATACTTGTAGAGTGATACAATGACAAAAGGACATAGCCAATTAAGCTGAAATTTTCCCTTCTTTTCCCTATCTTGTTGATTGCAAGGATTTTAATTCAGAACCAAGTCACCAACCTGAAATGTTCTTGGTTTAACCTTGTGATTATAACTTCTGGACATTCTTTGTTGATAGGCTTTCAGGTGATCTACTGCATGTTCATTCCACTCATCCAACAATTGCAACTCTTTTAGCCTAAATATTCTATAATCTTCCTCTGAAATGATTCACTTCAAAGATACCCATAGGGAAGGTAGCTCATCCTCAATAGGTAAAATGGCCTATGATCCATAGACTAGGGCATATGGTGTGGCTCCTATCAGGGTGTGGATGTTAGTATGGTATGCCCACAAAGGAGGGTTTAATTGAACATGCCAATCTTGCCCAACATTGTTGACAGTTTTCTTCAGGATCTTTAGAATGGTTTTGTTTGAGGCCTTTTCTTGGTCGTTCCCTTGAGGGTAGTATGGTGTGGAAAATCGATGCTAGATATGGAATCTGTCACAAAGTTCTTAGACATCTTTATTTTTAAAAGGTCTACTATTGTTAGTGACAATAGAGCTAGGGAATCCACTTTTTGAAGTACTCTATGGCTATGATTATGAATTTTTTCCCATTAAAGGAAGATGGATGTATTTTTCTCACAATATCAAGTCCCCATTGACAAAAAGGCCAAGTTGATGCAAATGGTTGTAATTCCTATGTTGGTGCATGAATGAGGTTCCCATGGACTTGGATTTTCTTACACTTCTTAACAAATTGAAAGGACTCTTTCTCCATGTTCGGCTAGTAATACCCCAAGTGTAGGAGTTTCTTAGCAAGAGTAAGACCACTTGAATGAGTGCAACAAATACCTTTGTTAACCTCAAATAAAGCAGTTTCAGCTTTGTTACATTCAAGACATTGAAGGAGAGTACCATCGAGACCTTGTCGATAAGTATATCAACTATCAGGGTGTGTCAAGCTTCTTGTCAAATAAAGTTACATTTTTGGTTTTGGGATAGATCATGCGGTAGGGTATTGTATTTTAGATAGGTGTAGATCTTCCCATAGATTGAAGCCTTAGCCTTGACTAGACGGTATACAACTTGGAATTAAGGGTTATTATAGGCGGGGATAAACAACTATTCCACCATGAATTCATAATGAGATTTTTTTCTTGTATCTGTAGGAGAGAGGCGATAATTTCCATGGAATCTGCAACTTTTTTGTCTAGTCTAGGAATTTATTCAAATTTGATTTCAACAAATTACTTCTTGAAATCATCCACCATTCTTTTTTATGACATCAACTTGTCATTTTTTTTTCTAATAATCATCATTAACCTAATTTATGACCAATTGAGAATCTCCATAGACTTGCAACTCTATGATTTTCTATTCCACAACTACCTTGATACCCATAATTAATGCTTCATACTCAGTTGTGTTGTTCGTGCAAGGGAACATTAATCTGTAAGATTTTGGAATGGTGTGTCCCTGAGGAGTGACAAATAGATTTCCTACACCTGATCCATGTTATGTGTAAGATCTATCAAAGTAGAATATCCATTGTTGTGTTGACACTACGAGGACATCTACATCTAGAAATTTGATGTGCATGGGATAATAATCTTGTAATGGTGCTTTAGGTAGTTGGTCTAATTATCGCTTGGCCCTTGATTGCTTTTTTGTCCACATACTGGATGCCAAATTCACTCAATAGCATTACCCACTTTGCTAGTCTTCCTATTAAATTGGCCTTGTTGAGTATATACTTCAAGGGATCTATCTTGGCTATCAATTTGGTGATGTATGTTAACATGTAGTGTCACAATTGTTGTGTAGCAAACACTACTATAGAACAAGCTTTTTCAATGAATGTGTAATTAATCTCATAACCATTTAGTGTTCTATTGATATAATAGACCGCCCTTTCTTTTCCTGTTGTGTATTCTTGCGCTAGCAAAGCCCACAAAGATACATCGGTAGTTGCAATGTAAAGAAAAAGTGGTTTTCCTTCTATTGGTGGTACCAAGATGGGTGGGATCATCAGATATTGTTTCAGTTGATTGAAAGCAACTTCACATTTTTATCCCATTTGAATGAAACATTATTGTGTAGCAAGTTAGTGAAAGGATGACTTTTGTCTGTCAATTGTGTGACGAACCTTCTGATAGATTGGAATAGTCCTCGTAAAGGTTTGAGTTGGTTGATGTTCTTAGGAGGAGGCATTTCCATAATGGATTTTACTTTGGAAGGATCCACTTTGATGCCTTTAGCTATGACTATGTAGCTTAAGAGTTTAACCTACATCACTCCAAATACACACTTCTTTGGATTTAACCGCACATTGAATTTTTCCAATTTGGTGAAGATTTTATTCAAGATTTGTAGATGTCCTTCCCAAGTGTATGATTTTGGTAACAAGTCATCTACATAGTCTTCTATGAATGTGTACATCATGTCATGAAAGATGGTGGTCATCACACACTAATAAGTGGCTCCTGCACTGTTTAACCCAAAAGCATAAGGTTCCAACAAAGTGTACCCCAGGGACACGTGAAAGTTGTTTCATCTTGGTCTTCTGGTGTAATTTTTATCTGATTCTAGCTTGAAAATTTTTCCTTGAGTTATAAAATTTCATGTCCTACTATCAAATCCACAATGATGTGAATGTTAGGCAAAGGAAATCCATCCTTCAGACAAGCTCTGTTAAGATCTCTGAAATCCACACATATCCTGATGTTGTTGTCTGGTTTAGAAACTAGGATAATTTTTGAGATCCATTCAACATAATCAATAGTTCAGATGAATCTTGCATCCAATAGTTTTTTCAATTCTGCTTTTAGGTATGTGAAAGATCATGATGGACCAAAAAGTGGTGATATGATGGGTATGTGTAGGGTATATGGCTAATGACTTCTTTTTTACCCAAAATTGATGAAATGAAAAGGGTTTTTAAAGGAGATTCCTAGCTTTCCACCAATATAAATTATGCTTTACTTTGAATTTCATAAATAATTATTATTCATTTTCTATTTGAATTATGACTAAAGTCCTGATTGATATGTTGATTGAAAAACATTTATAGATTTCAAACGGTATCACATTTTTTGAATCCAAAATATGTGTCACATTCTATGCTTCTCATATGCTATAGGATTAAATAAAAACAAATGAGTTTCATGAATTTTTGACCAAGTTAAGGTGGTTAGACATACAATTTTTTATATTTTTTAAAATTTGTAATAGATAATACATAATTAATTATTTACTTGGAAAAAAATTATAAAAAAAATATGTATCACATTGGGACATGAGTCCTCTACTTATATCTAAAATATTATAAAAAAGTATTATCATTTTATTGTGGTTAGGGTGGTTAGATAGACACCTAATTCTTATTTTTTCCTTGAAATTTAAGTGCTACTACATTGAAATTTCAAATTTTCACCAAATGGATTTTTTTTATAAAATAAACCTAGTAGTCTAGAAACTACATTCAATTTGCTACAGATTCAATTCTTATATATTTTTTAAATAATATAGATAACTTACTCAAATTTTTATGTCATTTCCTAACTCTGATTTTTCTAAATTTTTCGCCACTTAAGGGCCTATATTTTCCATGATGATCCTGCACATACCCTTTTAGTAGGAAGGTGATATGTGGATGCATTTTTCTCAATTTTTTCTTTACTAGCTTCACTCTAGGTGGTAGGGATAAGTGATGCATTATAGGCTCTATATCTATGCCTAGAATATGAACGTAGGACCAAGCAAAGTTGATTTGTCTTTCTTCAAAGAATTTGGTAAAGCTTGGTTATTCCTGCTCTATCATTGATGCTACTAGATGTAGAGTCTTGACTATTTTAGTTGTACCAATGTTGATGGATTGTGTGGGCATAACCAATACTGAAGATCTCTCATGAGAGTGCTCGAGAAGAGTGTCAAATCCCCCATCCTTTGGTGCCTCAAAGAGATTTTCACCATTGGATATGCTCTTTATTTTTACTTTTTCTTGATCTAATAATGCCATTAAATGATTTTCACCATTAGATAATTTTTTGATATTCATCATTTTACAGCTGAGAGATTTGGCACTTCCCTTGTCTAAAGCTTCGTTATGAGATTCATTGATGGAATATGTTTCAGGATTTTGAGAGCAAAGAAAGTTCACAATGGTGTGGTCATCTTAAAAGATAGGTATATCAACTAGCTTGGTTTGGTCCCATTCAATTAGTTTGGGGTATATCAATGGCAAGGAATCATAGGATTGGTTCAAGTCAAAAGGGGTGAGTGTCATGATAGCAATGTCGTCAAAGTGTTTGACAGCAATGTCAAGGTTTATGATGTTACTCTCCTTTGAATGATCTATCTCACTCAAAGTCAAATTGTCTTCACTAGAGTCATTGATATGGAATGATCTAATTTCAATTGGTCTAGACCCTAAGCTTTGTCCCTCCATACGTGTTAGTGCATACCATTGTATCACATCAATTTCTTTTTCTTGAAAAGACTCTTTAAAGAGTGAGTCCCATTCATATTCATTGGATTCTATTTCAGAACTATCTCACAATGGGAGAATTCACTCACATAACTACTGCTTTGTTACTTCCTTTGTCTCTTCTCTATATCCTATCCCTATTTTTTCTTTTGAATTCATTGTGATAAGTTGAATTGGTTCAACAATTCCCTCTTTTCTTTTGTTGATAGGACCTTTTCCTTCATATCCCATCTTCTCTAGGATTGTAAACCCTTTACCATATTGCTCCGTTAGTACATTGGAAGTTGATGCTTGTAATGCTTCTTCATCTTTTTACAACCAATTTAAAGCATCCTTGTATTTAGATTCATCCACTAGGGTGCCTTATTTTATAAAATTACCATCAAAGAGTGTAGTAGGTTGTGAGGATTGTTGTCTTGATTTTGATGGTTGTCCATATGACTTAGGAGAAGGCAGTAGTTGTGAAAGACACAATGATTTCTCAAAAGAATATTCCCCAATGACTTTTCCTTTAAGTTGAAATTTTTCACAAATAGTTTTGACAAAGAATTTTGTTGACTTTCATTTCTTGAGGAAGTATAATTTCCAATACATTTATATCTTGACTGGGCCTTTTTCTTAGGTTGATTGGACGAGGAACTGATTTGACCTTCATTGCTTGATGAACTAGGAGTGATGGCTTCCCTATTGTGTGGTACAAGAGTTTCTTGTACCGTTTTAAGTGTGTTACAACATTGAGGATTGTTGGAATAAACTAAAATGGTAATCTCTTGTCCATTGAAAGGAAATTTCAAACATTAATGACACGTTGATGACATTGCTTGCATCTCATGGATCCAAGGTTGACCCAAGAGTATGTTATATGCCAAATCTTTGTCTAGAACTTGGCAAACCATATCTTTTCGGATTAGCCCCACTTGAATTGGAAAGACAATCAGTCCTTGGAGGATCTTTCTTCATCATCATAGGCCCTTTGATATTGATCTTTCTTCTAGCAGCTATTGCATTTTCTGAGAATCCTAGTGCACAGACAAGCTTTAAAGTATAGATATTTAGACTAGCTCCTCCATCTATCAGAACACCTTTGACTTGATGTTTATGAATGATATCCTCAATGTGGAGTGTTGTGTTCTGTGGATGGGTGAGTGATGCATCATCATCTTTAGAAAATGATAGGTAATGAGGTGTAGTCAAATGTTCCACCATAGCCTAGAATTGACACACTTCAAGATTTGTGGGTATTGTGGTGGCCACTAGAGCTTGTTCCAGAATATCCTTGTGAGATGGTGAAATTTTGTGGAGTTCTAGTATGGATATTTTAGGTAGGATCTTCTACAATTGGTCAACTATGTTGCATTTAGTTGAAGGGGCAGTAGATGTTTTAGATCTACTTCCCTCCAAGACATACTTAGACTGAGCTCTTGTGCTCGGGTTTACTGGCATGTTGTCTTGTTTGTCTAAGTTGATTTTGATAACATTGATCTGATTACTATTTGTTGCCATGTCTTGTTTGATGCCATTGATTTGATTTTAATTTGGTGTTCTTGTCATTGAGTTGATTTTCATCTATAATAGTGTCTTTTTCATGCTTAATTGTGATGTCATTCATTTGATTATGAGCTATAAAAAAGTTTTGTTCATCATTGATTTCAATGTCATTAGTTTGATTATAAGTTGTAGCAATGTCATTGGTTTGGTTATCAACTTCCTCAATATGGAGAATGGTAGAATCATAAACATAGTTCACATTTTTCCCTTTGGTGTTTAATGAAGAGGACTCCTCTTTTTTGTAGTTAGGTAAAGAGTTCTTGAATGCTCCATGATTAATGTTTTTTGGGGTCCTTCTATTGATTTTTCCTTTCTATCTATTAAATCTTGCACCAAATGTTTTAGTTGCATGCAATCATTTGTTTTGTGGCCCTTGTTTCTATGAAAATCACAATAATGTGCATCATTCCAGCATGATGGTCTAACTCTTGGTTCCCAATCTCTTGCCTCCGGTAATGTTATAAGATTTTATGCATGAAGTTCTTTTAATGTTTTTTCAAGTGACTATCCCAAAGGTGTGAATCTTCTTCGATTTGATGGTGTTCTATATGGTGGCGGTTTAGATTCTGTGTTGTTTTGATTTTTTTTTGGTTGGTGTTTTGATTATTATTTTTATTGGTGTTTTGATTGGTCTTGGGTGTAATTCTTGATACATTAAAGAATATTTTTGTACAATGTGTTTAGCTACACCATCATTACCAGCATTCTTTTTTCTTTGCCAAAATCTGGGTTTCTCATTATTGTGAAGATGATTGGAGGAGTTTCCTGAGTTGTTTCCTTCATTGTATATTTTTAAGACTCCTATCTTAACTAAGGCTTATTCAATTTTAATTCCTTTTTCAATCATCTTCTTAAATCTGGGTGAATATTTCAATTTGAATCTATATCTCATCTCATCATTTAGATTATCAATGAATATTTCCATCTTTGCTTTTCAGGTATGGGACAAGCATATCTAGCAAACAATCTTCTCTATCTTTGTAAAAATATAAGGAATGATTCACCCTTTTTTTGTTTTGTGTTGCAAAGGTATTTCATGGTAATCTTGTGCTAGATGTTATAAGAATATTGAGTGGTAAACTTATGACCAACTCTTCAAAGGACCTAATACCTAGTGGAAGTTTTGAGAACCATTCCATACATTGTCCACCCAAACTTCATGGAAACAATCTCATCAAATAAGTCTTTTCATGTGAAAATTCCAAGCTTATGGTTCAAAATTCCCTTACATGATGTATAGGATTAGTTTTAGCATTGTATTTATCATACTTTAGAAATTCACAATGCTTGGGAAAATGAATCATGTTGATAGTTTGGTCAAATCGATATGGGAAAATGTCTTTCAGTAGATATATTTTTGTGGTTCCTCTTTGCATGTCAAGAAGTTGTTGCAAATTTTTCATTTGATGAGTTAAGGAAATCATTGGATCTATGTTTGGTGGATCAATTTCTATTTTCTTAGGAGCTCCTTTCAATTGATTAACATCAAAGTCATTTGGTAGTCTCAAACCTTTGTTCAATAGTATCAAAAAGTATTTTTCTCCATCTTTTTCAAAAATATTTTCCATGAACTTGTGGAATTTTGGGTCTTGTTGAGAATTTTGAATGTCTTCCTTAACGATTCCATCATTTTTAGGTTGGTGCAGGAATCTACGAAAGGGATTTTCCTTACCTTCATCCATGGTAGTTTGAGTTTCAATTTCCTTTTCTTTGAGTTTTTATTTTTGAGACCTTGTTAAAATGGGGATAACAGTGTTAATATTTGGACTAAATTTTGATCTTTGTTTGATAGTTCCAAGGATATTCCCAAGTCAAATAGAATGAAAAATCCTATTGGTGGAACTAAGGTGAAATCTAATTATACAACTTTTTTTTGTGATGAAGGATGACAAATCCTGATGATGAAACTTAGCTTAACAATCAGAGATGTGTTTGATGATTTAAGCACTTTAAGGTGGTAGATCTTAGTTTAGTTGAAGGATTTTACTTGCAAAGTCCCATTTCTTCAAGTTTAAAGCATTGTTGTGACCGAGGAATGATTCTACTCTAACAAGGATCACTGAATGTGGTTTCAATTGTCAGATAGATGGTGAAAATATCCCTCTATTTGTGAATTAACTAGATGCACTAAAACAAGGTACAAATTCACTAGAAGATGGAATGGATGTACCAAAAGATGGCCTAGATGTGCTAAATTGTCCCCTAGATGCACTATAACAGAAACCTAATGCAATAAAAGATGATTCAAATGTGCTAGAAAATGGACTATATGCACTAGAAGATGGGTCAAAAGTGTCAGAAAATGATTCAGACATGTGCCAGACAATGGATCAAATGCACTAAAACAAGCCAGTGATGTGCTAGACTACCCCTAAATATGATTCAACTTAGTACTCTATTGGATTATCAAGTAAATACACTAAAAAAATTTGCAAATGCTTTGGAAGATGGAACAAATGCACTAGGAAAGGACCTAGATGCAGTAGAGAATTGGTCAAATGCGTTGGAAAATGACTCATCTGCACTAGAATATGAGCTTAATCTGCTGAAATACGGAATGCATGCCCTAAACTGGGAGTGTTTCACTATTTTGAAAATATGTCTAGTTATTTTGCTTTGAATCAATGAGTTTGAATGTTTTCAAGGGATAATCTTTTAAACAATGATTTTTTGGTCTTATTTTTCCTGTTTGTGAATTATGTGAATTAAGTGTTCTTAAATGGATGATTTCTTTAGAATTGATTTCAAGCACAATAGCAAGTTGTAAAATAGTTGTCTCAAGCCTAGGAACTAAACATTAAGTGTATGTTCAATGATCTAGTCTGATCCCTTTGATTTCCATAAGTATAGAACAAGAGAAAATGAATCAGACACTCCTAATGTCAAGGATCATTAATAATATCACAACCCACATCTTAGAACTATGTCAGCTCACACAGTCGTGTCACCTCCTAGAGGGTGCCTATGTTTTTTCCTTTCCCGAGTCTTAACCAAAGTCAAATCCTCCACTTTTGGCCAGTAATTCCTGATATTTATAAGGTGAGTATCTTGGGGGTAAATTATTCCCTCCCCTTGCACTGTGAATATTAAGAATTTTTGGAGACTGAATCGACTGGCTTTTACACTTAAAGTTCATAGTAAGGGTTTCTGTTTGGTGTGGAAAATGATAAACTCCCTTAGGAGACCTCCCAACCTTTAGAACAAAGGCTTTGGGGATGGTTATCAATGCACACTACTGTTGACTGGGAGTTTTCTCTTAATTACATTGGATTATAGTGGGTTGGAATACTTGGCTTTAGTTGTTCCCACTTAGGTCATTCCCATAGGGTGAGTACTTTTTCCCACTATGGCAGGCCTTCTAAAGGTGCTATCAAAAAGTGAAAGAGTGAGTCTGGAATTTTGGTCACACAGTGAAGAGGAGAGCATAGTCCTATCACTTTACAAGCGCAATAGAATGATAAAGCCATGATTCTAAATTAAATGCTTCTAATTGCTAATTTCTGACAAATGCTCTAATGAAAATTTTGTAGTGTAAGATTGCTCAAGATTGGGATCCTTTTGTTATAGAATGAGGTTGTATTTATATATTTTCCAAGGAATATTCTAATGTGCCAGCAACCAATGGTTTGGATTCAATATGAAGAGATGAACGGTGGAGAATGAAGAAGTTAGAGAGAATCGAGGAGAGTGTTCCCTTTAGTAAAACAATCTACCAAGTGTGAGGAAGAATAAATTGAGGAAGAGAGCCAAGTGTCCCAAAGTTGTTTCAGAATTTGTTGAGGATAATGCTAGATTAAATATTTGACATATTCAATTTGTTGAGACACATGATGAGGTGGAAGGAGGAAAAAGCTGTAGATATGTCACTAAATTCAAATTTAGAATTATTCAAATTTAGTAAGAAGATATTAATTAAATAAAACAAACTATTTAAATTGGTTTATTTAATTAAGATTAGAAGAATATGATTTAAGATAGAAGAATTAAAGAAAGTGAACTATATAAATAAAGTTAGAATTTATTTATTAGTAGATAAATTAAAATATTTATTAATTAAATAACTTGTATTTAATTAATTAATTCTCCATACCAATTTTAGGTGTATACAATAATTACATTCCTAGTCCTATCTAATAACTTTATCATTTTAACCTTTGGAGAACAAGGCTAGATATGTGAAAATTCATTTTTTTTTTTATCAGATTAAGTGCTCTATTAGTAATAACTTATGAATTAAGAACTTTTATTAAATGAACTCTCTTTATTTCTTCACTTATTCCATAATATTTTTCATGTAAGAACAAGACCTTTTACTATTAATCCAAAATTATATTGTCAATGCAATCATAGAGTAATATAGTATATATATATATAGAAATATATGAAGATTAATTCATGGAGGAATATGATCTTATAAAGGAGTTCACCCAATATATATATATATATATATACATATTAGAGGCTATATACATATAAATGAAATGATAAAGCCTATACAATCATAAATTAGAGTCAACAGGACTTAAACAAGTGTTCATTGTTACTTTAACCTCTTCAATATACTGAAAATATAGTATTTCTTTGTGATCAAACCTTGAGTTTAAATAATAGGAATAATAACTAAGATTAAATGCAAAAGCATACTACACATTTAAATATAACGAAGCATGGTACCCTAGAAGAATCTCATATACATAGACTCTATTTTCTAAGAGATGTGTACCTCTTTCACCATTTAAAACAACGACCATGCTCTCATGGAGATTATTGGTGATGCTAAATGAAACAATAAAAAAATAGGCTTGTACTATAATAACATGGAAATCATATTCTATCAATGAACTAACTACTCATTCAATCAATGCTCTCATGGAGATTATTGGTGATGCTAAATGAAACAATAAAAAAATAGGCTTGTACTATAATAACATGGAAATCATATTCTATCAATGAACTAACTACTCATTCAATCAATTATAGGTATACAATGTAAGGGTCGAAAGGATAAGGGTAGGTGCATGAAGATGGGTAGCCAATTTGTGGCCAAATTTTTAAAAAAGTTTTAAAAAAGCATAACGCGAGTGCATTATAATGCACTCACATTATGGCTTGGTGTGCCAAGCCTAAGGCTCAACCAGAATGAGCCCATAGCACGAGTACATTCTAATGTGATCGTGTTATGACCTATTAAAAGCAAAAAAGAAAAGCAAATCAAATTCATTCTTGCACTTGACTGTGTTTCTTTTCTTGCCCAGGGCCAAAACCCCAATTTTTCATGCTCATGTTCTAGGAGGAGGTATTTTGAAAAATTCTTCATCAACGGTTCTTGTTTCATCATGAGGATGTTGCCACATCAATGAGGAGGTCTAAGAAGTAAGGATTTTTTATTTTATTTTTTGAATTTGTTAGTTTTAGGTTGTTTTTGATATTTATTTTTTGAATTTATAGGAGATGTTAATCAACCTACAAACCCTCCTCAAAATCCTCAAGAAGCACAATAACAACAGGAGGAACAAAATCCTCAACAAACACAACAAGAAAAACAACAAAAAAATCCTCAAGTTAATCAACCACAACCTCAACCTCCTCCACCAACCCCTCAACATCCTCCTGGAACTCAACAAAGCTTAATGAGTGAAATTGATTACAATAAAAAATAGATTGAGGATTTAATTAGGAGGTTGAATGATCCAAATGGTTCAACCACGGAAAGAATGACCTTGGAAACTTTACTAAAAGAAATGTTAAAACATGTAGATTCAATCAACAAACAATTAACTGGTTGGTAGGATAGGAGGTGGGCGGCTAGGGCTTATTACCAAGATAAATTATCATATAAAGATGTAAAAGATTTAAAAATTACAAAAGGTGATTTGTGCGCATTATTCACTAACCCACGGTCAAATGAAAATCTTACCCTCAATGCGAACATGTTTCCTATTCATTGGTGCCACCACCAATAGATCAGGAAATATTTTTGGGATAGGTGCTACATGGTTTTTGATGACCCACCATGCAAAAATTGTGAAGTCCCATAGTATTTCCTTAGGAAACTATACTATGAATTCATCTCGAACAAAATCCTAAATTATTTTGATATGAGGACTTCCAAGGGAGAGGTGAGGGGTTGGCTCAAGATAGATCGAGTGCACAGCAGGATCCTACATGGCAAGGGAGATGAAATCTAGCTAGGCCACCTCATGAGCACATTGTCATCCCTTCCATCACAAAGGAGAGTGACGACTTATAGACTTTGTAGGCCATCAACTCTTTGACCCAAAGTTTCATCCAACATGCCAGCCATATTCTACAACTCCATCGAGGGGAATCTTTGAGTGGTGGGCTTTGATCCCATTTTTGTCAATCTTGTGGGGAAACTTGTTCATATGACCCCACTGACACTCAGGAGGCTGCTACACAGGATCCATCTACAGCTATGGAGATGGAAAGGGAAGTTGACATTTTGCATGAGGCCTATAGAATTGATACTCAGGTAAAAGTTAGCATTTTCATTAAACTAAATTTATTAAATTTTGATTTTGAAATGCAAGATTAACTAATTTAGTTTTATGATTTTAATAAAATTTAGGGTCATAGTGTTGATACTGGATACACCAGACCTACACCTACTTATTTCTCCACTGCACCTATTGTTGAGGTATGTAACTAGTAAAAAATTATAAATGTATTACATGTTAATAGCATGTTTTATGAATGGTATTTTAATATGTGATTTTGGATGTTGAATAGGTTAATATTGGAGGTTTGAGGAAACACCTCCCAGTGCCAATGGATTTAGTCAAACCTACATGTAGGTAATAGAATAAAGAATTTAACTAATGAATTGTACTTAATAGATTTGTTTAGTTTATATTCATATCATGGATTACGTTGCATTGTGCATCTTTCAAACTCATAGCATTACTTCACATTCAATAACAAATAACTAGATGTTGATAGATGAGAAAATTTCAACTACAATATAGTTGTTTAGAAAGTCAACATAAGCAGTGAAGTAATTACTTCAGATAGCATAAGTAATAAGTCTAGGAGTAGCTTCCAATTGCATTTTATTGTTATGGCATTCCATGAGACCACTTTTTACTGAGGCATATTTTCAAACAGTTCACTACCTTATCTATGCTATGGATGCTTGGAAGGAATATATGAAAGAATAATAGTAAGCAATAGCATAGAAAAGGAAATTAGTTGTTTGAAAAAAATCCACAAAGAAATGTGGTCTCATGGTAATGTCCATCACCATGAGACCCAATTTATTTGAGGCACTTTTTCAAACAGCTCACTACATTTTCTATGCTACCACACTTTCCATACATGTCTACCAAAGCATTTTATCAAACAGTTCATTTCCTCATTGCTATGGCTAAAAGCTTAAAAAATGCGCTTTTCAACAAACTATAGATGCTTGGAAAAAATCTATCAAAGCATAATAGTAAGCAATAACATAGACAAGGAAGTTAGTAGTTTGAAAAAATTCCTCGAAGAAATGTAGTCTCATGGTGATGGAATGCCATTCCATCACCATGAGACCACATTTCTTTGAGGAATTTCTTCAAACAACAGACCACCTTTTCTATGATACCACATTTTCCATACATGTGTACTAAAGCATTTTATCAAACTACTCACTTCCTTGCTACTATGGTTGAAAGCCTAAAATAGGTGCTTTCCAACAAACTATGGATGCTTGGAAAAATTTCTATCATTGAAGCATAATAGTAAGCAATACTACTATAGAGAAGGAAATGAATTGTATGAAAAAATTCTTGAAAGAAATGCAGTCTTATGGTGATGGATTTCCATGACGTGCATTTCTTTATAATGGAATTCCATCACCATGAGACCCCATTTCTTTGAGGATTTTTTTCAAAAAATTCACTGCCTTCTCTATGCACCATAGTTATCGTACATTTCTATGAAAGAATTTTATCAAACTATTCACCAGCTTGCTGCTATGGGTAAAATCCTAAAAACATGTGCTTTCAAACAAGATATGAATAGGGAAAATAGTAAGCATGATAGTCAAAAATTATAAGTCATGATGTGGATTGCTATTATAGTTTTTGTGATTGAATAATTTGTTGTTTTATTTTCAGGTGTTGCAAGCAGAAATGCCTTTGAATGTTCAAATGGCAATGGACATTAGTGTTTCATCTACTATAGAATCCTCGATGGCTCTGATAGGGGAGGTATGAGGTAAATTACTAAATTTTGATTTACATTCATTGTTATAGATGTTAGTGAAAAATAAAACCATTATTGATTTGTGGTTTAATTTCTATTTGGATGGTTTATACAGGGCTTCAACATGCCTCAACATGCGCATTCAAATATTTCCCTTGTGGAGAGTTATCATCAGATGGCGGTAAGCTATTATTTTGTTAAATATATCACTTTTTTTAATGTAATTTCTATATATTAATGTCTTTACTTCTTATTGTAAGAGATAAGACTTCGCCAAGAACTAAACACTAGGAGGATCACCAAGAGCACTCCTCGACTGCAACATAAATGAGTGATAAACAAATCACCATCCGGTTGAAAAGAAAAGGGAAAGAGTTTATTTTGAGAGCCTGGAGAGTGATGAATTTTGATTCTAGAGCCCTTTATTTTATGCCTATATAGCATTCTCGTAAGCCTGTATGACTATTTTGTACCTATATTTTATACTTATATCGACATATATTGATGTATGCCTACATGGATATTTGGTTAATACAAATCTATATTATCAATGGTGTCCACATGTGCATTATAAATCCATGGTTCAATAGATATGAGTTACATGTATTCAAGTGTATGTTTTACAACTTACATGTATTCCAATGTATACTTTGTGACTTACGTGTTTTCAAGTGTATACCTTGTATTCATGCATATACTTTGTATTAATTTTTGTATACTATGTATTCATGTGTATACTTCAAGGCTTACATGTTTTTGAGTACTTGTGCTTCCCTTATTCACATGTACATGCTTGAGTTATTCACATGTATACTTATTAATTGGTTAGCCCTAATATTGATCATTGTTGTCCTTCATGGTTTGTCTTGAATATTAATTGATTGATGCTAAACAACTTTATTAGTCGACACTAAACAACTTCAATATTTCTAGGAATACTAGTAGAGTTACAAATTCCAAAATTGCACAAATTGAAAAGAAAATATTAACTATAATTAAATGCACTGATTATTAACTTGATAATTGATTAAGAATGAGTATAAAATATATCAATAGATGATCCTTTTAGAATGACAACTGCCAACTAGAAAATAGGTAAAGCATTCCCAATAATTTGAAAGTAATAATCCACCCAAAATTGAAATAGGAGAGAAGTGATGTAGAGTAGGGAGGCCTTTAATTACCAATCACAAATTCAACTGACTTCATCAAGCCTTCAATCTCCAAAACCCTAACTAGGGTGATTCCCTTCACAACTTCACTATTTGCCTTATAGATCTATAGACCTAGTTTCTTGGACCTATC
Organism: Sequoia sempervirens; assembly: GCA_007258455.2. NCBI lineage: Eukaryota > Viridiplantae > Streptophyta > Pinopsida > Cupressales > Cupressaceae > Sequoia > Sequoia sempervirens. Next base: position 468,180,113 of record VDFB02058242.1, on the reverse strand, counting down.
TCACAATTCCACTCTCAAACCCATTAAAAAATTATATTTTCAAACACCATTTAAGGTATAACAAAACATATTTCAAAATCTCATATAACTCTTTTGGAACAAATCCCTCAAATTGATACTTCTACACTATCCTCTTAAGCCAAATATGCCTAATTTACAAAGAAACTCTCTTCTGAACAATCTTCCAACCCCAAATACCTATGGAAAGTCATTTACTAGTCTATAAAACCACCAAATCTACAAATTTTAGCTAGTGCACTACTCACTAAGTCCTCTTTATACAAAACCCTCATTTTTAGCAAGTTACAAAGGGGTTTACTGAAAATACCACTTCCCAACATATTTACACTTCACCAATCCATAAAAAATGCTTCAAATGGCCTAAAAATGGTTAATATATCACCAAAATTTACTACCCCAAGAGTTTTCCTCACCTACCCACCTTTAACTGTCAAATTTCACTTAAAACATTTAAATTTGACAAATAGGGCATCATGCCCAAACCCCCAAATGACCTCTCCTACTCCCAAAACCATTCAATCAACTAAATCCTACCATATTGGACCCATTACACTCAGATATAGGAGTTACAATCAATGGAATGGGCCATAATCACATTTTTATGTCATCAAAACCTTAAAATTGGAGTTTGAGACCCGCCTACAGGGAAAACTTAATAAGATTCTACAAACCCAATGGGAATGCCTCAAACTCAATCAAAATGATAGAGAGGAAATTGAAACAATAATTCAAATCAATTTGGAGTCACCATTAGGCCATACAGGCCATGCAACTACTTTGCAACAATAATATTCAATAGAAAAGATACAAAATTTTAATGAAAATAGGAGCTTTATTATTCAATCTTTCAAAAAACCTCCAAAAACCTTCATCCATCGAGTTTCCAACATTTTAAACCTTAACCAACCTATTACAACTATTATAACTTCCCTTTGAATGCCCATGACCATTGAGATTCCTCAATTTTACATTTTTTTTGCACTTTTACAACTTTTCAATATTGCACTTTTGACAATTTTGCAAAAATGTTACAATATAAACTCAATGAATCCTAATTACCTATTAGATGGTGTATGAGAACTTTATTGAATTGAAAAAAATGCAAACACACCTAAAACTATTAAAAGACCTCATTTGACAACATTAACAAAAAATGCATTTGGTGCCCCTGCACCAAGAAGGCTTATTTAAGATCCTTGAGCAATGTATTTCCTAATGCTCCCTTGTTATTACATACCTCAATTTAGTTTAATCCAAATATTTCCATGAAATTCTTTATCTAAAAGAAAAAAACAAGTTTTCAATTTGTATTCCATTAAATGATTCATAAAAATATTTCAATATATTTAATCCTTTGATTGGAACAACTCAATTAAGCAAAGGATACATAATCTTCACAACACTTGCAAAACATAATATTTATAGTAGATGAAGTAGTGTTTTGGTGTGAAAGAATACCATGCATAGTGTAAATGTACCTATCGGGATACGTTGGAGCAGTTTGTTTGGTCACATGAATTGTAAACCAAAAGTTGCACCACTTTGTAACTTTACACTGCTTGCATTTGACACTTTTTCCATCAAGTGAAAATTGAACACCATGGGAAAATGAATCCAAGATTAAAAAAACTGAGAGAGGTTATTGTAGAGGGGCAAACAAGATCCCATAAGCTCAGATGGAGAGTTCGTAAGCGTAATGGTTTTTGAGTAATATCCCATCAAAGATTGCTTCCCTTTGCAATTTGGACCCTTAAGGGATCAAGCAGGTTGAATGTAGCTCAGATTGATTATACGTGTTTGGGTGCAAAAGAGGACCATGACTAGTGTAAAAATACCTATTGGGATGCATTGGAGAAGTTTTTTTGTTCACACAAATTGCAAAACAAAAGTTGCATCACTTTGCAATTTGACACTGCTTGCATTGGACACTTTTTCCATCAAGTGAAAACTGGAAAACATGGGAAAATGACTCCAAGATAATGAAAAATGAGAGATGTTATTATAGTGGGGCACAACATGATTCCATTTGATCAGATGAGAAGTTTCTAAGTGTCATAGTATCTGAGTAACAACATGTTGAATTTTGTAGCCATTTTGCACTTTGGACTCTTAAGGGATCGATCTGGTTGAGCATAGCTCAGAGTGATTCTGTGTGTTTGGGTGTGAAATAGGACCATACCTAGCATAAAAATACCTATTTAAATACATTGGAACAATCTGTTTGGTCACACAAGTTGTAGAATGAAAGTTGCACCACTCTGCAACTTTCAACTACTTGCATTTGACAACCTTTTCAACAAGTGAAAATGCACCACCATGGGAAAATTCCTCTGAGGTAGTGAAAAATGAGAGAGGTTATTGTAGAGGGGACCAACACAATCCCATAGGATTAGACAAGAATTTTCTAAGCATCACGATATCCGAGTAACAACATGTTGAAGTTTGCAGCCATTTTGCACTTTCGAGTCTTAAGGGATCGATCTACTTGAAAGTAGTTCAAAGTTATTCTGCATGTTTGGGTGTGAAAGAGTACCATTCTTAGTGTGAATATACCTCTTTGGATGTGTTGGGATGATCCATTTTGTCACACAAGTTGTAGAAAGAAAGTTGCACCACTTTGCAACTTTCAACTACTTGCATTTGACAATTTTTTCCCCAAGTGAAAATTCACCACCACAAGAAAATGTGTCTAAGATAGTGAAAATCGAGAGAGGTTATTGTATAGGGGCCCAACGCGATCCCATAGGGTTATATGAGAAGTTTCTAAGCATCATGGTATCTGAGTAAAAACATGTTGAAGTTTGTAGCCATTTTGCACTTTGAACTCTTAAGGGATCGATCTAGTTGAACGTAGCTTGTAGTGATTCCACATATTTGGGTGCAAAAGAGGACCATGCCTAGAGTAAAAATACCTATTCAAAGGAATTGGAACAATATATTTGGTAACATGTGTTGTAGAACGAAAGTTGCACCACTTTGGAACTTTCAACTACTTGCATTTGACAACTTTTTCCCCAAGTGAAAAATTTCCATGACTGGAAAATGACTCCAAGATAGTGAAAACCAAGAGAGGTTATTGTAGAGGGGCCCAACATGATCCCATGGGATCAGATGAGAATTTTCTAAGCATCATGATATCCAAGTAATAGTGTTATGAAGTTTGCAACCATTTTGCACTTTGGACTCTTCAGGGATCAATCTGGTTGAACGTAGCTCAAAGCGATTTTGCATGTTTGAGTGCAAAAGAGGACCATGCCTAGTGTAAACATACCTATTCAGACACATTGGAACAGTCTGTTTGGTCACACAAGTTGCATAACAAAAGTTGCACCACTTTGTAGTTTTTAACTACTTGCATTTGACAACTTTTTCCCTAAGTGAAAATTCACCACCACGGGAAAATGCCTCCGATATAGTGAAAACCAAGAGAGCTTATTGTAGAGGGTCCCAACATAATCCCATAGGATTAGACCAAAATTTTCTAAGCATCACGTTATCTAAGTAATAGTGTGCTCAAGTTTGCCGCCATTTTGCACTTTGGACTCTTAAGGGATCAATTCAGTTGAACATAGTTTGGAGCGATTCCACGTGTTTTGGTGCGATAGAGGACCATGCATAATGTAAAAATACCTATTCGAATGCGTTGGAGCAATCAATTTGGTCACACGAGTTGTAGAACAAAAGTTGCACCACTTTGTAACTTTGCACTATTGGCATTTTGAACTTTTTCCATCAAGTGAAAACTGGACACCACGGGAAAACCAATCTGAGATAACATTAACTGAGAGAGGTTATTTTAGAGGGTCCCAACATGATCTCGTAGGATGAGATGAATATTTTGTAAGTGCCATGGTTTTGGAATAATATCTCATCAAAGATTGCTGCCCTTTTGCATTTTGGAACCTTAAGGGATCGAGTCAGTTGAACGTAGCTCAAAGTGATTCTATATGTTTGGGTGTGAAAGAGGACCATTCCTAGCATAAATTGACAACTTTTGATCAAAGAATCACTTCCTATCACACCAAAACATGAAACCCTCACTTTATGCCATTCCAAAGGGGTTTATTGAAAAACACTATTCCAGGCTTCTACACAGCCAAGCGAGGCCTCAAACACCTTTAGTTACGTCTGTACATTCTTCAAAGTTTATCAAAATCTACTACCCCCAAGATTTTATATAGCTTCCCTCCTCTAACCATCAAATTTCACTCAAAATACATAGTTTGACAATTAGGGCATCATTCCCAGGGACTCAACTCACCTTTGCTTCCCTTCCAAAGCTTCAAACACTTCAATATATGCTTTCTCATGCCAAATCAATCATCTCCCAATCTTTTCTAAGACAATTTCACCAAAACCCAACATCTAAACTCCATTTTTAAGCCAAAATTCACCCAATTTCCTCTAGGATAGTAACCAAAAACATTCCTAAACATTTTCCCTAATCCTAAATCTTATTCCTACATCTAATCCTACCATTTTGGACTCATTCAACTAAGCCACAGAGAGAAACAATAGGTGGAATGAGTCATTTATTCATTTTTAGTCTTCATTGATACCCGTTTTTGTGCTTAAGGACTACTAGCCTATGAGCCAGTTGAGAGTGAGTTCTTATGGAAGAGATAGACAAGAGTTTTAGGAACCTTTCCTTGGTTTGAATCAGTTATTTTAATGATGTTTAAGGTGGTTTGAAGATTCAATAAGATTTTTTATGCCCCGATCTCAGTTTTGGGTGTTTGTATCAAGAGCTTTGTGAAGAGAATGATGAATCAAAGGTGGATGAATATGAGACAATGATTTTTATTTTTATTTTTATGGAATACATTAAAGAAATGTGGTAATGTGGTATGAGATGATTTCAAGATAGGCTCAAAATGGAAACATGGACAAGGCATATGAATTCAAGTTCCTTGACAAACTAGTGGAGCATTAGCAAGCTAGCTTACTCACTAGCTTGCCAATGTAGTAGGGTTGAGAAGGTAGGGGCAGTGTATACCTCATAGAAATGGGGTCTCATGGTGATGTATCACCATGAGACCCCTTTCTATGAGGTATACACTTCCATATAAATGGGGTCTCATGGTGATACATCACTGTGAGACCCCATTTCTATGAGGTATACACTGTCCCTACCTTCTCAACCCTACTGCATTAGCAAGCTAGTGGAGCTTTGGCAAGCTCGCTCACTCACTGGCTTGCCAATGTAGTAGGGTTGAGATGGTAGGGGTAGCATATGCCTCATAGAAATGGGGTCTATGAGGAATACACTACCCCTACCATCTCAACCCTACCACATTGGCAAGCTAGTAAGTGAGCTCACTATCTTGCCAAACTCACTAGCTTGTCAATGCTACCACATTTTACATACATTTATACAAAAAAATTATTGTCAAACAATTCAAATGCTTTGTCCATGCTTCCATTTTTAGCCATGATTTCAAGATAGGCTGCATCTTTCCCCATGTTGCTAACTTAGCCTTGAATAAAGAGTCTTGAAATAGTGGAGAGAAGGGTTAGAATCCCTTGTAGGTAGAGTAATCAAGGAAACATTTAAAATATATCACAATATAAGTGATGAGGTAGGTTTAGTGATGAGGTAAATTTAGAAATAGAGATAAAAAACAAAATAGTTGCTAAGATCTATCAATGTGGGAGGAGTATATTCCAGTTTTTTAGAGACATGTATGGAAAATTTTGTAGCATAGACAAGGCAATCATCTGCTTGGTATAATTGTTTAAAAATATACCTCAATGAAATCTTTGGAGAGTGGTAGCACATCCATAATAAAGGATTGAGAAATGATGTTTTATTTTACTTAAAACTTATGTCATATATATGTGTATACAAAATGTGGAAGCATACACAAGGTAAGTCAATTGTTAAATAACAAAATGCCTCAAAGAGATGTAGTTTAAAAATGTAATTGGAAAGTCTATAGAATTGTATAATTTAAAATGTGCATTGACAACCTCAGGTTATAGTGACAAACAAACAATGATCAACATGGAATATGCAAAATAACAATATGAAAGCAATCCATAATAGAATGAAAGAAAATGTGTAAAGACTTCACATACCTAAAAAAACCAGACTTTCAAATGGAGGAGTTCTACCCAATTATGTATCCTTTGCTTCTTCTTTCTTCAAACTCCTCAAAAATTTGACTTTTTCAAAATCTTGTTCCCCTCCAAACTTCAATTGTATATCAGTTTTTACTAGAATTCAAAGTTTAATCAATATTATATGCCTTTCAACATGAAAAATCTGCTATTTCATGCAAAGGTGGTGGAAAGATTGTGAAAAATGTGGTGGAATGTGAAAAAAAACATGCACACTTCACAACATCATCAAAAATCTATTTTTTGTCAGAGCACATGTAGAACTAGGAGAATATGTAGAATGTGGGCCTTGAGATCATGGGTATATTGAGTTTTTATTATTTTTAGAGCATGCCAAAATGTGATAATGTTATAATGGGCTCGCATTATAACAGGCTCACATTATAATCAGCTCGCATTATAATGCACTCGCATTATAACACACTCACATTATAACGTGAGCTTGTTATTTCTTGCTAAAATTGTCATATCTCTACTTCTTCAAAACACGCTCGCGTTATGAGAAAGTATGTTTTTTAATAGATTTATTTTCTCTCTTTTTCTATACCCTCTATACCCTAATTCTATCTCTCCCCTCTACCCTTATACCCTAATTCTATCTCTCTCCCCTCTACCCTCTACCCTTAACCCTTATACCCTCACTCACTCCTAACTCTCTCCTACTCCCTCCATCTCTCTCTCTCAAGTATCTCCCTCCTACCCCCTCTCCCTCTCTCAACTCTCTCTCTCACTCACTCACTCTCATCTCTCTCCCCTCTCGTCTCTCCCCTATACCCTCTACCCTTAACTCTTATACCCTCAACCCTTAAACCTTGATTCTATCTCTCTCCCCTCTACCCTCTACCCTTAACCCTTATACCCTCTCTCCTATACCCTCTATCTCTCTCCCACTCCCTCCCTCTCTCTCTCTCTCTCAAATCTCTCTCTCACTCACTCACTCCTGTATCTCCCCCCTCTACCGTCTACCCAATACCATTACACCCTCAACCATTAAACCCTAATTCTATCTCTCTCCCCTCTACCCTCTACCCTTAATACCTATATCCTCTATCCTCTACCCTCTATCTCTATCCCACTCCCTCCCTCTCTCTCTCTCTCAAGTATCTCCCTCCTACTCCCTTTCCCTCTCTCAAATCTCTCTCTCTCACTCATGCACTCACTCACTCACTCACTCACTCACTCACACTCCTCCTGTCTGTCCTTTATACCCCATATCTCTTACCCCTCCTTAACTCTTAAATCTATCCTCTACCCTCGTCCCTCAAAGTCTCCCCTATCTCTCCTCTCCTCTCCCCTCTAACCTATATCTCTCTCCCACTCCCTCCGTATCTCTCTCTCTCTCAAGTCTCTCCCTCATTACCCCTCTCCCTCTCTCAACTCTCTCTCTCTCACTCACTGACTCTCGTCTCTCCCCCCTCTACCCTCTACCCTTAACCCTTATACCCTCCACCCTTAAATCCTAATTATATCTCTATCCCCTCTACCCTTATACCCTCTATCATTTTCCCTCTATATCTCTCCCACTCCCTCCCCCTCTCTCTATCAAGTCTTCCTCCTACCCCCTCTCCCTCTCTCTCTCTCACTCCTTCTGTCTCTCTCCCCTCTACCATCTACCCTTAACATTTATACCCTCAACCCCTATACCCTAATTCTATCTCTCTCCCCTCCACTCTCTACCCTTAACCCTAATACCCTCAACCCCTATACCCTAATTCTATCTCTCTCCCCTCCACCCTCTACCCTAAACCCTTAAACAATCAACCCTAAACCCTCAACCCTTAAACCCCAAACCCTTAAACCCTCTACCCTCTACCCTCTACCCTCAATCCTCCACCCTCTACCCTCAACCCTAATCCCTCAACCCTTTTGACCCTTAATCTCTCAACCCTTAAACCCTAACCCTCAAACCCTATACCCTCTATGCTATACATTGGACCCTCAACCCCCCCAACCCTTACCGTCAATCCTCTACCCTCACCCCATAAGGCCTAAACCCGAAGCCCTAAACCCTTAAACCCTCTACCCTCAACCCTAATCCCTCAACCCTTAAAACATTAAACCCACTTAAAAAACTCTCTACCCTAATCCATCAACCCTCTTGACCCTTAATACCTCAACCCTTAAACCCTAATCCCTCAAACCCTATACCCTCTACACTGTACATTGAAACCTCAACCCTAATCCCCCAACCCTATACCCTCAATCCTCTACCCTCAACCTTAAACCCTCAACCCTTAAACCCTCAACCCTCAACCCTATAAAATCTTAAACACTCAACCCTAAACCATCAACCCTTAAACCCTGTACCCTGTACCCTCAACCCTAATCCCTCAATGCTTAAACCCTTAAACCCACTTAGTAAACTCCCTACCCTAATCCCTCAATCCTCTTGACCCTTAATCCCTCAACCCTTAAACCCTAATCCCTCTACCCTATACATTGGACCCTCAACCCTAATCCCCCAACCCTATACCCTCAATCCTCTACCATCAACCTTAAACCCTCAATCCTCAAAACCCTACCCTCACCTCTACCCTATACATTAAACACTCAACCCTTAATTCTAAACCCTCAACCCTAATCCACAATCCTCAACCCTCAAACCCTCAACCCCTCTACCCCAATACCCTCTACCCTGTAGATTGGACTCTCAACCCCAATAATTCAACCATATGTACCCTCAACTCTAATCCCTCAACCCTATACCCTTAACCCTATAGGTCATCAACCCTATACCCTCTATTCTGAACCCTCTACCCTATACATTGGATCCTCAACCCTCATATATCTATGTTCCTCCCTCCTCTTCTCTCCTCTCTATCTCACTTCTCCTTCCATCTCTCTGTCCATCCATCCCCCCTCTCTATCGTAATCCCTCAACCTTAAAACCTCAACCCTTAAACCCTTAAATACTCAACCCTAAACCCTAAACCCTCAACCCTTAAACCCTAAACCCTTAATCCCTCCACCCTCTACCCTCTACCCTATAATCTCTAACCTCTACCCTCTACCCTCAACCTAATAGCCTCTACCCTAAACCTAATCCTACCCTAATCCCTAAACCCTCAACCCTTAATCCCTCAACCTTTAAACCCCAACCTCAACCCTTAAACCCTAATCCTCAACCCCTATAATTCTCTACCCTATACATTGGACCCTCAACCCTAATCCCTCAACCCTATACCCTATACCCTCAACCCTCAACCCTCAACCCTCAACCCTTAACCCTCAACCCTCAACCATCAACCCTTAAACCCTAAACCCTTAAACCTTCTACCCTCTACCCTCTACCTCATTGTGCCATAAAAAAAAGTACCTTTTGATTGAAATGGGATTAATTCATGATAAAATGGACTTAATGAGGCCTTGATTTAGGTGTTGTGAGGAATTTTATGCACCCACACTAGGTCTTGGACCCTTAATATGCATTTAACGACATCTTGTAAAGGTGTTGCAAAGTGTTATAAGATACTTTCACACTTTCTAGACTTAATGAACCTATTTCTCCCTAATTTAGTATTATAAAATGTATTTAATAACATTATTACATAAATCTAGAAGGTTTTTGAACTAAATTTAATGTTAAACTAGTGTTGTAATGTGTCTTGCACATTCATATTTGGTTCTTGTGCCTTCCTAGGCTATGTGGACCTCATTTTAGTGTTGTAAAGTGTATTTAATCACACTTACACATTTATTTTTGTGTCCCAAGCCCTATTTCACATTTACATTGTCACTAATAGGCCCCTATTAACCCATATTATGCATTTCAAGGCTTAATTTGATGAAATACTAGACAAGGTTGCATTTTAAACCTTATTTTCTTATCTCTTGGCATCTAAGATATTAGATTGGCCCCTATGGTACCCATTCTCCATGCATGGTGAATCAATCCCATCCAGGTGGGACCCATTCACCATGTGTGGCGAATCAGTCCCATTTGGCCCCATTTTGACCTTTGAGCAGGAAAAAAGTAAAATTTAAGTTTAATATTGCTTCATGTTAGCCTATCATGCAGTATTAATGTGTGAAATAGGTGAATTTCCTATAAATATAAGTCTTTTAACTCATTTTCACATCTATCTTATCCATTCTTCATCATTCATCCACCAATCTTCCATCTCAAGTCAAACAACTTAGGGTTTTAACATTACAAGCCATTCAAGATCAATTTTAAAACATTCAAGGGTGTATTCTTCCTTTTTTTGTAGACTTTAAAGATCAAGCATCATGGAAAGGTAATCAAATCCATTATTGCATGTTTCATTCCTTTCTTTCATCATTTTGGTTTCAATACCTAAAAGGGGTTCGACCAAGGCAAACCCCCATGCCCTAACATTCAAGATTTCTCTTTCTTGACTTGTGTGTTTATAGATTTAGGAATTTTAGAGGCTTGGAAATAATTGAATATCAAGTTGTAAATTTTTTTAGGTCTTCTCCTCATTCAACAAGTCAAAATATCAACAAAACCTCACTTTCAGACCCGTAAACTAGAGTTTCAGAAGTAGACACCTGTAGGAAGCTAAAGTGTAGATCAAAAGCTCTAGATTCCACTTTTGAAAATACAAAAATTCAAAAGTAGACTCATTCGCCATGGGTGGTGAATGAGTCCCACTCCAGGGTCAATTTTGAGTTTTCTACATTTTTTGGGTACCCTTTTGTCAGAAATGAGTTTCAACTCAGTTTTGCAGAATTGGGACTGATTCGCCCAAAATGGAAAATGAGTACCACCAGGCCTAAAAAATAGCATTAACAACATTTCAAATGTCATTTCTAGTCTCCTTCAACATTTCAGGTGCACACTTTCAATTTGATTCATTTCTGTTGCAATTTTCTATTTTTGTTAGGTGATTTTGTATTACACAATGTGTTTTCAAACAAGTTGTTTTCCTTTAGTTTCTATTCATTAGTCAATCAATATTTTTAGTTTCTTGCATTCAAAACATTATATCTAGGAATATTTCATTCATATTTCATCCATATTGCATTGACTTTGAATGAATCATAAGCATTTTTGGCCCTACTCTCTCCTTTTAGGTGAAAAAGCCTAGAAGTGCTAGAAAGTCCTAAGGTGCCAAAAATCTACAGTTCATTTTGGTGAACATTCTTTTTAGAATACTTTCTTGTATTATTTGGAGTCCTTCATCATACATTAGCTTGCATTGATCTTGCATGAATTCATTTGCATGCTAGATTTCAAATTTTGCATTCATAGAAAAGTACATTTAGGTTGCATCTAAATTCATTTAAATTTTCTGAAATTCTGCATTTTTCCCTTAGGTCTGCATCATAGCACTCAGAAGCATAAAAATCCATCAAAAAATTCTAAAAATTTGAAAAAAAAAGTCCATACTGGGACTCATTCACTACCCTGGGCGAATTAGTCCCTTTTGACCCCTAAAACTGCATTTTACATAACTCAAAACTCTATGTTTTAATCTTATGTTTGGTGCCTTAACCTACATATACTAGTTAATTGCATTTATATAGCATGCATTTCACTAGATCTCATTTAAAATACCTCATTTCATGCATTTTTTAATTTCACATTTACATTTTTCAGATTATTGCATACTGTATTCAACATTTTACTTTGTTTTACATCTGAAAATTGCATTTCCCTTTATTTAATTTTGTATAACATGCTCTTTAAATGTGCATTTGATTTGATTAAACATGGATTTTATAAGCATAATATCCCCTCTTATGAGTTTGATTTTGATTACAACTATGATAAACATAGCTTTGACCAAAACATTACATTACCCATTGGTGTGAATGGAGATGTAGATAAACATAACACACAAGCTTGTCCTTCTCTCGATACCTCTCCTATTAGTGACGAAGGTATCTTGGTGCAAGAGGTTACAAGCATTGAGGGTCTTGATTGTTGCTTTCGTTATTCCCCTTTGGACGATGTTGGACAACAAGAACATGAGATCATAGACACATTCCTACAAGTCACCTCACCTAATCTCCATGATCATGACAATCAATCTTGTCCATCTCCTAATATCCCCCCTCAATGTAAAGAGGATAGGTTTATGTTAGAATAAATCCCTATTAAGAATCATGACACCCTTGATCCTCCCTTCCCTATTGCTCCTCCCATTTGGGAAAATCTATTTGACAATCATAATGGTTCTTCTCTTGATGCCTCTCCCACTTGTGATGAAGCTACTTTAAAAACCTCAAACTTGGATGAACACATTACAAGCTCTTCTAGTAGGGTAGATAGTATGGTACAAGAGAATGAGACCTTAGAAAAAAACCAACAATCATATAAAATATTCTTCTCCTCTCCCCACTATCAATAATCAAACAAATTCAACCATTAATAACTCCCTTAGTTGCGATGAAGATATCTTGGATGAACCAAACCTTAATTGTCACAAGCATGTGGTTTGTTGTTCTCCTAAGAACTCTCCTTATAGGGAGGATATTATGGATGAATACAAGGATAAAATTCCCTCCAAATACAATGAAGACTCCCACTTCTTATGGGATGTTAACATTATTCAACCTCAACTCATCAGTTATCCCCCTTCACATAAACCTTCACCTAAACCCAAGTTTATTCTCCACCCACCTTCACACAAACAACAAACTCAAAATAAACCTAAATTCATCCTCTATCCACCTCAAAATAATGTATCACAACAATTGAGTTATAATACCATTTCTCATACATATAACACTGGAAATAATTTGTAACTTCCACAACCAACCCCATCCTCTTTACCTTTACCCAACCTGCCTAGTGCTCCTCTCTTCATCCTACACACAAAGGAGTGATCTTTTTGAACAACTTAAGAACACTCCTACTAAGATCTCATTACAGGACCTTATTAAATCCTCCCCTCACTATCACAACATGATCCAATCTACCTTGCAAAAAATTTCCGTCCCTTCTAATATGCAACCAAATGATATAGCAGACATAATTCAAGCCATAAATGCTGACATTGTTTTCCACCAAAGTGAGCTTCCTCCTTCGGAAGTGAAAAAAAATGAAGATTTTATGATTATTGCTCAATACAAATGAAAATGGATTAAGATAACTCTTATAGATATTGGTTCTACTATTAATGTATGTAGATTGAACCTTCTCGATAAACTTGGTATCAATAGGTCAAACATCCCATCCAATTCTTTATCCATCATGGGATTTGAAAATGTAAGCAAACAACTGCTTGGTGTGATCACTTTACCTCTTATAGTTGGAGTGGCCACATTGGAAACACCAATCCATGTTATGCCTAATGATCTTTCATAAAACCTTCTTCTAGGTAGGCCATGGATTCATGCAATGAATGGTGTTCCTTCCACTCTTCATCATAAAATTAAATACATTTACAACAACACAGTGTACACACTTGATGCTGATGATGAGCCTTATATTGTCTTACAACTTGAGAAAACCAAAGATAATCCTTGAACACATTAACACCAACCACAAAAGTAGAACCTGTACAACAAAAAGCCAAATAACACCATATTGAACATCACACAACATTATTGGAAGATGATTGTGGTTCCTTGGATTTTGAGAATGACTTAATGGGTGAATACAAAATCATCCACAAAGATTCAAATAAGGGAAAAGACACAATAATAATGTCAATGCCAACTTCAGATGACCTTTTGAAAGAATCCACCTCAACCACTTTAGACAAAGAATCAAACTACACAACAACCTTTGACAAACACAATAATGAACTATCACCCGATCCAAAAGCAATGAAAATGATTTATGGAAAAAAAATTTAGCTTATGAAACAAATTATATATAAAGGAAAAGGATGTGGTGCTAATGAACAAGGTATCTGCAACCCTATAGAGCCTAACACACAACAAATGACTCGTGGTCTTGGTTATTGTCCTTTGATCAAGATAAACAAGCCATCCCTTAACATCAATACTATCACAAAAAATCCTTCTAAGATAACTTTAACCATCGTACATCCTAAACTCCTTCACTCTAGTAGTCTTGAAAGTCCTCCTTTCCAAAACATGAAACAAACAATGAACTCTTTGCTTAACATCAATGTCATCTCACATAAAGCTAACGATTTGTATTCAATAGATTTTCCCTCCTATAAGAGTGAGAACAAAATATTGCAATCTAAAGAACCTTGTGTAGGTAGGACAACCTGTACTAAGAAATATATCTCTTTTCCAACAACAAGATAAACTACTTCTCCCCTTGATCAAGAGGGTATCTTTTTTAGACTCCTCTGAGATCACTTGATCACCCTCCCACCTAGAACTCATAAGAAATGTTATTCCAAGACTTCATTATGTACCTATCACAAAGTTCATGGTCAGTCCACTAATAAATTTCAAGCTTTGAGTTGTAAAATCCAAAAAATTTAGGAGTTTGGTAGGCATCCCTTTGTGGGGGCACCTCATTCCCCTAATTTCTATTGATTTTCACTCTAGCCTACATTTCATGAATCATTTCAACTCACCTTTGTCCTGCACTCAGTTGGGGCAAGGGGTTTAGTAGCCTTGTCCTTGTATGTCACTTATCATTGCCTCTTTTGGCTTTTCATTAACCTTTCATGAATATATAAGAGCAAGTTTGGGACATGGGCGATGTTCCTTAAGTTGGCTCGCATATGAAATAATCCCCTTTTCATGACGTAGCTTCTCAAAAACATATGACTTGGCATAGGGCTTTCTGAGTAAGATCGCATGTTCTCCTTCTTCTAATTTAAAGCAATTTCTCACACTATTGGTGTTCACAACAACTTTAAATTGGGGGCATACATCACCACTCACATTTCATTTTGTGATTTTATTTTTCTTGTGATTCCCTCTCTTGGAAGCATTAAGTACAATGTTTCCCAGGATGAGACCTTGCACTTGCCCTCTCTTGGAAACAAAATGAGATCGTTTACACTTATCCTCTCTTGGAGACATTGAACATGACATTCCCTAAGATGAGACCTTGCATGAACTAAGAAAAATCCCTTTGAATAATCCTTACATCTTTTTGCATTAACAATATCTATAAGTGTCAAGCATACGAAGTTTTTCTTACCTCATAGAGCTCAAAAACCATTTACCTTTGTGGTGCCTTATTAAAGTTATTAGGAGGTATAACTTTGATATGTTTGAGCAAGAAGCCCATTCAGTAGCATGAATTTCCCCATAGCCACCTATGTGTTCGAGTGCATACCAAATAGTGTATGTTTATCACCTTTGGGATCTCTCACCCTACAGACAATCTTAAGTTTCGTGGCCCCATAGTGAGTATGTTGTGGACTTCTCACCCAAAGAATTGCCAAGAGTTCTATCGCCCCAGAGTGAGTATGCATTTTTCTTTCCAAAACAAACAACCTAGATGTAATCTACGAGTAGCTAGAAAAACGATTGAAGCTTGATCCACCTCACTTTCTTGTCATTACATGATTTTGTATCTTGATGGTTTGACTTAGGATCTTGGATCGTGAAGGGCTTGCACAACCTCCTTTTGATCTTTTTCATTCTTTGTCATCCACATCTATACACTTGGATCTCTCTTGAATGTCTACTTTAGTGTGAGTTTGAAGCAAGTTCATCCTCTCACTAAAGTGGGGGATCAATGTGTTGTAGAAAAAAAGTACCCTTTGCTTGACATGGTATTAATTCATGATAAAATGGACTTAGTGAGGCCTTGATTCAAGTGTTGTAAGGCATTTTATGCATTCACACTAGGTATTGGACCCTTAATATGAATTTAATGATGTCTTGTAAAGGTGTTGTAAAGTGTTGTAAGATACTTTCATGCTTTTCTATACTTAATGAACCTATTTATCCCTAATTAAACATTATAAAATGTATTTAATAACATCATTACATCAATCTAGAAGGTTTTTGAACTAAATTTAATGTTAAACTAGAGTTGTAATGTGTCTTGCACATTCACATTGGTTCTCATTCCTTCTTAGGCTATGTGGACCTCATTTTAGTGTTGTAAAGTGTATTTAATCACACTTTCACATTTATTTCTGTGTCCCAAGCCCTATTTCACATTTATATCATCACTAATAGGCCCCTATTAACCCATATTGTGCATCGCGAGGCTTAATTTGATGAAATACCCAACAAGGTTGCATTTTAAACCTTATTTCCTTATCTCTTGGCATTTGAGCTATCAAATTGGCCCCTGTGGGATGCATTCTCCATGCAAGGTGAATTAGTCCCATCCAGGTGGGACCCATTTGGCCCCATTTTAACCTTTGAACAGGAAAAAAGTGAAATTTAAGTTTAATATTGCTTCATGTCAGCTTGTGATGAGTATTAATAGGTGAAATAGGTTAATTTCCTATAAATATAAGTCTTTTAACTCATTTTCACATCTATCTTATCCATTCTTCATCATTCATCCACCAATCTTCCATCTGAAGTCAATCAACTTAGGGTTTTAACATTACAAGCCATTCAAGATCAATTTTCAGACATTCAAGGACATATTCTTCATATTTTGCTGCAAAATTTCAAGATCAAGCATCATGGAAAGGTAATTAAATCCATTTTTGGATGATTCATTCCTTTCTTTCATCATTTTGGTTTAATTACCTAAAAAGGGTTTGACCAAGGCAAACCCCCATGCCCTAACATTCAACATTTCTCTTTCTTATCTTGTGTGTTTGCAGATTTAGGAATTTTAGAGGCTTGGAAATCATTGAAGATCAAGTTGTAAAGTTGTTTAGGTCTTCTCCTCATTCAACAAGTCAAAATATAAAAAAAAAACTCACTTTTAGACCCGTAAACCAAAGTTTCAGAAGCAGACACCTGTAGGAAGCTAAAGTGTAAATTGGAAGCTCCAGATTCCAATTTTGAAAATCTAGAAATTCTAAAGTGGACTCATTTAGAATGGGTGGCGAATGAGTCCCAATCTAGGGTCAATTTTTATTTTCCTACATTTTTGAGTACCCTTTTGTCAGAAACGGGTTTCAGCTCAGTTTTACAGAACTGGGACTGATTCACCCAAAATGGTGAATGAGTCCTACCAAGCCTAAAAATAGCATAAAAAATATTTAAAATGTCATTTCTAGTCTCCTTCAACATTGCAGGTGCACACTTTCAATTTGATTCATTTCTATTGCAGTTTTCTATTTTTTTAGGTGATTTTGTATTACACAATGTGTTTTCAAACAAGTTGTTTTCCTTTAGTTTCTATTCATGAGTAAATCAATATTTTTAGTTTCTTGCATTCAAAACATTATATGAAGGCATATTTCATTCATATTTCATCCATATTGCATTGAATTTGAATGAATCATGAGCATTTTTGGCGCTACTCTCTCCTTTTAGGTGAAAAAGCCTAGAAGTGCTAGAAAGTCCTAAGGTGCCAAAAATATGTAGTTCACCTATACATTAAACCCTCAACCCTCAATCCCTAAACCCTCAATTGTTAAACCATAAACCCTCAAACCCTATACCCTCTACCCTTTACATTGGATCATCAAACTAATCCTTCAACCATATACCTTCAAACTTATACCATAAACCCTCTACCCTCAACCCTAATCCCTTAACCCTAAACCCTTAACCTTAAAACCTTTAACCCTAAACCCTTAAACCTTCTACCCTATACCCTCAACCCAATACCCTCTACCATTGACCCTAATCCCTCAACCCTCAACCCTTAAACCCTAATACCCTAGAAACCATCAACCCTATAGGTCCACCCTAATCCCTAATCCCTCAACCCTATACCCTCAAAACCTATTGATTTCTCTCTATCTATACATCTCACCTCTCCCTCAATCTCTCTTTCCTACCCTCTCTAGTTGTCTCTATCTACCCTCTCCCTCTTTCTATGCACCTCTCATTCAATCAATCCCTACCACCCTCTCTCACTCCCTATATCTATCTCTCTCTATCTCCCTCACACTCTCTCCCACTCCCTCTCTCTCCCTCTCTCTTTCATGTCTCTCCCTCCTACCCTTGTCTCTCTCAGGTCTCTCCCTTTGGAAACCTACCTAGGTAACTCTCTCTCTATCTATTCCTCCCACCCTACCTAGATAAGTCCCTCTTACTCCACACCCCCTCTTTCTCTCCATCTATCAAATCACTCCCTCCCACACCCTCTCCCTCTCTCAGGTCTCTCACTCACACTCCCTCTCTCTTGCACTCCTTGTCACTACCTATCTCTCAAGTCTCTCCCTCTCACCCTGCTCACACTCTCAAGTCTCTTTATTTGGAACCCTATCTACATAACTCTCTCTCTCCTCTATCTCTGTCTCCCCCCCTCTCTGTCTCCCTCTCTCTCATTCTCTCTCCTCATCCCTCTCTCTCCCTCTCACTCCGTACCTAGCTAAGTCCCTCTCACTCCAACCCCTTCTCTCCCACTCCCTCTCTTAAACTCTCACTTCCACCCCATCTCTCTCTCTCTCTCTCTCTCTCCCTATCCCTCTCCCAATCCCACCCTACTTAGACAACTCTAGATCTCTCTCTCTCTCTTAAAATTATCCCTCCCTCTAAAGACATACATAAATACATACATACAAGCATAATACATATTTACATACAATCCTACATACATAGAAGAATACATGTACATGTGTAGATGAAATCTTACATACATATAGGCATACATACAATATACATGCATTGATACATCCAGGCATACATACATACATATGTGCATACGTACATGTCATACATACATGTCATACAAGCATAAATGTACATACAAACATACAAATATATAAACATACATTCAATAGAGTATCATTTAACATAAATAAAGACATAACACAAGTGCGTTATACCATGCTCGCATTATGTTTTGCTAGAAATGTTCCCCACAAATGTTAAAAACTATGTCAAAATTGAGATATAACACGAGTGCATTATAATGTGCATGCATTAAATCTTTCTTTGGGAATCTCCAATCCTTTGGATTGGTATTTTCCTTGGAATACCAACCCGAAGACTTGGAGGGCATTCCCAAAAACCAAAGATGTGATTTTGCAAATTATACAATATTTCACATAATTGGGTTTGAGCTCACCATCAGGATTGCATGTGGTCAATATCAAACAAATCGAACATTTGGGTAATGTTAGGTTCTCTCTTAGCTATCCAATGATGTAATTTTTTTCACTTTCTAACAGTGTTAAGCCTTTCATCCATAATTTCTTGTTTGTGTGTCTCTTTTTTGGAAAAAGGCAGTGTTTGGTGTTTTTTTCATTATAAATTAACCATTCATCAAATTTTCAAATAAAATACATTTTTAGAAACTAGACTCCATTCTACAATTTATTTATTTTTAAAATCAATTAGTTTCCATAATTTTTTAGGGGTAGTACGGCCAAAATTTTGTTTTTGAGGAAGTGTCAATTTCAAAAATTAGAAAAAATCAAATATTCACTAAAAAATTATCAGGAAAATCGTACATCAACTACATACTGTTAGCTAACTTCTTATCATAGAAATTTTAAAAATACTAAAAAAAAGTTCACCATGCTAGGGTTGTACAAGAGTTACTATGTTATGTTTTTTTTGAGAAAAACAACACCTATTTGTGTGCATCCCTTGTTTGAACCCCTTAATCTCAACTATTTTCAAAATAAATTAGTAGTTTAGAAAGTAGATTCAGAGCACTTCGATCCTTGTTTTTGTTCCTATGTGAGGGGAATGAATCCATCGGGAAAAGATGCGAAAGATAAGATCAAATGTGAGATTGAAATCATAAACTAATCTAATTCAAAAAAACTTAATCTATCCTATTCCATCACTCATGAAATGAACAATTCTAAGCTATTTGAATTAAAGTAAGATCCTAATATTAACAAAATGAATTCAAATAACAAGAATAGATTATCATCCCATGTTGGAGTGTATTTTCATGATGTTCAATTGTTCGTATCACTGCAAAGCCTCCATTGCCTAGTGCAAAAGCTTGATGATCGATGCTTGTTCTTGAAGAAATGATGAAGCTCTATCAATGGTGACCTTGACAGCACTTCGTTGCATAAGGTAAGTTGAAATTCTCATCCTTATTTGCAAAGGGAGAGGTTTGTTATATAGATAAAGCAATTTTGAATTGAAGGTCAATATTGCATTGGAGGATATCTAGATCAATGGTCAAAATGAGTTGAGAGGATTTAGACATAAGGAAATTGTGCAAAGTTGATTTTACAATTAGGGTGATTGAAGAATAGATTGGCTAGTTAGGATTTTGATTGCTTAGTTAGAAAAATAGATTGCTTAGTGAGCAATCCATGATTTTCTCAATCAAAAAGTGCGTGAGGAATATTAATTAATTAATTCCAATTTTGATTTTGATTTTAATTTTTTAAATTTGAATAGTTTGATTTAATTATTCAAATTTGGAGGAAAGTGTGATAATTAAATTATTATGATATAATAATTTAATCAATTTTGAGGAATAAGGTGAATTAGTGATGTAATCAAATAATTAGTGGCATTTGACTAATCAGGATGAAATAAGATAATATTAGGAATTTATTAAATAAATGAAATTTATTTAATTGGTCAAAATGATGAAACGTGCATTACTCAAATAATGTTGTATTATTCGATTAATAGTAGAATTAGGTTTTTTAGGACTTTATTAAATAAAATAGTTTTTATTTAATTTTTTGAGAAATGATGAAATGTGAATTAATTAAATAATGTTGTATTATTTATTTAATAGAGGAAATAGGGTTTCGAATGTCATTTGATGTTGTTTGATGTGTTATGAGATGTCATGGGATGATTTCAAGATGATTTAGGATATTTCAGAGATGTTCCAAGATGTTCCAAGTTAATTCAAAGATATTTCAAGGTGATCCAAAGTTATTCCGAGTCATTTTAGAGTCATTTCAAGATGTTACGAGTTGATTCAGAGTTGTTCTCAGTCATTTCAGAGTTGTTCTGAGTCATTTCAGAGTCATTTTGAGACGTTCTGAGTTGATTCAGAGTTGTTTCAAGTCATTTTGGGGTCATTCTGAGACACTTTGAATTGATTCAAAGTTGTGCTGAGTCATTTCGAGGTCATTTTGAGATGTTTTGAATTGATTCAGAGTTGTTCCAAGTCGTTTCAAGGTCGTTCCAAGACATTATGAATTTGTGATAATTGTTAAGTCAATTTTCCATGTCTACATTTTTCCCCTCTTTGATACAAAGTACTAGTTGCTTTGTTTCAATGATTCTACTTTTAAGATCAAGTGTTTTGAAAAAAAATTATGCCCCACTATGCCCCAGTGTTTTTTGGAATGATTGGTAAGACTCTATGCTGCCCCCTCGAGAGGTTGATAGAAAATTTCAAGTTTTGAGGTCAGGATCACAACTCTATTTTATTTTTGTTTTGATGTGTTTAGGTCGTAGAATTAGGTGTATAGTTCTTTTGTTTCTTGTTCTGATGTTTCTTTGGGCTTCTATTTTGAATGTAGAAATTTTCCTTAAGTAGAAATTAGGTTTTTCTTATGGCTTATATAGGCAATTTTTTTTGTAGATATCTCATTTTTGTTGACTCTATAGCTAATTCTTGTCTCTACTTCTCTCATTCTATCAATTTTCAAGGATCAATGCCATGTTTTGATGTTGTGACACATCATTCTAAGCTTTTTCGAGAGGATGGATGGCCTTCAGATGTTGGTGGCCTGGTATGTACCTTTTCACTTTTTCCCTTTTGTCTCCTTTCATTCTCATTTTGCGTGTACAAAGTTTTCTACGTCAAAAGTGAAGTTTTCCTATTTTTCATGCCTTTGCCTCAGTTTTCACACCTTTGATGTCAAGAATCCATGCCTTTTCCAAGTTTCCCTGCCTTTGCTCAGGATCTTCGCCTTTATTTTTCTGAGCATTTTCTCTAAAATCGTGCCTTTGATTTAGACCCTTCCTTTGACTGTTGGGCCCTAGAAACTTGCTTTTGTCAATTTTCCTTGCCTTTGTCATATTTCCTCACTTTTGTTTCCAAGCATTTTCCTGAGAAAGCTTGCCTTTTCCTGAAAAACCCACCTTTGTTTGGTGATTTCCAAGTATTTTCTTAAAACCCAAGCTTTTGACTCCTTCTGCCTTGTTTGACTTTAGCTTTTTCTTAGAACCATAGCATGTGTTCGTTTGTCATCATGTTTTGTGTTGTATTGTGTCTCCCCCTTGTTGTGTACTACAACTAAGGGAGACACGTCCATGACATTTGTTTGATCCCATTTCCCATTTTGGTGTGTTAGAGTAGGACTTTCTTGATGTTGTGGGACTACTCACATTTGTTATATGCCTCCTATTAGGACACATACTACCATGATGACCGCATTGATGGAACGATGGCATTCATAAACATCCTTGATTCATCTACCTATAGGAGAGGCGACTATCACCCTTGATGATGTGTGGAGGATACTTTGTCTTCCCATTCATGGAGAGTTGGTTACGTATCATATTCGACATGGTATCCCTATTATGCAATGTGTGTTAGGTGCTCAACACTTGACAGTTCATCAGTCAAAGATTGATTTGTCTAATTTTTCTGATAGTGTAGATCCTATCTCACTTGTTTTATGTGGTTTTATTTCAGGACTTGTTGTTCTTGATAGCCAAGGTTGATAGTTTCTTGGAGGTTGGGGTGTGTGCATTGAGAGTATGCTTGAGAATGGTATGAGATATACTTTGGGTCCGTGTCTTCCCACTCACTTGTACAAAGATGTGCACGAGGTCATATATCGGGGAGAGAGATCTATTTCCGCAAGTGTCTCACTTTTGCATATGCGGGCATGGGAGCACATTGCAGTTACTCATCTAGATGGGATACAAGATCATCATCCTAATGATCCATACTCATATTGGTATGGTGATTTTGTGCACTACACCTTGCCTAGAGATCTTCCTTATTGGCACCAATTTTTGATGATATTCCTAGTTTTGTGTGGAGACCATATTTAGGGTGTGATTCTTGGCCAAAGGATGTCTATCACCTTGTCTATTGTCAACAGACTTGTTCGTTGCTTGTTCATTTTGATATTGTGCTAGAGTGTTATCTTCCAAATTGAGTATGTCGTCAATTTGGGGAGAGACAGGGCCAAGTTCTTGCTACTTATGAGGCTCATTTTGGTCGAGAGAGAGAGAGAGAGAGAGAGAGAGAGAGAGAGAGAGAGTTCATTAGGAGGGGGAGATGAGATGGTTCATTGGGAGGGAGGAGGGAGAGAGAAATATGGGAGTGAGTGAGAGGGAGGCGGAGGAGACTTGAGACGGAGGAAGAGAGGAAGAGTTCATTAGTAGGGGGAGAGGAAGAGTTCATTAGGAGGGAGGAGGGAGATGGGAAAGTGGAGAGAGAGAGAGAGAGAGAGAGAGAGAGAGAGAGAGAGGTTGTTAGCGGAGATGGAGAGGAAGAGTTCATTGGGAGGGAGGAGAGAGGAGGGAAGAGTGGAGAGAGAGAGAGAGAGAGGTTCATTAGGAGGGAGGGAGATGAGAGATATTTAATTGGGAGGGGGAGGGATGGGAGAGAGAGAGACATATAGGAGAGAGAGAGAGAGAGAGAGAGAGAGAGAGAGAGAGAGAGAGAGAGAGAGAGAGAGAGAGAGAGAGAGAGAGAGAGAGAGAGAGAGGGGTAGGAGGAGACTTGAGAGAGAGAGAGAGGGGGTAAGTGAGGGGAAGAAGGGGAGAG
>VDFB02058242.1:468034815-468155524 GCA_007258455.2 Sequoia sempervirens | reverse complement strand
TCTATTCTTACATGTTTTTGAAATAATATAGATAACTTATTCAAATTTTTACGTCAAGTTGCCTAACTTTGATTTTTCTGAATTTTCATTGCCACTTAAGGGCCTGTTTGGCATACCATGATCCTGCACATACCCGACTACTGAGACTAACAATGTCAGTTCACTGTGATCCAACATTACATTATAGAAAGAGATTGTGGGATTACAAGTTCTATTTATGTAGGACACAACACTATGCTCAGTTGGTTGTCCTTATCGATTACTCTACCAATATATTTTTCAAAGGGAAGGGCCATCTATCAGATGATAGATGTGCCAGGAACTGCATTATGAGTTTGTGGTTGAAGAAAAAATGCTCGAGTGATGTTTCTTCTCCACAATAGGCGAAAAAAGAACCAAGATTTGAAAGGAAGGATCCTAGACCATCTTACAACTATTTGTTCTAAATCTCATTGGAGCTATGTATGTAAATGTATGTATTCTTGTATTATTGTAACTTGTGAAGCTATTGTAGTAAAATGTAATTTTATTGTCACATGAAAATGCATCTTGCTCATATATTCTGAATAAAGAAATAAATATTTTATTGCAATGACTTGTTACCTAATTTATTTACTCGCAATGTGTAAATTTAGAAATTTTTACTACATTGAAGGGTTGGCATGTTACATGTGGTATTAGAGCTACCAGGTTCAAGCACTAAAACCTATGAGCTCATTACAAAACAATGTGTAAACATTATCAGAAGATAATGGTTGAAAATTTCTTATGCCACAACTACAAGAGAAAAGAACATAGGGAAGTGAAAAAGAAGATGAGAATTACTAGAAAGTTGTATAAATTTGGGACTAGATAAGATTCGTCCCTAGAGTAGGAACTACTAAACCAACAACTTATGATATTTCCTAGGATTGCGGAAGATTATGCAATCAAGTTATGTAGGAAGGTTAGGAAGAATAACCAGTATATACCTTTATCCTATGAAATAGTTATATGACTCTAAGGGGATGGGAAGAAATGAAATAACCCCTTAATAGTAGCAACCTATAGTAGTAAAGAGTCAAGAATTATTGGATTTAGTGAAAATCTATGAATCTTTTTGTATGCAATGTCAACATAAATTAGATTGAAGTAGAAATTCAATGAAGGAGGTATCCACAAGGGTTTGAGAACTCTTGAAATAAATCTAATTCTTGTATAAGGATAAGATCTTGCAATAAAAGAGTTAGTACCTAGGAAAAGGGAAAATATTGAAATGGCTAGAAAGAAGTAATCAATGATGTGGGCATAATTCCACCAACCAAAATCAATGAGATTATTGGAGTTTTGATTAAGATGAGAAAAAGAGACCAAACAACTTTGGTATTTCTAAAGATTATGAGAGAATAGGATTCCAAGCATTGGATAAAGTCACTTGAAAAGGTAGGAAAGAAACCTATAAAAATAAACCAAGTTGACTTGACCAAAGGTTTGGATAGTACATAGATTGGTTGGAGTATAAGATGAACTTGCCAACATGTCTACGAAAATCAACATTTGTTTAGAGGTTCCAAAAGGAAATGGAATATAATAAGGCACTATGTGTCAGATCAATAGAAGTTGTAAGGAAAACAACGTTCTAATCTAAAAATTCCATGAACAAAAGAAGCTTGCGAGCATGGATATTCCTCCACCAAAAATGATATTGGAAAGAAAATGGGAATATTAGTGTGGCTCTTAACTTCTAAGTTGTTGATTATTCATTAGATCTATTATTAAAACAATCCAAAATATTGAATCTATGAAATAGAAATCAATGATGAATTTAACTTTGGGAAAAGTATATTCATAGTATACTTTGGGTCCTCAGTTGGAACAGACAAGTGAGGAATGGATTTTCATTCAGCCAGAGATTGAGGGAGCTCAGTCGTGTCCCCTACTAGAAGAGGTACTTGCCAGACTTGGTCTAAGGTAGGAAGTTGATCAAGAGGTGGTTAGGGAACGTGATATATCTCCTAGAAGGATTGTTAGTACTACAAAGCAAGATGCCATAGTTGCAGGACATATGAGGGATTTGTTGAGGGCACGCCCTCCTACATTTGATGGCACAGGTGGTGGTCTAGAGGCGGAGACCTAGTTTTTAGACTTGGGTAGATGTTTTGCTATGCACCCATATGGTAGCAATACCCGAGCTAGATATGCCATCATTTATTTGAGAGGTTTTGCCTCTACTTGGTGGTGTTTAGAGGAGAAGAAGCTCCATTTAGAGATTGGGTCAGTTTCTTAGGAGATGTTCTTGGAAAGGTTTAGAGCACGATTTATATCTGAACATTGAAGGTAATGACGAGTTGATGAGTTTCACGATTTGCATTAGATGACTCTATCTGTTGAGCAGTATGAACATAGATTTTATGAACTCAAACAATATGTAGGAATTGGAGATGATGAGGCGATGTTGGTATAGGATTTTATCAGGGGTTTGAATGCTCGCATTAGTGGAGGAGTTAGAGTCTTCAAACCGAAGACTATGGAGGTTGCAGTTGAGAAAGCACGCACTGTGGATGAGAATCTGACTCTAGCATTGGGTGGAAATACAAGTGTCGAGATAGGTAGTGCACCTATAGCAGGTTTTGGTCCATGAGGTGGTTAGGTACAAATAGGAGGTTCCTCTAGGAGCCAATAGACACCCACTAAGGGTGGATAGTAGCAGCAGCAACGTACTCCTCAAAAGAATAATAATTCACAGCCTCAGTAGGGTAATAGTCCTCATTCAGGAAAGAACCATAATTGGTGGCGCAATAAGCGCAATCAACAGGATCATCTAGCTCAGAGTGCATAGTCTATAGTCAGTAGAGGTAGCTTTTAGCAATCCAATGCACCTTCAGGTGGTAGAGGATTTGGTAGAGGTACTGGTTGTTATTCTTGTGGTCAGCAGGGACACATTGCTAGGCAGTGTCCTATGAGAGGTTCTTCAGGATTTGGGCCATGATCAAAAGCTTCTAAGACTATATTTGGTGATGTAGGCCGTTCTCATATAGTTTATGCTATGGTTAATAACTACCAAGCCGATCATTAGAATACAGTGGTCGAGACTTCAGGTCAGTTACATGGTGCTAGTGTTACTATTCTTTTTTATTTAGAGCTACTGATTCCTTTATTTCACCTACCATTGTTGAGTGATGTGGTCTTGTGGCTATAAAGCAAGGTGGTAAGTGGCAGGTAGAATTCACCTCTACAGTGAAAGTAGTAGTAGAGAACCTTGTACGCGATTGTGAACTAAGAATTGGTTCATTATCTACCTTAGTGGATCTTCATGTTACAACTTTAGGATCGTATGATATAGTTTTAGGTATGGATTGGTTAGAATCTCATCATGTCATGATTGACTGTCGATTGAAGATAGTAAGTTGTATTAATGACTCAGGTGCAAAAGTTGATATCATAGGTGTTCATAGACCTATCTCTTTGTAGATGATTTCTGCTATGCAATTGAAGAGATGTCTTCGCCAGGGTTGTCAACTATTTCCAACAACAATTAATGATTTGTAGGACAAAGAGAGTCAAAAGATATCTATTGATGATCATCCTATCCTCAGGGAATTCACTGATGTGTTTCCTAATGATATACCTGGTATGCCACCAAAATGAGATTTTGATTCTAGAGTTGACCTAGTTCCTGGAGCTGAGCCTATATCTCGAGCCCCATACAGAATGACTACTCAGGAATTAGAAGAGCTTCATATCCAGTTGGAAGAAATTTTAGATAAGGTTTTTATTCGTCCAAGTGTTTCTCCTTGGGGAGCACCTGTCATCTTTGTAAAGAAGAAGGATGGATCACTTAGATTGTGTATTGACTATTGTCAATTGAACAAAGTAACGATAAAGAATCGATATCCTTTGCCTAGAATCGATGATCTTTTTTATCAGATCAAGGGAGAAGGTGTTCTCTAAGATTGATTTGAAATTAGGTTACCATTAGTTACGCATTGTAGAAGCAGACATTCATAAAACAACATTCCGGACTTGCTATGGGCATTATGAATTCACAGTAGTACCATTTGGGTTAATGAATGCACCATCAGTATTCATGAGTTTGATGAATGGTGTCTTTTGTACATACTTTGATTATTTTTTCCTTGTGTTTCTCAATGATATTTTGATCTATTGGAGAAATATGAAGGAGCATGAAGAGCATCTGAGATAGGTATTGCAGTGCTTGAGAGAGAATCAATTGTACGCAAACTTGAAGAACTGTGACTTCTTTCAAACTGAAGTGAAATACCTTGGTCATGTGATTTCTAGAAAGTGTATTGTTGTGGATCCTTCAAAGATCTAAGCTATTGTTGATTGGCCCATGCGTACCAACGTAGCTTAGGTTTGTAGTTTTATGGAACTTGCTGGATACTATAGATGGTTTGTTCAGGGGTTTTTTAGTATTAGGCACCCCATTACTTCTCTTCAGAGGAAATGGAAGAAATTTGTTTGGATAGAGCAGTGTCAGTTGGCTTTTCAAACACTTAAAGAAAAGTTGACTAATGTGCCTATATTAGTTGTTCCTGATCCTGCTAAGGATTTTTTTATTTGCACTAATGTTTCCTTGGAGGGTTTAGGAGCAGTTTGATGCAAGAAGGGCATGTGATCACTTATAAGTCTCACAAACTCAAGGATCATGAACTAAACTATCCTACTCATGATTTGGAACTTGCCATAGTTGTTCATTCATTAGTTTGATGGAGGCATTTCTTGATGAGTCATCATTTCGAACTTCATAGTGATCACCATAGTCTACAATATATTTTTACGCAACCTAATCTGAATGCTAGACAAAGACGGTGGATGGAGTTCTTGTGTGAATATGATATTGAGGTGAAATATGTTCAGGGAAAAGAGAACATAGTGGCTGACGCTCTCAGTCATTGTCGACATGAGATTTCTTCTATTACTCTTGAAGTAGATTTGAGGGGTCAAATTCTAGCAGCACTTCCTATAGATAGATTGTATCAGGAGGTGAAGATAGAGATTGAATCAGGTAGACCTCTAGAGGGTTGATTCACAGGGTATTCTCTTGAACTAGATGGTTTATTGCAAAATTTAGATCGTATCTATGTACCACATTCAGAAGGTCTTCGCACATTGATTATGATTGAGGCACATCGAGCTCCTTACTCAGCTCATCCTGGTGTTAAGAAGATGCATGCAGATCTTCGATAGTTGTATTTTTGGCCTGGTATGAAACACGATATTGCTGATTTTGCATTAAGATGTCTTGAGTGCCAGAGAGTCAAAGCTAAGCATCAACATCTCACCGGATTATTGCAGCCACATCTCATTCTTGAATGGAAATGGGATATTATATCAGTTGATTTCATTATTAGATTACCTATGTTGTCACATCGACATGATGCCATTATGGTAACTGTTGATAGATTGACTAAGGTGGCACATTTTTCTCCAGTTCGATCATCTTACAATGCTTCATCTGTAGCTAGGATATTCATGGAGGACATTGTGAGATTGCATGGAATTCTTGTAGGATTATATCAGATAGAGATTATGTATTTACATCAGCCCTATGGACTTCATTACAACATGCTTTAGGTACACAGTTGAACTTCAATTCAGTGTATCATCCTCAAAAAATGGTCAAACAGAGAGAGTTAATCAAATACTTTAGGATATGTTTAGAATGTATGTAATAGACCAACAATCACGTTGGGAGGATTATCTATACTTAGTGGAATTTTCATACAATAATGGATATCAAAGTTCCATAGTTATGCCCCCTTTTGAGGAATTATATGGACATCCTTGTCGGACTCCATTGAGTTGGGATCGATTTGAGGATAGAGTGTTACCTGGTCCTGAGATGCTTCAAGACATGGAGCAACAGGTTGATCATATTAGAGAACATTTGATAGTAGTGCAAGATAGACAAAAGAAGTATGCTAATGCGCATAGACTGGACCACCAATTTTAAGTTGGTGATAGAGTATTTCTTCTAGTGCGACTACGAAAGAGTCCAATCTATTATGGAAAAGGCTCTAAGCTTGCGCCTCGACTTGTTGGGCCATTTGAGATTCTAGAGAGGATTGGTCCTGTGGCATATCAACTCGCCTTACCACCTAGTTTGTCATGTATTCATGATGTTTTCCATGTGTCATTTCTTAAGCCTTATCATCCTGATATTTCTCATGTACTTAATTGGAATGCATTACAGGTAGAAGATGGGCAGCTGGCTTTGGAGCCATTCTTTAGCGCCAGAGACTCGTTCTCAAGGGTCGAGACACTGATCAGGTGAGGGTCCAATGGGATCCTAGTCATGAGGCATCTGCTACTTGGGAGGATGTGACACGCATGAGGGAGCTTTATCCCTATATGTTTGTAGGCTTTCAGGAGAAAGCATGATCCTAGGGGGGAGGATGTAGTACCCCCTCCATTTTGCTTATGTTTTCTGTTAGCATGTTTTCACTTTGATAGACACTGGTACTTTGTTTTGGTGTATTGATCATTGACATTAGAGTGATGATTGATTTATTTTGTGATGTGGTGATACATTGTATGGTGGTAATTATTTCTGACATGCTTTATGTTAGCATAGATGTTTACTTCAGATGTTATTGCTATATATATGTTCATGGTAGATTAATTGTTATTTTTCTTTTCAATTTGTTGTGATATGTATTGGTGAGGAGAACAAAGTTGCATCACTCGCTTGCAAGTGCCCTATGATTTCCACAATCTCCTCACGGTGTGTTTGAATCATGGAATATATATATGTTATATGTTTGATTGCAGGATTGCATGTACAAGACACTGACTCCACCTAGTTTGATAGGTCTGAGTGTGTCCAGACTCAATGGTAATGTTGATTGGGAGGTAGTAACAAGGTTTTTCCTAGTCTAGTCTCAAACCCAATCACAGTATGTCATCAGTTTAGGTCTAGTATTTTTAGTTGTTTCGTTTGTGTCTGTCTTGATTATTTGTTGTATAAGGTTTATTTTGTGAATTTAGTGTAGATTGATGTTCTTTTAATTTAATGCTTATTTAAATTAATTTTAAATAAAGTAAATAAAAGCTTTATATTTTATTTAATTAATTAAATTAGTTTATTTGGTTAAAAAATTTAATCATTGTGATTAAAGTTATTTTATTAAATAAATTAATTGATTAATTAAAGTTACTTTTATTTGAGTGAATAGATTAAATATTCTTTAATTGATTTTGTGGGATATGGAATTTTAAATATGAATTAAAATAAAAAGAAAAGAAATTTGATTTTTGAATTATTTAATTCTGATAAATGGAATAAATTCTTGATAGTAGTGGGAAGAAAATATCCGTGAGTGGTTAGTAGATATTTTCTTGAAATTTCCATATGTGTTAGTTAAATTTAATGCAAAAATTATTGTTGGGATTTTCTCAGAGAAATTATTACTAGATTTGGAAAGGCAAGAAAACACTTCACACGAAAAAAGAAAGAAAATGGAGTTCTGCTAAAGAAATTGGAAAATTTTGTGATTTCTTTTGGATTTTGATTTAAAATTTCTGGAAGAAGTCTTGGGTTGTTATTTGTAAAGTAATTTGCATTCTTCTAGAAAGAGTGGATTGAAAGGGCTTTGGAAGTTGCACACAATAGGCAAAGCTTCTCTTCAATAGTCAAATTCTTCAAGCTACAGGAATACAGGTTCCTTCCTATTTATTTAGTTTATTTTCTTTTGAAAATATTTCCTGTATAAAGTTTTAAATTGTAGAAGCTTTGTTAATTTGTGAAATTAAAAGATTGCCTGAGGAAATTATTGTGATTAAGGATTTTGTACTTCTTGGTGGATTTTGTTAAAATATTATGTAGAAATTTGTTACTTCTCTGTGTTAATTTTGAAACAAATTTTTATAGTAAAATTAGAGAACAACACAAAAGGCTTTATTAAACAATAGAAGATTCTTGAAAGGAAACAAAATAAATCTCCGTTTATTTATAAATAAAATTCTCTATTAAATCTGGTGTTAAATTTGGGGAAAAGAAATCTTTGTGATGACTGTAGAAAAGATTTAGAGGATTTGAATTGGAAACCCTCTGTTATTGAATTGAAAATCCTCTATTGTTGAAATTGAAGATCTTTGACAAAATTTGTATTAAATTGATGGTTTTCCCAATTTCCTATAGAAAACTCTATCAGAATATTTGTTTGATTATTATATTCTTATTTGTTGATTAAATATTTATATATATATATATATGCATATAAATAATATATATATATATACTTATACAAATATATATATATATTTAAATATAATTTCATTGTGAAAATGCTCTGTGAAATTTTATATTCTTTATATTGAAAATCCGTATGCGATTTAAATCGTAGGGTTTCGGATTTTAGAGAAATAATGTTAAAATAAAAAAATGCTAGTTTTATATTGGGGGGCCACAGGGGCTACCCCCACAGCCACCCCCATGTAGAGCGATGACTGCCAACACAGCCACTACCACATATGGGTTAGGCTATGTGTGACGACCATACACAGTAGGTGACTGTGTATATCTGCGGAATTCCCCAAAATTTCATCGCCCTCTTTCAAGATATTTGTATTGTATGCGATTTGTTTGAATTTCGCATGTTTCATTTATAAATTTTGATTTACTTTGTTATAAGCGAATTTTGAATTTCTAAAATTAAATTTTTAATATATATAATATATATATGTATATATTTATTGTATTATTGAGAAAATAATTTTAGTATTAAAATAAGATCTCTTTTTAAAAATTAGATGCATGTAAAGTATGAGTTTAACTACTTTTAAAACAATAAGATTGAAAGAGAAAATTTGATATTTATTTTTATGTAAAATTGAGAAAATCAGAATTAGATTAAATCATTCAATTTCTTTTATTGTTTGAGAAAAGAACTATAAACAAGTTGATTAATTTCGTGCTTAATGCTACTGATTTGATTGGATTTAGTAAATCCTAATATTAGATTCTTATTGTGTCTGAATTTGTTTTAAGTTGTTTTTTTTTAATTCTTATTGGGAAAATTGGGGATTATATGTGATTTCAAGTCTTCCAGATGTAATTTCTTAAAGGGAGTTAATTTTTATAATGGTTTCATATTTTGAAAAAACTAGGGTAGTGCACATGGTTTTGTATGGTTTTTAGACACCTAGTTCTATGAATAGGTTTTGATGTCTGTTGTGATATGTTTGGTATTATATGCTGATTTATGTGAACTTTGTCTACCTTAGTTAGTGGACTTAGGTTCTTTGAGTTATTTATAGGGGAGCGGCTCTTTGTGAGGGTCGGAACACAAAGTGGTGCCAGGGTTACTCATGTAGAGTTAGTAAGTCAGTGAAAACTAAATCAACACATTAGGTAGTTTAAAACCTTTAACTAGATTAATAAGCCTCACTCATGGACTCAAGGGCTAGTTTAGACTTGGGGATGAGTTGAGAAAGCCTAGAATGGAATAGTCGATATCTTGTTCTTTTAAAAGATATTCGATTCAATGTATGGTTTTAAATTTATGTGAATTAAATAAAAGCTATGATAAATACTATTGTCATCTATGGGATTTTCAAGTAGTGTGTTGTTGCATTACTTAGGGAATGTTTGCAAATAGTAAAGTTAATTTTTTCACTTTTAAAAAAAATTTATTACACTTTCGTTGTCAATGCAACATTCTATAGGTTATAAGATGGGGCATTACATCCATCACTTCACTTCAGTCCACTCAATCTCATCCCAGCTCATCTTCGTTAATTGCTCAACTTATTTCCTAAAAAGGTGAACGATAATTTTTCCATAATATTTGCAAGAAATCCTCCACATTTAGGTATGTGTGCATTAATTTCTATATCTTAATTGTCTTTAAGTGCATTCATTTAATTGTTGTACATTAGTATGGACGTTCACCATAGTATTTCAATATTCCCTACCCTGTCAAATCATCATCCTGCATGTGAGGACACATGCCTAAATTTAGGTTGGGGGGAGGAGAAAGATGTGAATATTTTGTCCATGTGTCAGTTCATGCTGCTATATGTCAGCAAAATTTAAATTGAGCCGATTTGAAATCTGAGTGAGAGGATGACTCGCATGTGTGAAGTGACACCAATTGTCACTGCCATTTCTATCCATCATAGCTTTCCTTTATTACTCCTTCCTTGCCATTATTGACCCTGTCATATCTCAAGTTGCATTGCAAAAAAAAGGTAAAAAGGAAAAATTTAGTCGACATTGGCATTGGAAATTTAGCAAGTGTTGCAAGAAGGTGAATTTGGTTTTCAAATGAGAATTGTAGGAAGGAAACCATTTTTTTTTTGTTTTCTTGCAGACAATGGGAGGTGGGTTAATTCGAAATGAACCCACTGTGCACGATGTATTACTGTAGGATGCACAATTCCTAGCCAAATTCAGAAACTACGGGTGGATAGACTACTTCCTGAAGCTAGATGATTTTGATGAAGACATTGCACTAGAATTTGTGTAGACATTCTCTAAAGGGAAGGCCATGGTAAAAGGGTTGGAGGTCATAGTGACTGAAGAAAGAATTGCATAAATTATAGGGTTACCTGTTGATGGTGAAAATTACCCTGCTTCCAGAGATGCTACATCAACTACGGTCAAATTTACAAAGTTGAACGACCCTCCATTGAGCATAGATAAACAAGGTGTGAAGAGAATGTATTTACCTGAGTCATGGAAGAAAATAGTTTTTTATGTCATAAAATACATCACCTGTGAAGGTTGCCAGTCGAATTTTCATTTTGTGCACTTTAAGATTTTGAATCACATGAGGCATGGAAGGAGGATGAATGTGTTGAACGTGCTATAGAACCTTCTTTCAATAATGGTGGCTAAGACTTAGAAGGGTAGGGACAATTTTGTTTCCCACTATTGTCTAATTAAAATGTTAGTTGAAAAGTCTCTGCATGATGTGTTTGGAATGACTTGGGAAGAATTCATAAAAAATGATCAAATTAGATCTGAGCATTTGCAACCTAGGGTTTTACCTCAACCTCGTAGGTCTAGCAAGAGATTGAGCATGGTTGAAGCCACTCTTGGTGCTTCAACCTCTGATGTAGGCCCTAGTTCAAACCCTCCTACAACAAAAGAAACCATATAAATTAAATCTTTTAGGATAGAGAACTCAGAAAAAGAAAGTTCTTCCCCTAACTCTGATGATGATGTTCCACTTGGAATTCTAATGAAAACTAGGGCACAAAAGAGAGAGGCATAAAAAAGGAAAGGAAAAGCAAAAAGGCAGCCAATAGAAAAAGAGGTACCAAGATCTAAGAAGAGAAAGGTTGACACTGTTCATCTTGCAACCAAAGAAAAATATGAGAGCCCTCCTAGGAAAGCAAGACCAACTAGGCCAGCCTTTGGTATGCCTCTGCAAGAAGCCCTGAATCTAGATAAATATCATAGGGAG
Organism: Sequoia sempervirens; assembly: GCA_007258455.2. Classification (NCBI taxonomy): domain Eukaryota; kingdom Viridiplantae; phylum Streptophyta; class Pinopsida; order Cupressales; family Cupressaceae; genus Sequoia; species Sequoia sempervirens. The sequence continues at coordinate 468,144,110 of VDFB02058242.1, read as the reverse complement.
GCACAAAATCTCCAATGGGGCAGGAGAATATTGAGGAAGAAGATATATTTAAGACCTCAACAAACGTAACATTGGATGAACTTGCCAACATTGCAGAACAAGTGGAAAACCAAGAGTATGAGGAAAATTAGGATTTCCTGTAGCAAGAGATCCTGCAACAAGATATCTTGTAGAAAAAGCTAGAACAAGAACAAGAGTAGGATTTCATGCAGCCACAACAAGAATTGGGAGAACAATCAATACCCCTACAATTAGAATTGGCAGGACAACCTGAATCATCGCAGTTAGTACCATATGAAGAGAAAGCATTAGTGCAAGGAAAGATGCTGGTAGGAATTCATAACCTCCCTTATTTTTCAATACACAAGATAGCCATGCATTTATGGAAAGAGATGCAAAGAAGATAAGAGGAATGGAAAGAGGAAAAACATAAGTTGAAGAAGGAAATTCAAAAGGGAGACGAGGAAATTGAAGACAAAGGTGCAAAAATTTCCACCTTGAAGAAGAAGGTGGGTGATATGGCAGCCTTGGTACCACATATTTTAGAATGTAGGACCCCTCCAAGGGTCTATGCTTTGCATTTGAAGGAGAAATATCTTTCTTTTAGGCTGGCAAGAATTGTCTTAGGTTTGAACCCTTCTATTGAGACCCCTACTAAATTTTTCAATGCTTATCAGATTGCTTCCACTCAAATGAAGAATTTAATGTGTGAGTTTTATTTGCATAATTATGTTGTGACTTAAGAGCATGATTGGAATCCTTTTTTTTATGTTGGGTATGTCCAATTAAGGGAATTTATGTCTTGGGTACAAAATGAGATTAGTTGGGGACAACAATATGGGGCTTATAAGAAAATGGAATCCAACATTCCCCTATCCATTAGGAATGAATCAAGGAATCCAGGGGACATTTTTAGAGAATGACACATAATTATTTTCAAATCTAGCTATGGTAATAGGATTATGCATTGGATAAAAGCAATTTACAGTGAATGTGAGGCAAAGGGAAAAGAAAAAGAGGAAACTGTGAAGAGATACCTCTCACATAGATGGAAAAACCTAATTGATGATCTCAAGCATGCTAAGCCTCATTCCATCTAGAACTATGTTGGAGCTCTTAAAATAATTGACAGATATATTCACATTGGAAGGACAAAAGGGAAATTTTGGCTTCCCCTGACTTTTCAGCCACCCATCCTAATGTGGCATGTACTGAACTTCAAGTTCTACCAATAGGATATTACTATAGATAGATAGAGATGAAGCAGATTGGACAGATTGGGAGGATTCTATTGGCATCTTGATTCACACACAAAACTCTGATGTGGGATAGTTGTTAGTTGCAAATTTTAGAGCATTGACCAAGCAGAAGAACAACCCTTCCCCTACTAGAGGACTAGAAAAACCTTAGGTTGGGGGAGTGATGAGCCTAGTTTATGGTCTAGTTTTGGGTAGAATTTATGGTTTAGTTGCTGAAGATATCATGGACCTTGATGTTAAGTATTGATACTTTTTATGATATTTCCTGAAAACTATTGACATTGGGCTTAATCTTATTTTTGCAAACCTTTAATGATAATGGCATGTTATATGGACTATCTATATTAATTTTGCATGTGGTTAATGAATGTTCTTTAAGGTGGTTACAAATATGCAATTATTGTGCATACTAACATTGCCATGCATATATAATTTGAGGATGCTAAATTGAGGAAGACACCACCAGCTAGGCATGCACAATAATGTCTAGCTAGGGAATCATTCAACTTAGGTCAAAGGAGGTCAACGACGGGAGATTCCCCATGCAAATTGAATGTAACCTCCTTGTAGTGGTCTTTATTGATGCCAAGCAAATGTGTGTATTACTGTTGTGATAAATTTGTGGTTGGACATGCATGTCTAAGGATTCCATGCATGCATAACCATTGCCCCACTTTCTCTATTTTTCCTAAATGGCATCCTCTCAGTTCATGGAGCTTGCCACCTTGTTTAGTTGATAGTATAAATAAGGATCAAATGCTCCTTTTTAGGAGGATGCACGATTTGATATTGTACTTGCATTCTTAAAGTTTTCAAAAATATAGTTAAGCTACTCTTCTGTACTCATGAATTCTAGCGAATAAAATGAAGTTCTAAGTTTGAGCATCTGAGTTCTCATTAGTTTTAGAGGATACTTATCCAAGGGGGGCAATTTGGTGAGTAATATGTCCTTTAGCTTAGTATTATTTTAGTATTACTTTCTATTTAGTAATTAGTTAAGAATATGGCACCGACTATTCTTGCAGCCACTAAAATTCCATTTTGTGACTGTTCCTACAACCAAAGCGGACAGAGTAGTGTCCTGTTTGTTTGCCCAAATTTTTATCTCTATTATGCATTTCAGCTTGGTGTAGCTGTTGATTGATGATTAGTATTTATGTTATTCCTTTCCAAGCAATTTAATTTCAATATTGTGTCTTTCTTAGTTGTATAATGAAAATGGCTACTTTGGTTTCCTAGTGCACATATTGTGTTGATCCATTTCAAGTTCACATCCCTAGGTTGACAAGTTAAATGCACCTTCATGATGATTGAGATAGCTATTCAGGTTAGATATCCAATCTCTGAGTCATGGTTTTAAACGCCCAGTTGTTAAATCATTGTAGGAGGTTGACAATGAGGACAAAAGAAATCCACAGTATGGATGTCCTAAGATAAATGGGATTTATCTCCACAAAACTCCTAACCATTATTATTTTGGAATTAAAGGAGGTGTGAGATTATAAAATATATTTTCTCTTATTCAAAGAATAAACTATTATTCGATATAAAATAACTTATGTACCCAAAATTTTGGAAGATTAAGGAATAAAATGAGGAAATTAATGTTAGAGTAAGGATATTGGAATGACAAAGGAAATTGTTAGATGAGAAACCACTATAACCCAAGAAAAGATAAAGTAAGAGATTACACAGAATGTGGCAAGACAATGTCTAGTATGCCAAGAAATGAAGACCGTATGTCATCATCAGTAATACATATATACTCTCTTGGAATTCCAAAGAAAAAGTGGTAAAACACAAGATAGATCAAACTGTCTGTGTCAGTAAAATTGACATAATGTTCTAGTGTACAGACTCACCAAAGTAACCAACAATATTTGGAAACTTGATTCTTAGGATTTTTCAGTCCTAAATAATATATTGTGAGAATTAGTTGCTTAGTATTCCTGAGAAGGTTATCTTAGTTATGAACAAGAAAATAATGATAGGGTTCTATAAACCATGATCATACTATGAAATATTCAGTTGAGGGAATGTGCAATATATTATTATAGCCAATGGGAAAAAATGGTAAACTAAATCTTGAATGATTTATAAACTTCTAACATTGAAGTTTGAACCATTATAAGGAAGGGAAGGTTGGAAACTCTATTAAGCTAAAATAGGCTTAGAAATAGGGTTAACCATAGACTTGATAGAATTTCAAAAATGAGTAATAGATCAAATAGATTGATGAAACTTTGTCTATACAAAGCTTAAAGCATGAAGCAGTGTTAGAATTTGATAGGTGTTTAAGAGCAATGTTATGCTCAAGATGGACAAGTAATCAAGAAAAAGTACTTTATGGTAAGGAAAATGGATGTGTATGTGATGGGGGGACTTGGTTTATGAGTTTTCTAAAAGTGAAAATACCAAATGGGAAGGATGGGATCCACGGTGTAGTGTGCAATGCATCAACATTCCTTATCTATTTGGATTATACTAAGGATAAACTAATGGGCCAATAATTTATGATCACTATATTTGAAGTGTCATGTATAGCTACTATTGTATCTAGGATGTGTATATATGATAATGTAATAAAGTTCTTTGGGAGAGTAAGTATGTGTGAGGCATAAAATATTTCCCTATGTGATAGTGAGGGCACTCGAAGCAAGCTCTAGGTAGGACAAGGCTACTACATAGGATGAATGTTTTATAAATTATGTATCTTGAGAATAGTAAGTAAAAATTTATTTGAATTTATCTGTGTTAAAGTACTATAGATCATTGGGGATGATGATTCACAAGGGGGGAAATATGTTACACCCCAATTGTATAATTACTATTTACTATTACTATGTAGGGTAAAATGTGAATCTAATATGAATTTTCTAGATGAATAAATTGTGCTCGTACCATGTTGTCAATGTGAATGTAATCTCATTTGATGTTATTTCATTTGATGTTATCACAATTGATGTTATTACATGGAAAAATATTGTATATATATGCGAATGGATGTTTATTAAATTATTATTCTAAATTTAGACATGTTTATGATACTGCATATGTTGTGAACAATTTACTGTTGTGTGCATGTGTTAGAGGATGTAGGTATGTGTTCCATTCCTCCAGGTGGAGGGGAAGTATCACTTGGGATAAGATCTTGGTTGAATAACCGGTAATGTAAACTATCTGAGCATAAACACACACCACATTAGAATTATTGAGTTGAGTCAATTTGTGGGTAATAGGTAAGTCATCCTTAGCATAATGTTTTTCATTAGTAAGTGTCTTGATTAATACTAAAAGCATGCTTGAAATATGTTTATCTATTTGAGCTTGTGATTTTCTTATTGAAAATTATAACTAGTTACAATACAAATCTACTAAAATATACACCCTTATAAAAATATGTGCCTATTTTTCTCCAAAAATAAGCCTCATGGAAGAAAAATATAGGTCATCTGCTATCTAAATTTGAAATTTGTTTACCAACTATAAAGATATTGACAAAGAATACCTAGAAGAACCCATAACACTTTTAGATTTAAGGCTAGCTAAGACAAAATATTCCACACATATTCATTATGTGAATGGATGTGGTCCATAATTTCATTTTCTTTGTAGGATAAAGGGTGTCTAGCAAACCCAAAATTATACTTTTTTCATTAGATTTTCATAATTTTAAATCATATCCTAGTAGCTAACCAAGTAAAAGCATAACAATTTCAAGAAGCCTTTGTATTACGTATAAACTTTGTAATCCAATATTTATCTTTTGTTGATTAAATGATACTCTTCACACTAGAACCAACTCTAAAATTATAGCAACCTTCTTTGTTCTCTCTAAAACATAACTCATCCTCCCTTTCTAAGGTTAAAGGTCTAATGACACAAAAATATCATTTAGCACCTTCCTCTCCTCTTCTCTGCAAACTAATTAAATCCTTATAAATATGTTGAAGGGCCCAATTTTTATAGGAATCTATCTAGTTATCCTTCACTTGTATTCATGTATCACTAGATAATCATTCTAAACTCTTCAAAATTGCTTCTATTGATAAGTGAAACATTCCTAACCTAGGATCCTTAGCTAGAATTTACCCCATTTTCATGACCTATATTACATTTTAACTAAGCTACAATAAGATCTCCAGATTCCACCATAAATTTATATATCATTGAACCAACTTTAGTGAGAGACAATAACACCAAAATAATATAAATTAGAATGGTTTAGATAATAGATTTAATCTTAATAAAATGGCCAACTAGGCTTAGCCATTTCCCACTTCAAGAAGATAAACTGCCTCAAATTTTATCTAAAGTTTATTTCTAAAGAATATTGCATGTCTTCTTGGTGAATAGAGGGGTCCATAAATATTTACTAGGAAGAATAGAAACATTTATCTCCAAAATAATACACACTTTTAAATTATTAACCTTCACAATAGTATTAAAATATACATTTTTTGGTTTGGAAGTGTATATCATCTAACCTAAGAATTTAGCATGTATTATTTCAAAATAACTAAAAAAGCCTTTAGTTCCTTGTTAAGGCACACCAAAGAGAAATATGTCATCCACAAATTGTAGATATGGCATTGAACTTGTCCCACTCATACAAACATAGCCTTGAATTCTTCTTCTTTCTCAAATTCCTTAGTTATATGTCTCCCAAAAGATTTCACCTTAAGGATAAACAACTATGAAGCAACAAGATCTCCCTACCTTATTCCCCTAGAGAAAAATTTCGAGGAGCTCCATTGACTAACATAAAAAACTATGCTTATTCAAATAGATAAATACCCATTTTATCCATTTCCACTAAAACTAGACAATTTTCTTTAGAAAAGACCATTTAACTCTATTATAATTCTTAGCTATGTCTATTTTAATCACCACAATAGTAGCTTGCAATTTATTTATTGAATGCAAAATCTCATGGGGTAAGTGCACAAAGATGGTTCCCAAAAAGGGGACTTAAGTGGACAACTTTTTTCTAAAATTGGGAAATACTAACCTTGGACATGAAATTGAGGATAGTTACACTCAAAATTTTGAGATGGAACAAAAACAAGGATCGAAGTGCTCTAAGTTTACTTTCTAAACTACTAATTTATTTTGCAAATGGTTGAGATTAAGGGGTTCAAAAGAGAGACGTACACAAATTGGTGTTGTTTTTGTCATAAAAACATAACATAGCAACTCTTGTACAACCCTAGCATGGCGAACACGTTTTTAGTATTTTTAAAATTGCTACAGTCAAAAGTTAGCTAACAGTATGTAGTTGATGCATGATTTTTCTGATAAATCTTTAATGAATATTTGATTTTTTACTAATTTTCTACGTGGGAACTTCCTAAAAAGTAGAATTTTGGCCATACTCCCCCTACAAATTTTGGAAAGTAATTGATTTTTTTTTTTTTTTAAATTGTAGAATGGAGTCTAGTTTCTAAAAATGTAATTTATTTGAAATTTTGATGAACGGTCAATTTATAATGAAAAAAACACCAAACACTACTTTTTGGAAAAAAGGAGACATACAAACAAAAGAAATTATGGATGAAAGGCTTAACATTGTTAGAAAGTGAAAAAAATTACATCGTGGGATAGCTAACAGAGAACTTAACATTACCCATGTGTTTGATTTTGTCGATATTGAACCAGATGAAATCCTAATGGTGAACATGAACTTGACTATGTGAAAATTTGTAGAATTTGCAAAAACATGTTTCTAGTCGTTGAGAATGCCCTCTAATCCTTTGGGTTGGTATTCCAAGGAAAATACCAATACTAAGGATCGAGGAGTCCCAAAGAAAAATATAACGTGAGCACATTAAAATGCGCTCGCATTATATCTTAGTTTTGACATGGCTTTTTGCTTCTCTAGGAAACATGTGAAGCAAGACATAACATGAGTGTGTTATAATGCTCATGCATTATGTATTCCTTTATGTTAAATGCCACTCTATTGAAGGTATGTTGATATATTTGTATGTTTTTATGTGCATGTATGTTGGTGTTTCATGTTTGTATGTATGTATGCATGCTTGTATGTATGTATGCATGCATGTATCAGTGCATGTATATTGTATGTATGCCTATATGTATGTAAGATTGTATCTACACATGTATGTATGCTTGTATGGATGTAGGATTTTATGTACATATGTATTATTCTTGTATTAATTTTTGTATGTCTTTAGAGGGAGGGAGAATTTTAAGAGAGAGAGAGAGTTGTCTAGGTAGGGTGGGATGGGGAGAGGGAGAGGGGGTGGAAGTGAGAGTTTAAGAGAGAGGGAGTGGGAGAGAAGGGATTGGAGTGAGGGGGACATAGCTAGGTAGGGTGGGAGGGATAGATGGAGGGAGGGAGAGAGAGAGAGAGAGAGAGAGAGAGTGATAAAGAGAGAGTTACGTAGGTAGGGTTCCAAAGGGAGAGACTTGAGAGTGTGAGGGTGGTGAGAGGGAGAGAATTGAGAGATAGGTGTTGAGAGGGAGTGTAAGTGAGAGACTTGAGAGAGGGAAAGGGTGTGGGAGGGAGTGACCTAAGAGAGGGAGAGAAAGAGGGGGGTGGAGTGAGAGGGACTTATATAGGTAGGGTGGGAGGGATAGATATAGAGGGAGAGAGAGAGAGAGAGAGTTACCTAGGTAGGTTGCTAGAGGGAGAGACTTGAGAGAGAGGAAGAGAGGGAGGGAGAGGGGGTGGAAGTCAGAGTTTAAGAGAGAGGGAGTGGGAGAGAAAGGGTTGGAGTGAGAGGGTCTTAGCTAGGTAGGGTGGGAGAGAGAGAGAGAGAGATAATTGAGAGAGAGGAAGAGAGAGTTATGTGCGTAGGGTGCCAAAGGGAGAGATTTGAGAGTGTGAGGGGGATGAGAGGGAGAGACTTGAGAGATAGGTAGAGGGAGTGTGAGTGAGAGACCTAAGACAGGGAGAGGGTATGGGAGGGAGTGACCTGAGAGAGGGAGAGAAAAAGAGGGGTGGAGTGAGAGGGACTTATCTAGGTAGGGTGGGAGGGATAGATAGAGATAGGGGAGAGAGAGAGAGAGCTACTCCAGGAGGTAAGCTTCCAAAGGAGAGACCCGAGAGAGAGGGGGTGGGAGGGAGATACCTAACAGAGAGGGAGAGGGGGTGGAAGTGAGAGCTTAAGAGAGAGGGAGTGGGAGAGAAGGGGTTGGAGTGAGAGGGACTTATCTAGGTAGGGTGGGAGGGATAGAGGGAGGGAGAGAGAGAGGGGGGGTGGGAGAGAGAGATAGAAGGAGTGACTAAGTGAGTGAGTGAGCGAGTGAGTGAGTGAGTGAGAGATTTGAGAGAGGGAGATGATTTAAGTGTTAAGGGTAGAGGGTAGAGGGTAGGAGGGGAGAGAGAGAGAGAGAGAGAGAGAGAGAGAGAGAGAGAGAGAGAGAGAGAGAGAGAGAGAGAGAGAGAGAGAGAGAGAGAGAGAGAGAGAATTGAGGGTATAGGGTTGAGGACCTATAGGGTTGATGGTTTAGTGTATTGGGTTGAGGGTAGAGGGTTTAAGGGTTTTTGGTTGATGGTTTGAGGTTGAGGATTTATGGTTTAGGGTTGAGTGTTTAAGGGTTTAAAGGTTGAGGGTTTAGTGTTGAGGGATTAGGGTAGAGAGGGAGGAATGGATGGATAGAGATATGGAGGGAGATTTGAGATAGAGAGAAGGAGAGAGTAGGATGAAGGGACAAATATATATGAGGGTTGAGGATCCAATGTATAGGGTAGAGGGTTTAGAATTGAGGGTATAGGGTTGATGACCTATAGGGTTGATGGTTTATGGTATTGGGTTGAGGGTAGAGGGTAGAGGGTTTAAGGATTTAGGGTTTAAGTGTTTAGGGTTGATGGTTTAGGGTTTAGTGTAGAGGGCATAAGAGTTAAGGGTAGAGAGTAGAGGGGAGAGAGATAGGAGTGAGTGAGTGAGCGAGAGAGATTTGAGAGAGGGAGAGGGGGTAGGAGGGAGAGACTTTCAAGAGAGAGAGTTGAGTTGTTGTAAAGACATGCTGCTGAAATTTTAATAGAAGTTCATTGGCTTTTGTGGATTCTTTAGTTTCAATTACATGTTACATGGTTCTTTCTCCCATAGTTAATTTTAATAGATTTACTTTTTTTTTGTGAGTTTTTCAAGTTAGTAGATTAGTTAAATGTTCATTATATTGAAGAATTATGTTGTGTTGGAAACCTTCCTTGTCCATACATTTTTTTGTTTATTGATGATAAATAGCTATGTAAAGTTAGTCTGGGCATAAATCAGAAGCTGCACTAAATTTCTATCTTTTATTCATGCTTATGGTGAATGAATGGTTGAATATCTGCAGTCCTTAGAATTGCACTAGTTTCATGAGACTGTGAAGTAATTTGGTTAAGTGGAACTCATTTTTAGGAAGGTTGTCCGTAGTAGGGTCCTCCATTATCACTGTTCACTACTAGTTTTAGGTCTAGGAACCTTCTATCTTCCTTGCCCATTTTCCTTTTTTTTAGAAATGACCTAAGCTAAGGTTCATTGCACATTGTAAAGCCAAATCTGAAGCTGAAGTAGGAGGTCTAGACTATTGTTTGAACTTGCAACAATCATGCACTAACTTTCCCATCTCAAGAACTCCGTTAGAAGATCTAAATCTCCTCCAACTTAACTTTTGTAATTTTTCCCTATGATTACCAGCAAGATCACATCAAAACAATTGAGACATTCCAAGCAAGTCATGACCTGACACCTGAGAGACCTTGGGGTGATTTTCAACAAATTGTTGGAGATTGAATTTCAAAAGAGGGAGTGTGAGGGAGATACCTAAGAGAGGGAGAGGGTGTGGGAGGGAGTGACCTGAGAAAGAGAGGGAGAGAAAGAGGGGGTAGAGGCTTTAAGGGTTTAGGGTTGAGGGTTGAGGGTTGATGGTTTAGGGTTTAGGGTAATGGTTTGAGGGTACATGGTTGAAGGTTTAGGGTTGAGGGTCCAATGTATAGGGTTGAGGGTATAGGGGTTGAGGGTTGAGGGTTTCATCCTGCATTTGTTTCACAACTTATAAATGAGAAAGACAAACATATGGTGTTGTAAGGCCCGAGTGGGAAAGAGTAGGAGTTGGAGTTAATGAGTACAAACAATAGATTGGAATTTCAATATGGTTGGAAATAATTTATCAATTATTATAGCCTGAAATTAGGATATTTTTTTGTGTTCAACTACATAGCGAAGTCATACTTGAAGGTTCATATGTTTGGAAGATTTGGGTGTGTGAAAACTATTGGTTCTCTTCATGTTGAAAATGCAAACATTGATTCAAACAAGAGATGCCCTTCTAAGAAAATATGTAGTTTAAATCAGTGGGAAATAAATTATTGATTGATTTGGTTTCTCATGAGAAAAATAACCATGAGTCTGAAGTGGTGCTTGAAAATCGAAGAAGTAAAAGGAAATCCTCATTTCTTGGTAAGCAAAATTTTTATCTAAAAATATAGAGCTTGTTAAATTTGTATGTTCAATAACTAAATTTTGGAGTTGGCATTAGAATTTGAATTTTATAAGTAACAATAAAGTGAGTTTTATTGCAAGCAATTCATCCAAGGAGCTTGCCAATTCAGTGAAATTGGTAATGTAGTGGCATGTTTGAAAAAATGGGTCCAAGAAATTGGGTCTCTCAGTGATGTAAATCACCGGGAGACCCCATTTCTTGGACCCATTTTTTCAAACAATTGCCAATTTCACCCACTAGCTTGCCAACTTGGTGAAATTGGCATTTCACCCACTAGCTTGCCAATTCAGTGAAATTGGAAATGTAGTGGACTATTTGAAAAAATGGGTCCAAGAAATGGGGTCTCCTAGTGATTTACATCACCGAGAGACCCCATTTCTTGGACTCATTTTTTCAAACAGGCCAATTTAGGATGCTAATTTCACCCACTAGCTTGCCAATTCGGTGAAATTGGCAATGTAGTGGCTTGTTTGAAAAAATGGGTCCAAGAAATGGGGTTTCATGGTGATTTACATCACCAGGAGACCCCATTTTTTCAAACATGCCAATTTAGGATGCTAATTTCACCCACTAGCTTTCCAATTCGGTGAAATTAGCAATGTAGTGGCTTGTTTGAGAGGGATAGGAGTAAGTGAGAGAGACTTGAGAGAGGGTAGATGGTAGAGAGATAGGAGTGAGAGGGAGAGAGTTAAGAGAGGGAGAGGCAGAGAGAGGGAGAGAGGGAAAGAGTGGGAGAAAGAGAGAGTGGGAGAGGGGGTAGGAGGGAGATACCAAGAGAGAGAAGAGGAGGAGTGGAAGAGAGAAAGAGTGGCAGGAGGATAGAGGTATAAGGGTTAAGGGTAGAGGTGCAGAGGGAGAGAGGGGAGAGAGGAAAGAGGAGAGAAGGGAGGCAGAGGGACAAAGGGAGGGAGAGGGAGAGGGAGAGGGAGAGAGTTGGAGAGTGGGAGAGAGAGGGAGAGAGGGAAAGTGTGGGAGAAAGAGAGAGCGGGAGAGAGGGAGAGAGTGGGAGAGTGGGAGAGAGAGGGAAAGAGGGAAAGAGTGGGAGAAAGAGAGAGTGGGAGAGAGGGAGAGGGGTTAGGAGGGAGAGACTTGAGAGAGAGAGGGGGGATGTAGTGGGAGAGAGATAGATGGTAGAGGATAGAGGTAAGGGCCAAGGGGTAGAGGTAGAGTGAGAGAGATGGAGAGGGAAGAGGACAAAGAAAGTGGGAGATAGGGGAGAGGGATAGAGGATAGAGGAAGGGAGAGGGAGAGAGAGAGTAGGGAGAGTGAGGAGGAGAGTGAGAGAGGGGAGAGAGGGAGAGAGAGAGAGGGAGGGATATAGGGACAGAGGGGAGAGAGGGAGAGAGAGGGAGAGGGGGAGAGGGAGGAAGAGGGAGAGAGTGGGAGAGAGGGAGAGAGGGATGAAGAGGGAGAGAGTGGGAGAGGGAAAGAGTGGGATAAAGAAAGAGTGGGAGAGAGGGAGAGAGTGGAAGAGTGGGAGAGAGAGGGAGAGAGGGAGAGAGAGGGAAAGAGGGAAAGAGTAGGAGAAAGAGAGAGTGGAAGAGACAGAGAGAGGGAGAAGGATTAGAAGGGAGAGACTTGAGCGAGAGAGAGGGAAGGAGTGGGAGAGAGATAAAGGGTAGAGGATAGAGTGTATAAGGGTTAAGGGTAGAGGGTAGAGTGGGAGAGAGAGGGAGAGGGAGAGGGAGAGGGAGAGGGAGAGAGGGAAAGAATGTGAGAAAGAGAGAGTGGGAGAGAGGGATGTTGGAATATTGTGCCTCAATCTCACATGTTGAAACCACTAAAAGAGCCAAGTCAGTGTGACATCCATATTGTCTGGCCGACTAGCAGCTTTGGAACCTTTTGAAAATTTTTGGTCACTCAGACCATGTTTCAGTCTTGTCGAATGGACCTATCGCTGTGACAATTTATATCTCACTCTACTCGAGGAGATCTCTAGCCGACTGTTTGGTTCCATGTGTTGCTCATGGAGACTTGTGGCAACTATGTCATCGAAGTAACTCATATGCTTTGGTAAGAAGTCTTGTCGATATGGAAAGTCTCGCTGATAGCTACACTTGGAGTCATCAGGATAACATATGGTGGCTCGGTAAGAACTCGTGGCAATGGGTGTTTTTCTCACCAATCTATGGGCTTTCTTCTATACAACTCTTGTCAAAAGCTGAACTCGGGATGACTTGAATATTTCAGTAAGAACTCTCAGCGATAGCGGTAAGTCTTGCCAACAATGCAACATGTGTAAGTTATCGGATGTCTTTGGTATGACTCCTAGCGAAAGGTGGTCTCGGGGTAACATGGAGGGTTCAGTATGAAGTATTATTGATGAACAAAGTCTTGCCAATAGTGGAACATTGTGGTGTAACTTGAAGGCATTGGTATGACCTCTTGGCGAAGAACGATAGTCTCACTGAAGGGAAAGCTGATATCTATGTGACCTTTGAACATTGGTATGATGTCTTATCGAATAGCGATTGTCTCGCCAATGAGAATGATGAGGTCGATGTGACTTGTGAACTTGGTGTAATGTCTTGCTGATAGTCAGGACTATTGGGGATAATGACAATTAGGTCTTGTGGCATCGGGGAGACACGGTTAGTGTCTCACCAACATGTGACACAGGTTGAATGCCATTGACTAAGTGATGACTATCCTATGTGGTGAGTCTACAACCAGTTAGAGAAGCTGAATGGGAACCATTGGAAGTTAGTCTATTGAGGTAGTTCTATGTGGAAGTTCAACAGACCAGTGACAACATGAATATATTCTGGAATTATAGATGATGTTCGGTTCGATGATTCGTTCGATGGATGGATGATTGATGAACTGTAGATGAATTGTTCGATGTGTATTAGTGTGAATTAAATTGAGAGTGCATTGTAACTGGAGTTTTTTGTAGCAAGGTTGATCATTGTGAATGCTGTTGTAAATTGACATCAAAGAGAGTGAAGCCCGTACTCTGTATGTAATTTCTATTACTGTAATACAAAGGGGTTTTTCTTGGTGTGGTTGTTTTTTCTCCCGTAAGGGTTTTCCCACAAATCTAGTGTTCATCTGTGTATGATTATTTCTCTATTTCTGTTATTGCTTTCAAGTGTGTCTTAATTGGACTATAATTGAAAATTTAAAAGTATCTTTGTATTCTTCCCTGAGGTTTTGACATTAGGAGAGTTGTTTCCACAACTTAGCTTTCCTTACAAGTGGTATCAGAGCTTGGCCAATTGTGTTATACTTGTGGGCATGTTGGGATTTTTGTGTTAATCTCTATTTAGTGGGAGTCTTGTATAAGTTTGGTAATTCAAGTTATAGATTAAGATGGCAAGAACATTAGGAAAGATTGAAATTGATAAATTCAATGGTAGCAATTTTGAGTTGTGGAAACTTAAAATGGAAGATCTATTGGTTGATCGTGATCTTTGGATTTCTGTGTCTAGAATGAAGCCTACAGGCATGAAGCAAGAGGATTGGGACCTTGCAGATAGAAAATCTAAGGGACTGATAAGGCTCAGTTTAGCAGACTCTGTTCTTTTGAATGTTCATGAAGAAAAGACTACATCATCCTTGTGGAAAAGACTGGCAGCTATTTATCAGGGCAAGTCCTTGGTGAATAAATTGTTCTTGAGGAAGAAGTTGTACTCTTTGAGAATGTAGGAAGGAGGGTTTGTTGTTGAACACTTGAATGCTTTCAACATGATAATTGCACAGTTAACATCTATGGGTGTGAAGATTGATGAAGAGGATCGCTATATGCTATTATTATGTTCTTTGCCAGATTCTTGGGATCACCTGGTGATGGCTATTAGGAGTAAGACATCCACTTTTAAATGGAAGATGTTCTTGCTTATTTTTTATTAGAAGAGATGAGAAGGAAATATTTTGAGATGGCGAAGGGGCTCTTGCTGTTAGAGGTAGATCAAAAGAAAAAGGCAAGAAGAAGGACAAGAAGTCCAAATCCAAATAAGAAGGGAGATCAAAGTCTCCTGGCAAGAAGTCCAAGGTGAAGTTTTGGAATTGTGGGCAACCTGGTTCATGAAGTATGAAGAATATGATGGTGGGAAGGTGTATTTGGCAAGTGATTCATCTTTGGAAATTTTTGGCCCTGGAAGAGTCAGAATTCAATTCCCTGATGGAAGAGTGAAGGGAATCAATGATGCAATGCATATACCAAGTCTGGCTTGAAATCTGCTTTTTGCTAGTAAGTTGAATGATATTGGAGTGCAAGTCACGTTCTTTGGAAATGGATGCAAGATGACTAGAGGTTCTATGGTGCTAGTAAGGGGTTCTCGAATTGGTACCTTGTATAAGTTGGATGCACATGATGTTCAATGTAATAGTGTCTCTGTAAAGTCATAGAAAGCTACTCATGGAGGAAAAGAGGGAAAAGTTCCTAATGTTGTAAACTCTATGGAAGTTAAACTTCTAGTAGAAAAGACTATGTTCTGGCATCATAGGCTAGGCCACATTGGTGGGAAAGGTTTAAAAACCTTAAAGAATAAAAACCTGGTTGAAGGGCTTGATGATTGTAACCTTGAATTTGAATTCTATGAACATTGTATATCTGGAAAACAACACCGTGTTTCTTTTTATTCCATTCCTCACAAATCTTCTGGTTTGCTTGATTATATTCATTCTGATGTTTTTGGTCCAGTGAATGTTCCTTCTTTTTCTAATTCAAGGTACTATGTATCGTTTATTGATGATTATTCAAGAAGAGAATTTGTCTATTTTTTAAAAAGTAAATCAGAAGTGTTCAGTTAGTTTAAGGAATTTAAAAAACTTGTAGAAAATAATACTGGAAGAAAAATAAAATGTTTAAGGATGGATAATGGTATTGAATTTTGTTCTGATGATTTCGAGAGGTACTGTAAAGATCATGGAATTAAAAGACATAAAACTACACCTTATACTCTACAACAAAATGGAGTTGTAGAAAGGTTCAACATGACAGTGATAGAAAGAGCACGAAGTATGCTGAGCAGTGTTGGCTTTGAGGAGAAGTTCTGGGCTAAGGTAGTTGCTACAACATGTTACTTGATAAACCGTTCTCCTAATTCTGCTCTTGTTGAGAAAACACCTTTGGAAGTGTGGTCTGCAAACAAGCCCTTTTTGAGACATATTCATGTTTTTGGCTATGACACATATGCATATGTGCCGAATGAGAAAAGATCTAAGTTGGAGAACAAGGCTGTCAAATATATTTTTATTGGCTATAGTGCTGGCATAAAAGGATACAAGCTTTGGAATCCTGATATGGAGAAGGTTCTATACATCAGAAGTGTTATCTTTCATGAGCTAAAGCCTTCTAATTTGGATCTGCTGTCAGAGACAAAATCAGAAAACAAAAAGGATGTAGTTGAAATTCCTCCTACACTAGATAAAGAGGAATTGAAAATTCAAAATGTACCTGAAACTGAGGAGAGCTCAAGTAGTTTTGAGAGTTATGATGAAGAAGAACAACCTCAACCTCAACAAGTGAGGAGGTCAACTCATGAAAGAAAGCAACCTGATAGGTATGGGTTTTCTTTGATAGATTCTACTTGTGCCTATGCTTTAATTTCTAGCACTGATGAGCCTATGACTGTGAAAGAGGCATTTAGAATGTTTGATTCAGACTCTTGGTTTGAAGCCATGAATGAAGAAATGGCATCATTAGAAAAGAATGATACTTGAAGTTTGGTGCCCTTTCCTAAAGGTAGAAAATATGTTGGCTGCAAATGGGTATTTAAAAAGAAAATAGGTCTGGATGGCAGTGTGGAAAAGTACAAGGTGATGTTGGTTGTGAAGGGTTATTCCCAGGTAGAAGGAATTGATTATGGGGAAAAAAATTCTCCTATAGCTAAGCTGACATCTATCAGATTTCTTTTGTCACTTGCAGCAGTGTATGACTTAGAGGTTGAACAAATGGATGTGAAGACAACATTTCTTCATGGTGATCTTGAAGAAGAGATTTATATGTCCCAGCTTGAGCACTTTGTGGAGAAAGGTAAAGAGAAACTAGTTTGCAAGTTGAAAAAGTCTCTGTATGGTTTAAAGCAGTCTCCTAGAATGTGGTACCAAAAGTTTGACATGTTTTTTTGTCATTGGGATTTGTAAGATCAAAATCTAATAATTGCGTGTATTACAAAGCTAAAAGTAATCGAATCCTTATTATTACTCTCTATGTTGATGATATGTTGTTCATAGACAATAGTAAGTTAATGATTTTTGATCTTAAATCTCAGTTGTCTGCAAAGTTTAAAATGAAAGATCTTGGTGCAGCAAGGTATATTCTAGGAATGGAAATAACCAGGGATAAGAAGAATATAAAACTTTGGCTCAGTCAGAGTAAGTATATCAGGACTATTCTAGAGAGATTTTGCATGACTGGTTGCAAGCAGCTAGTTGTTCCAGTTCTGCAAGGAACAAAGCTATTTGTTGAAGACTGTCCAAAATATCCTATTGAGATGGAGGACATGACCAGTGTACCTTATGCTAGTGTGGTTGGTATTCTTATGTATGCAATGGTCTGTACAAGGCCAGACATTTCCCAAGCAGTAGGAGTACTTAGTCGGTTTATGGCTAATCCTGGAAGGACACATTGGGATGCTGTGAAAAGAGTATTCAGATATTTGAAGGGAACTTCAGAATATGCTTTGTGTTACCATGGTAACTTGGTTGAATCATAGAGGACTCTCAACATTCGAGGCTATGTGGATTCTAATTGAGTAGGGGACATTGACAGCAGAAGATCCACCAGTGGATATATTTTCATGTTGAATGGCGGTGCAATGAGTTGGATGAGTAAGCGGTAGGATGTAGTCGCTTTGTCCACTACAGAAGCAAAATACATGGTAGCAACACACACCTATAAAGAAGCAATCTGGTTAAGACGTTTGTTTCCTAACATTGGTTTTGATGCAGGGAAAATAAGTATTTATTGTGACAGTCAAAGTGCTATTTGTTTGGAAAAGAATCCTACTTTCCATGCCAAGATGAAACATATAGATGTATAATATAATTTTGTATGGGATATGGTGGAGGATGGAAAGGTCTCATTAGAAAAAGTGGATACTCTAGAGAATGTTGTAGATGCATTAATGAAGCCAGTGAGCACAGACAAGTTTAGGTGGTGTGCCAATTCGATGGGCCTCAGTGCCCATGAATGTCAGTAGTTTTTTGTTGTGCTTTGGAGGTGCTTGTGTGATCTTCGTCAAGTGGGAGATTGTTGGAATATTGTGCCTCAATATCATAGGCTGAAACCTCTAAAAGAGCCAAGTCAGTGTGACATCCATATTGTCTAGCCAACTAGTAGCTTTGGAACCTTGTGAAAAGTTCTAGTCGCTGAGACCTTGTTTCAGTCTTTCCAAATGGACCTATCATTGTGACATGATGATCGCTAATTTCTATCTCACTCCACTCGGGGAGATCTCTGGCCAATGGTTTGGTTCCATGTGTTGGTTGGGGAGACTTGTGGCAACTATGTCATCGAAGTAACTGATATGCTTCGGTATGAAGTCTTGTCAATATGGAAAGTCTCGCCGATAGCTACACTTGGAGTCATCGGGATAACATATGGTGGCTCGGTAAGAACTCTTGGCGATGGGTGTTTGTCTCACCGATGCTATGGGCTATCTTCGGTATAACTCTTGTCGAAAGCTGATCTCGGGGTGACTTGAAGATTTTGGTAAGAACTCTAAGTGATAGCGGTAAGTCTTGCCGACAATGCAACATGTTTTTGTTATTGGATGTCTTTAGTATGACTCCTAGAGAAAGGTGGTCTCGGGGTAACATGGAGGCTTCGGTATGAAGTCTTAGAAATGAACGAAGTCTCGCTGATAGTGGAACATTGTGGTGTAACTTGAAGGCATTGGTATGACCTCTTGGCGAAGAGAAATAGTCTCACTGAAGGGAAAGCTAATATCTATGTGACCTTTGAACATCGATATGATGTCTCATTTATTAGCGATTGTTTCGCCGATGAGATTGCTGAGGTCAATGTGACTTTTAAACTTGATATAATGTCTTTCCAATGGTCAGGACTCTTGGCAATAATGACAATCAGGTCTTGTGGCATCAGGGAGACAGGGTTAGTGTCTCACCGACATGCGACACAGGTTGAACGCCTTTGACCGAGTGATGACTATCCTACGTGGTGAGTCTATGAGCAATCATAGAAGTTGAATGGGAACTGTTGGAAGTTAGTTTGTTGAGGAAGTTCTATGTGGAAGTTCAATAGACCAGTGATGACATGAATATATTCTGGAATTGCAGATGATGTTTGGTTGGATGATTCATTCAACAGATGGATGATTGATGAATTGTAAATGAATTGTTCGATGTGTATCAGTGTGAATTAAATTGAGAGTGCATTGTAATGGGAGTGTTCTATAGCAACATTGTTCATTATGAATGCTATTGTAAATTGACATCAGAGAGAGTGAAGCCTGTACTTCGTATGTAATTTTTGTTACTATAATACAAAGGGGTTTTTCTTGGTGTGGTTGGTTTTTCTCCCATAAGGGTTTTCCCACGTAAATCTGGTGTTCATCTGTGTATGATTATTTCTCTGTTTCTATTATTGCTTTCAAGTGTATCTTAATTGGACTATAATTGAAAATTTAAAAGTATCTCTACATTCTTCCCTGAGGTTTTGACGTTAGGAGAGTTGTTTATGCACCTTAGCTTTCCAAATAAGGGAGAGAGTGGGAGAGAGGGAGGGAGAGGGAGAGTGAGAGAGTGGGAGAGAGGGAGGGAGTGGGAGGTGAGAGAGAGGGAGAGAGGGAGAGAAAGAGAGAGTGGGAGAGGGATAGAGGGACAGAGGGAGAGAGGAGGAGAGGAGAGTGAGGAGAGGGAGGGTGAGGGAGAATGTGAGGGAGAGGGAGAGAGTGAGAGACAGGGATAGTGGGAAAATGGGAGCGAGGGAGATAGAGTGGGTTTAGGGTTTTGGGAGAGAGGGAGAGAGGGAGGGAGAGGGAGAGAGTGGGATAGATGGAGGGAGTGGGAGAGTGGGATGGAGAGGGAGAGAGTGGGACAGAGGGAGGGAGAGGGAGAGTGAGAGAGAGGGAGATAGGGAGAGAAAGAGAGAGAAGGAGAGGGAGAGATTGGGAGAGAGGAAGGGAGAGGGAGAGAGGGAGGAGAGGGAGAGAGGGAGAGAGGGAGGAGGGAGGGAGTGAGAGAGTGGGAGAGAGGAGGGAGGGAGAGTGGACCAGGAGAGAGGGAGAGAAAGAGAGAGGGAGAGAGAGGAGAGGAGAGAGGAAGGAGAGGAGAGGTGAGGAATGGGAGAGAGGGACAGAGGGAGGAGGGGAGAGAGAGAGGAGAGGGAGGAGAGGGAGAGGAGAGAGGTAGGGAGAGGGAGAGAGGGAGAGTGGGAGAGGAGGGAGAGGGAGAGAGAACAGAGGGAGAGAGGGAGAGTGAGAGAGGGAGGGAGAGGGAGAGAGAATTAGGAGATAGGGAGCGAGTGGGAGAGTGAGATATAGAGGGAGAGAGGGAGAGAAAGAGAGAGTGGGAGAGAGGGAGAGAGGGAGAGAGTGGGAGAGAGGTTTAGGGTTTAGGGAGAGGGAGAGTGAGAGAGAGGGAGAGGGGAGAGAAAGAGAGAGTGGGAGAGAGAGGAGGGGAGAGGGAGAGAATGGGAGAGAGAGAGAGAGAGGGAGAGAGGGAGAGAGAGAGAGAGATGGGAGAGAGGGAGAGAGGGAGGGAGATAGAATTAAGGTATAAGGATAGAAGGGAGAGAGATAGAATTAGGGTAGACGGTATAGACAAAGAGAGAAAATAAATCTATAAAAAAACCAACTTTCTCATAACACGAGTGTGTTTTGAAGAAGTAGAGACATGACCGTTTTAGCAAGAAATAATGTGCTAGCATTATAACGTGGTCGTGTTTTGTCTTGCTCTAAAAATAGTAAAAAATACACAATATACCTGTGATGTTGGCCCACATTTTGCATATTCTCTTGGTTCTACATGTGTTGTGATAAAAAGTAGCTTTTTGATGAGTGCGTGAAGTGTGCATGCATGATTTTTAGATTCCACCACCTTTTTTATGATCTTTCCACCACCTTTCATGAAATGGCAAAGTTTTCACATTGAAAGGCATATACTATCAATTCAAGTTTGAATTCCAGTGATAACTGATATACAATTGAAGTTTGGAGGGGAACAAGCTTTTGAAAAATTCAAATTGTTGAGGAGTTTGAGGAATGAAGAAGAAAATGCTACATAATTGGGGAGAACTCCATTTGAAACTCTAGTTTTTTAGGTATGTGAAGTCTTTACACATTTTCTTTCATTCTATTATAACTTGCTTTCATTTTTGTTGTTGTGCATATTCCATGTTGATCATTGTTTTTTTGTCATGTTATGACCTTAAGTTGTTAATGGACATTTTAAATTACACAATTCCATACACTTTACAATTAAATTTTTAAACCACATCTCTTTGAGGTAGTTTTTTATTTTAAAATTGACTTACTTTGTGTATGCTTCCAAAGCTTTCAATCAGGTATTTTGTCAAACAGTTATACAAACTAGTTGATTGCCTTGTCTATGCTACCAAATTTTCCAAACATGTCTCTAAAAAATTGGACTATACTCTTGATGTAGTAGGGGGAGGCCTGCAACACACAAACAAACAACTCCAATCTGCAAACACAAATTTTAATTTACAATTTCATCAGGACCTCTTCATTCAACAAATTTACACTGTTCCTTGTACCATATCAAAGTCACTCAATCAAGTGTAATTCCACTCACACAACCTTTCAACTCACAACACAACACATATTAGGGGCCCATTATAGAGCCTTTCAACATATCCAACAATCACCAATGTTTGTTTTGTACCAAATTGCACAAATCAAGTTTTCTACACTTTTAAGGCCCCAAATTAGCCCACTTTTACAAAGGGCCACATTCAAAACTTGTCCAAATCTCCTAAAACCTTTGGGTAGCACTTAATATCTATCAAAACTTCAAATTATAGAAATAGATTGCAGAGATTCAATCATTTACCACCCAAACCATAAAACCCTCTCCCTAGGCTTGGAAACCCTAGGTTTTATTGAAAGTAGCACTTTCCAAACATTCCAAAACTTGAAAACTATTCAAACAAGCCTAACATACCCTACTCATGCTCAATCTAACATAAAATAATGCTGCCCAACTCATAAACTCAATTTCACTCACCAAAACCTCATTTTTCTTAAGGAAAACTCAACATTTCCTCATAAGGTTTGACACCCAATCCACTTCTGGAACTCCCATACTCTAGTTCAGAATTGCTCTACCAAAAAACTATTGTTTCCAATCCATCCCACCAAGTTACAAGCCTTACAATAGGTGGGATGGAGTTAATACATGTTTGAGGTTTACAAACTTACAAGAAACCTTGTTTCAATTGGTTAGAGAAATTTGATGATAAATCACACAAAACTTAATGAGAAAAACTCAAAATGGATTCAAATGAGAGAAGAAACACTATGATATTATATTTCACAATAAAAGGAATCAAAAATATGTTTTACCGCCTGTACCAATTGCTGCTATATTGGAAAATATAGAAAAAATGGATAAATTCTAAGTTTTATTGTTCAAATTCTTCTTTCCAATGCAAGGATCATCCTCCATTTGAGTTTATCATGGCCTTTTATAATTTTTACCTCCTAAATCAAACCACTACAACTTCCAAAACTAGCATTTGAAAGAGGTGACTATTGCTCTCCCTCTTTAATACACTTTTACAACCCTTCACTATTTGTTAATTTGGCAACTTAGCACATTTTGAAAATTCTACTACCTAGACCCCTAAATACTATTGAAAAAATGACCAATTACATCAGAACATGGTGTTATAGACCTTTTAAAGACAAAATTCCTCCAAAACTATAATCTAGACCTTATTCAACCTTAAATGGACTAACTTTAAATGGTGCTCCTGCACCAACTTCTCCCACATTGATAGCACTAATTTAAACTATTTTGGTTTTCATATGTATTTCTAAATTACCTCATCAGTAAAGCTACCTCATCACCTATGTTGTCTATTTATGAAGGCTTCGATGGAATATATTTCATTTATTCTAATGGATACATTTTTGAGGAAATAATATTCGTCTCATTACCATGATATAAGTAAAATTATCCTCCATGCCGAAGAAATGAACAAGGAAGAAACTAACAGATGAAGAGCTCCAAACCTTCAAAGAAAAGGAGAGATAATGGTTGAGGGAATATCGTGAAAAGAAGAAATTGGAAACGATTGATGAAAACAAGCCAATTGAAGTGGAACCTCTACCATAAAAAAGAGAACAAAAATTGGCAACACAAAGGGAACATATGCGAAAGCATCATGCTAGGATAGATGTAGATACTGTAGTTGGAGACACACCCTCTACTACAAGTGAATACGAAGGGACAACATTAATCACAAGAAAATATGGAGGGAAACCATCTACCCCAAGTTAATATGGTTGGAAACCATCCATCGCATCTCAAGTTGAGAGTACATCATCACTCGGATTTGACGAAGAAGGTATGCCATCATCCCCACTTGAACCTCAAGGTTTGTATTCTACTCCACCCTTGATCGAAGGTACGCAATCTATCCCACCTCAATTAAATATTGATGAAATTGCTAATGTTGAGATGTATGTACCTAGGAGAACACCACCTAGAATTTTGTGTAGAAAGCCAAAGTATTTGATTAATTTTGATCAGTATATTTTGTAGCACATGAAAGGTAAGATTTAAACACACTCTTGTAGAAAATATACTGATAAGATTTGGAAATTCTTCTTTGAAAGGTTAAATGAGACTGCAAGATGTCAACTATTTGTTGAAATGATGTGGGGTTTAAAGTACAGAAACATCATGAAGACTCTTGGGTTGAGAACATTGAATGCATCAAGTGAAAACACTATTGTGAAGAATCTAATGGATGCTTATGAGAGTGTGGGTAAGACCTTATGCTCAAAGGATAGTAATGTCACCTGATGTGTCATTACATTGACTTTGCTAAGCTATCAAACAAAGAGAGCTCGTATCATTAAAAAGACAAGTGAACAAATGAGAATTAGTAGAAAAACTTTATCAAAAGCTATTCAAAGGTGACAAAGAATTGAGGGCACCAATTCAAATGAATTATGCGAATTCTTGGGAAGAAAGCCACAAAAAGATAAAAAAGTTGTTGAAGCATTGAGAACACTAATTGAAGAGTATTGGAAGAATAATACAAGGCCATCTCTGAATCAAAGGGATGTCATAAGAAGGAGAATCGATAGTCGAAACCATGAGCCACATCCAAAGCATTTTTTGGATACGACTCAAACCCATTTTTTTTGTAAATTTCAAAATGATTATCCTCAAATTAGTATTTCTCAAAGATTTTTTGAAATTCTTAAAAAAATTTATGCCAATATAAATCACACATGCACTACTTGTTGTTGTAGACTACATATTGAATTATCTAACCATTATGATGCTATCATTTTATATGTTTATATTTGCATACTAATGATGTTTTGCAGGATTGTGGCATAGAAGCCCCACAAAAATCTTCAAGAGAGTTCTTATGAAAAAAATTATATGAAATAGAGGATGGCCAAATATTCTATAGGACAACATGCTTGGATGGTTCATGTGAGCATTGTGGTGGCTTGCAAAGAATGCCAGTATGTCAACATATGGAAAGAACATATGAGGTGGGACAAAAACTACTAGAGTTCAGGAAGTATAAAATAGTGGCATACATTACAAAAGATGGGTCTCAAGCAAAAAGGTTTGATTTGGTTATTCAGAAGATTCTAGTGTATCATTTTATGTCCATGTTTTGTGACAATATAGTGTATGATCATGAGTATGCAAGGCATACCCATAGAGCCCGATGGTTGGACACACAATTCAAGCTATGCAAGAACACCTTTCTAGTTGGAAGCATAGTATCAGTGGTTGAATTTGCAAAGAAATACACTCTACAACCACAACATGAGGTGCAATCACAATATTACAACTCCACATAGGTTTCAATATTTGTGCACATAGCATTCATTCATGCAGCTGATAGTACAAAGGACCAAAGAAAGGTATTGAGGAAGTATCACTTTTATATTAGTGATGATCACACATTCTATAGAGTTCGTGCAAGGTTGCTTCCATATTTTCTACAATGATTTTTCTTAGAGGGGCATAGCATATGATTGACATATAATATGGTCAGATAACTGTGCAACACAGTTCAAGAATGCATGCATGTTCTACTAGTTGTGCATGATGGATCTCACTACAGGTGTCCAACATATGGGGAACTTTAGTGAGGTTGGGCATGGAAAGGGTGAGCATGATGGTGTAGGAGCATGTGTGAAAAGAGCATTAGCATGAGAAGAGTTAAAGTATAAAGATAGTAAAAAGTTGATAGATGCAAGATCAATCATCGAGTGGTGTAATGCTTTGATAGGTCTAAGTAATGAAGGTACATCTTTAGTTTGTAGATTTTTTTGGTTGATGGATGATACTAACATTGCACCATATGAGTATTTTTGTACACTAACATGATCGAGTGAGCTACACTCTTTCCTTAGCTCAAATGCAGGTTCATGGAGTATCAATACACGTAAGATGGCACACTTTTGTTCTTCATGTACAATGCAAGCCTGGAATGATTGTGAGTTAGGGGAGTGGGTTGAAAAATGGTTCAACAAGTTATCTTAGCCAACTTCACATGCATCACCCTCCTACAACATTGGAACTAACATAGATGGAATCATCGGTCGATTTTGACCACGTATCAGATCTAGTTCAACTAGGTAATATACCTACTTGCTTAGTTTTCAAAATTACATATTGTTATAGGACTTTGTACTGTATTTGTAATGTTGTCTAATTTGAAGTGATTTGCCCCACATATCAATGCAGGGAATGTTTATGTAGTTATTGTAGATGAAGACAACAAAGAGGGAATAGAATATTACTTGTATCATTATGTTGAGGCCAAAAAGAAATTGGAAACCCCAATTATAGATGGAGAAAACATTGAATACCCTACAAGCTTAGTTGTTGTTACTAGAATTTGGCTTAGTAGGTACCCCCATAAGAGTGTTAAATAGTGGTTATTTTAGGACTTTGACACACATCATAAGATTCTTGATTACTCAAACCTTGTCGTGGCATCGAGTGTTCATTTGAACAAATATGGGGGTATACCTTTGAACAAGACCTTGTGGAAGGTCCGTGAGTCTGGCCATGAGGCAATACTTGACACAATAAAGAGTAGAGCAGACTCAAATGGTTCATTGGATTAAACTGTAAGTATATGCACAATGGTTCTTATTAATTTATACTTGTATGCACGTTAATTTTTTTGATGCCAATGCTATCATCTTATTTTACTTTACGTATCTATAAGTAACCTGGTAAACATTGATTGGTGTCCGCTTGCAGAAAATGCAGATTTATGAGCCATCCAAGAGAATCTTAGCTACAAAAGCAATGCAGATTTATTTGTGTATCTGTAAGTAACCTTATCATGAGCACTTATGATGTAGACATTATAAGAGCATCTCAAATTTCAAGATATTCTATTCATGAGAGGTGTTGTGTGCAATAGGTATCTTTGAACTCCCAATGAAGATGTATGACTAGGAGTGACTAAGTTGAGAGACTGGCATGTCCATCTATAAATGTCTTCCATCTATTTTCATTTCATTTCCATTTTGGATGTTTCTTTTTCTTCTTTTACTTTGTGTATCTATAACTAAACTACTAAAAATTGATTGGTCTCTCCTTACAGAGAATGCTAATTTATGAGCCATCAAAGAGAATCTCATCCATAAAAGCAATGGAACATCCTTATTTTGATGATCTTGAAAAATCTCAATTTTGATTTCAATCCATTCTAAAAGAGCGTGTGAAGCTTTGTGAGGGAATCTCAAGTTACTCATTTGAAGTTAACCTCAGAATGAGAACCTATGATGTAGACATTATAAGAGAATCTCAAATGTATGAGTGACATTGTAAAATATCTGTGAGAATAGAGTACCTAAGGCATTGTAATGAGATTTACTGAAATATTGAAATTTGGTGCAAGGGCACCAAGGTTATTGAGCAAATTTGGTTCATGGAAGTATTAAGTTAGTTTTGTGTTTTGAGTTTTGTCAATTGAATAAGGTCATATTAGACCAATTGATTTATATTGTAGTAAGTCATGTTAGTTACAAAAACAATAGTTAGGCATGATTGGAAAGATGTAGAATCATTTTTAAAAGCTATTTAAAGTCTCTTGAAGGCTCAGACACAATGTAATTTTGCTAATAGAAGAAATTCCAAACTGAAAAACAACATTTTCTCAGTATTTTGTTGAGTTTTCTAAAATTTATTTCCCTTGTACGGACCCGTATAGGTCCTTCTTGCTTTGAAACCTTTTGCATTGTGTGGTAGTGTGAAGTAGCTTTATTTTGCATCATTTTGGAGGATCTAATACAAAATATTGAGTGAGTTCTCTTCAGTACTCTGTTGCTCCCCTAATTTAACACCGTTTGCTTATTGAGGGTCTTCTAAAATGTGGATTTGACCCATTCCACTTTATGTTTCCACTATTTCTTGTGGAATGGGTCATGTGAAAAGTTTAATATAACTGTACAGGGGATTTGGAAGGTTGAGAGGTCATTTTGGTCAATTTTGAGTGATGCCCTAGGGCTAAGCAGAGCAAAATTCATGTGAAAATGGAGGTTTTATGAATGGTTTTAGTGAAATATTGATGGATTTGGCTTGGTAATGGCATAGAATATCTATGCAGACCTAAATAGGTGTGTTGGAAACAATTTCAAAGTTTGGAAATCCCAATTTATGGTTGATCTAGTAAAACCCTAGTTTTATGCATGAAAAGGGAGGGTTTGTTGGGACAACAACCTAGCAGCCTTGTGTTGGTGTAATGATCAGTGAATTTGATGTTTTGAGTCACAATTACTGACTCTCCAAGGGATTGTGTGATTAAAAGAAGTTTAAAAGGTACTTTGTTTGGAAAAGTGGGGTAATTTGAGTAGCCTTTTAGTAGGTCAATTTTTTGGTTCTCCATGATGGCACAAAGAAACTTATGGGGATCTTTTGTGAATCTTGTAGTCGGCCTATGGTAAGTCTCTAGTGATGATTTGTTGGCCTTTGTATGGCCTTAGCAGTAGGATAACTTCATTTGTTGAATATTGAAGGCTACAAGCCTTTTGAGTGTGTTTTGAGAAACTAGGTGTTTTAGTGATCAAAGATTGGGTTCATTGTTTGAGAATTGATTAGTTGATGTTGAAAAGAGTTCCTCCACCTTGAATTGCATCAATAAGCCCTCTAACATAACAAACCCCAAAACCCTCTTCTTTCACAAGTTAGGTAAGGGTTTATTAAAAAACCATACGCCAAACCTTCCCACAGCCAAGGAAAGCCTAAAACACCTTCAAAAAGGTCTTCACAAGCTTAAAAGTTCAAGAGATATCGCTGTCCCCAAATATTTCTTCAAACCCTAGCACTAAACCACCATTTTCCACTAAAAAATACACCATTTGACATCTAGGGCATCACCTAAAAACCCTCTACTCACCTCCCTTGTGCACAAAACTTTTCATACATGTTTTATAACCCTAATTAAGCATTTCCATCAAGTTATAGAAGCACACAGTGGGTGAAAGACTTAATATGACATTTTAATGCACTCAAAACCCTTAAAACAAGGTATACAGACTGACCCTTAGTAATTGGCTTCTAAAATGCACAAAATCACTTGAAATACAACCAAACCAAAACTAAAATGGAGTTAATTGTACTTCCCACCAAATTCTATCAAAAAGAGAGCACAATCACCTTGTACGTAGCCGTATAGTTGAAGGAAACATCAAATCCCAATGTGCAAAAGGGTAGCAATCTTTGACGGGGTATTACTCAAAAACCATGGTGCTTAATAAATCTCCATCTAAATCTATGAGATAATGTTTGGCCCCTCTACAATAATCTCTCTTGATTTTTGTTGTCTCAGAGTGGTTTTCCCGTTGTCTCTATTTTTCACTTGATGGAAAAAGTGTCAAATGCAAGCAGTGAAAAGTTGCATAGTGATGCAACTTTCATTCTGTAACTCGTGTGACCAAACAAACTATTCCAACACATCCAAATAGGTATGTTTACACTAGGCATGGTCCTCTTTCACACCCAAACACGCAGAATCGCTCTGAGCTAAGTTCAACCGGATTGATCCCCTAAGGGTCCAAAGTGCAAAATGGTTACAAACTTTAGCATGTTGTTACTTGGATATTGTGATGCTTAGAAACTTCTCATCTAATCCTATGGGATTGTGTTGGGCCCCTCTACAATAACCTCTCTCAATTTTTTCTATTTCAGAGGAATTTTCCCATGGTGGCGAATTTTCACTTGAGGAAAAAAATGTCAAATGCAAGTAGTTGAAAGTAGCAAAGTGGTGCAACTTTTGTTTTGTAACTCGTGTGACCAAATGGACTATTCCAACGTGTCCGAATAGGTATTTTTATGCTATAAATGGTCCTCTTTCACACCCAAACATGCGAAATCTCTTCGAGTTACATGCAACAAAATCGATCCCTTAAGGGTCCAAAGTGTAAAATAGCTACAAACTTCAACATGTTGTTACTCAAATACCGTGATTCTTAGAAACTTCTCATCTAATCCTATGGGATCACGTTGGGCCCCTCTACAATAACCTCTCTATTTTTTGCTATTTCAAAGGGATTTTCTTGTGGTGGCAAATTTTTACTTGGGGAAAAACTTGTCAAATGCAAGTAGTTGAAAGTTGCAAAGTGGTGCAACTTTCATTCTAAAACTCATATGACTAAACGGATTGTTTCAATGCATCCAAATAGGTATTTTTATGCTAAGAATGGTCCTCTTTTGCACCCAAAAATGTAGAATCACTCTGAGCTACGTTCAACCAGATCTATCCTTTAAGGGTCCAAAGTGCAAAATAGCTACAAACTTCAACATGTTGTTACTCGGATACCATGAAGCTTAGAAACTTCTCGTCTAATTCTATGGAATCATGTTGGGCCCCTCTACAATAACCTCTCTTTTTTTTTGCTATTTCAGAGGCATTTTCCCATAGTGGTGAATTTTCACTTGGAGAAAAAATTGTCAAATGCAAGTAGTTGAAAGTTGCAAAGTGGTGTAACTTTCGTTCTGCAACTCGTGTGACCAAATAAACCATTCCAACATATCTAAATAGGTATTTTTACATTAGGAATGTTCTCTTTTACACCCAAACATGCAAAATCACTCTGAGCTACATTCAATCAGATCGATCCCTTAAGGGTCCAAAGTGCAAAATGACTACAAACTTCAGCATGTTGTTATTCAGATAATGTGATGCTTAGAAACTTCTCGTCTGATCCTATGGGATCATGTTGGGACCCTCTTCAATAAAATATTTCATTTTTTTCTATCTCAAAGGCCTTTTCCTATGATGGTGAATTTTCACTTGGGGAAAAATTTGTCAAATGCAAGTAGTTGAAAGTTGTAAAGTAGTTCAACTTTCATTCTATAGCTTGTGTGACCAAATGAATTGTTCCAACACATCTGAATAGGTATGTTTACACTAGGCATGGTCCTCTTTCACACCCAAACATGCAGAATTTCTCTGAGCTACATTCAATCGGATCGATCCTTTAAGGGTCCAAAGTGCAAAATTGTTACAAACTTTAGCATGTTGTTACTCAGATACCATGACACTTAGAAACTTCACGTCTAATCCTATGGGATCATGTTGGGCCCCTCTACAATAACCTCTCTCGGTTTTTTCTACATTGGAGGCATTTTCTCATGGTGGAAAATTTTCACTTAGGAAAAAAGTTGTCAAATGTAAGTAGTTGAAAGTTGCAAAGTGGTGCGACTTTCATTCTACAACTCATGTGACCAAATGGACTATTCCAACGTAGTTGAATAGGTGTTTTTATGCTAGGAATGGTCCTCTTTCACACCCAAACATGCGGAATCACTCTGAGCTACGTTCAACCGGGTTGATCCCTTAAGGGTCCAAAGTGCAAAATGGGTGCAAACTTTAGCAGGTTGTTACTTGGATATCGTGATGCTTAAAAACGTATCATCTAATCCTATGGGATCATGTTGGGCCCCTCTATAATAACCTTTCTCAGTTTTTACTGTCTGAGAGGCATTTTCCCATGGTGGTGAATTTTCACTTGGGGAAAAAGTTTTCAAATGCAAGTAGTTAAAAGTTGCAAAGTGGTGCAACTTTCGTTCTGCAACTCGTGTAACCAAATGGACTATTCCAACACATTCAAATGGGTATTTTTACATTATACATGGTCCTGTTTTGCACCCAAACACACATAATTAATTTGAGCTATGTTCAACTGGATTGATCCCTTAAGGGTCCAAAGTGCAAAAGGGAAGCAATCTTTGATGATCTATTACTCAAAAACTATGATGCTTATGAACTCTTCGATTGAGCCTATGGGATCACATTGGGCCCCTCTATAATAACCTGTCTCAATTTTTGTTATTTCAGAGATTTTTTCCTATGGTGTCCAGTTTTCACTTAATGGAAAAAATGTCAAATGCAAGTAGTGTAAAGTTGCAAAGTGGTGCAACTTTTATTTTTCAATTTTTGTGACCAAAAAAATTGCTCCAACGCATCTCGATAAGTATGTTTATGCTAGGCATGGTCCTATTTTGCACCCAAACACACAGAATTGGTTTGAGCTACTTTCAACCAGCTTGATCCCTTATGATGGCATGGGAAACAATTGGAAAGAGAAACAAATGCACAACAGTTGATTAGAATCCATTCTTGTGGAATTATATTAAGTTCCAAGCAACTTAGAAGTAGATTTCTAAAACAGGTCTGAACTTGCTCATACAAGGGTTTGAATGTAATATGTTGAAATAGGCCATTCCGCCTATTGTTCAGGTTGTGTCTCCATGATATGGGCCTAATGTAAGTAGGATAGGGAGTAGGAATAAGAAAATAGCATTGGTAAAGGCATTGGAAGAGATTACTAACATTGCCCCTGTTGAAAATTTAGAATTGGGGCCCCTTAAAAGCAAGGCTAGAAGAGGTGAAAATAAGAAATTGCTTAAAAATAATTTAGAATAGGTTGGAAATAGGGTGAGGTTGTGGAGTTTGATGTGTTCAAAAGGTTTGAAAGGATAGGGGAGGTCAAAATTATGTTATGACTTGATTCCCTAGTTGGGAAAATAGGGGTTTTGAATGAAAAAGAGAGGTTTGAGGGAGTAAAAGTGGGTAAAGTCAGGGGCAACATAATTTGGTGGTCAATTAAGTTTGTGCAGGTAGAATGAAGAGTGTTGGAAGAGGTTTTGAGGTTGTATGAGGTTCAGGTTTGGGTTTGGGGGTTCAGTTCACTAGTTTGGCCAAAACTTTTTGGAGGGGGGTTCGATTCGTTGGTACAAAAAACATGTAAAAACAATCTATATATATATATATATATATATGCAACCTAGAAGCATGAATTGGGATTAGAATATCACATAACATCATATAAAAAACAAAACCACCATAACCTTGAATTTCATTTAAACCATGCATGATAATTATTCATCGTTGAAACTTGAATTGTGATAGCTTGATAGACAGAGCCTATTGATGCTAGGGTTCAATTTGTATGATTTTGAAAAAAGAAGCCAACTGAGTAGAGTTATCAGTGTTCTTCAAAAATCATAAGAATTTTTTTAGTACACTAGCCATTTTGATGTCTTCTTGTAGTCTCAAACATTATTTTGTATCATTGTTACATTGGTCTTGAGAGTGGTAGCTTAATATAGCTCCACAATAAAAAATCTAGTTTACCTGTACAGTGTAACAGTGGTCCATATGCAGATTTTTCTTTCAAAGAACCAAAGGGTGACTACACAATTGAAGTGTATAAACACATATATTTTTGTAATATCAAGGATACTTCTTGACACTTACATGCATTTCTAATCTAAAAGGAAAAGTCTTTTTCCTAATCTGTATTCAGCCATAGGATTTTGACATTGTCAAAAAGAGAAAAACTTCCTAAATGATGCAATGGGATGGCCAAGCAGTTCTAACTCTTCACATGAGAGAAGAGAGATGTTGGAGAGTACATCAAGTCAGTGAGAACAAAAGTGTAATGTTTTTTAGTTTGTATTATTCCTCTATTTTTCTACAGATGTGTGATAAATTCTTAGTTCAATGATGCATCTAGAACAATTTTTGAAAAAAGAAAAGTTGTGTCACAATCCATTTTCAATCTAGCAAGCAAAAATGAAAGCTCAACCTCTTGGAATGAAAATGCTTGTTTGCAAAAAAAAAAAATTAAGAATGAGGTAGTTAAGGTGTTTGAAGTGATTTAGAGGTCACTTTTAGGGTTCCCTTGGGCATGGGTCAAAGTCAAACTCCATAAAACATGAAAAAAATGTTAAAAAAAGCACTTTTTGGATGCCTAGGCATGCGGGTTTTGTCTTGGTTCACCTAGGTTCTGTCTAGGTTATGCCCGGGTTCTCTTGGGTTTTACATGAGTGAACCAAACCCAAAAATGAAGGATCATGGTCGAACCCAGAGGTGAACCGAACTAGGGCCAAAATCAGGGCTAAAATAGAAGAACCCAATAACATAGATAATGTGTCAAGAAGTTGACTACTTCATCTACTTTGAATATTATATTTTGCAAGTGTTGTGAATATTATGTATCCTTTACTTAATTGAGTTGTTCCAATCAAAGGATTAAATATATTGGAATTTTTTTATGAATCATTTCATGGAATACCAATTGAAAACATGTTTTTTACTTTTAGATAAAGTTGTTTAACATCAATCAATTAATTTATTCAAGACAAACCATGAAGGACATCAATGATAAATGCTAGGGCTAACTAATTATTAAGTATACACATGAATAAGTCAAGCATGTACATGTGAATAAGGGAAGGACAAGTAGTCACAAACACGTAAGCCTTGAAGTATACACACAAATACATAGTATACACAACTCAATACAAAGTATATGCACGAATACAAGGTATACGCATGAAAATGCATAAGTCACAAAGTATACATTGGACCACATGTAAGTTGTAAAATATACACTTGAATACACATAACTCATATCTATTGAACCATGAATTTATAATGCAAATATGGACACCATCGAAAAAAAAGATTTTTATTAACCAAATAGCCATGTACACATACATCAATTTATATATTGATATAAGTATAAAATATAGGTACAAAATAGCCATATAGGCTTATGAGAATGTCATATAGGCATACAATGTCAAATATATCCAATACAAAATATGTACAAAACTATTATGTAGGCATACAACAAAGGGCTATGGAATCAAAATTCATTTCTCTCCATGATCTGGAAATAAATTATTTCCCTTTGCTTATCGATCCAATGGAAATAAGTCCATCACTCATTTGTGTTGTGCTCGAGGAGTGCTCCTGTGGCTCCTCCTATTGTTAAGTTCTTGGAAAAGTTTTAGTGTTTACAATAAGAAGACATAAATATATAGAAATTACATTATAAAAAATGATATATTTAACAAAATAATCACTTACCATCATCTCATGATCACTCTCCACAAGGGAAATATTTGCATGGCCATGTTCAGGCATGCTCAAGCCTTTTATAAACCATCCAAATAGAAATTAAACTACGAATCAATAATGGTTTGATTTTTCACTAGAACTGACATCTATAACAACAAATGTAAATTAAAATTTAGTAATTTGCCTCATACCTCCCTTGTTAGAGCCATTGAGGATTGAATAGCGGATGAAACACCAATATCCATTTCCCTCATAAAATTTGGAGGTGCTTCTGCCACCAATTGAAAATAAAACAACAAATTATTCAATCACAAAAACTACAATAGTGATCCACGTCATAACTTATAATGTATGAGGTTGTATAGGTATTTTCATGATGTAATAAGGCTTAAATAGTTATTTTGAGTTTCTAATGGTCTTTGGTAGTCATTTTAGGAATAAATTGTAAAGTTGGAGAATCTTAACAAAAGTTGTCAATCAATGTTAAAATAAAAATGCAAAAAGGTGACAAGTAAATGCAATTGGAAGCTGCTCCTAGACTTATTACTTATGCTATGTGAAGTAATTTCATCACTGCTTATGTTGAATTTCTAAACAACTATATTGTAGTTGAAATTTTGTCATCTATCAACATCTAGTTATTAGTTATGGAATGTGAAGTAATGCTTTGAGTTTGAATGATGTGAAATGCAACATAATCAACAATATGAATATAAACTACACAAATCTATTAAATACAATTCATTAGTTAAACTATTTATTCTATTACTTGCATGTAGCTTTGAGTAAATCCACTAGCACTAGGAGGTGTTCCCTCGAAACCTCCAATATTGGCATGTTCAACATCCAAAATCACATATTAAAATACCATTTGTAAAACAATGCTATTAACATGTAATAAATTTATATTTGTTTACTAGTTACATACCCCATCGATAGGTGTACTACAGAAATAAGTAGGTGGAGGTCGGTGTATCCAATCTCAACACTATGACCATACAATTTTATTAAAATCATAAAACTAAATTAGTTAATCTTGCATTTCAAAATTGAAATTCAATAAATTAAATTCAATGAACATGCTAACTTTTACCTGAGTATCAATGTCATATGCCTCATGCAAAATTTTGGTTTCCCTCTCCATCTCCATAGTTGTAGACAGATCCTACATAGTAGCCTCTTGAGTGTCAATGGGGTCATATGAACAAGTCACCCTACAAGATTGACACACATGGGTTCGAAGGCCATGACTCGAAGACTCCCTTGGATGGCACTGTAGAATAGGGCT
The DNA here is from genome assembly GCA_007258455.2 of Sequoia sempervirens. Classification (NCBI taxonomy): domain Eukaryota; kingdom Viridiplantae; phylum Streptophyta; class Pinopsida; order Cupressales; family Cupressaceae; genus Sequoia; species Sequoia sempervirens. Next base: position 468,108,580 of record VDFB02058242.1, on the reverse strand, counting down.
AGTATGTTGGATGACACTCTGGGTCAAAGTGTTGATCGCCTACAATGTCTCTATGTTGGCACTCTCCTTCACAACAAAAGGTATAACGATGTGCTCATGAGGTGGCCTAGTGAGAGCTTGTCTCCCTTGTCGCATAGGATCTGACTATGCATCGGTTCTATCCTGATCCAACCCCCAACCTCTCCCCTAGAAGTCCCTCATATAAAAATAATTTGGGATTTTGTTCAATATAAACTCACTGTATAATTTTCTAAGGAAATACTGGGGGAATTCACAATTGTTGCATGGTGGGTAATCAAAAATCAAGTACCCCTATCATAAAAATAATTCCTAATCTATTGGTGGTGGTAACAATGAATAGGAAACCTCTTCGCATTGAGGGTAAGATTTTGATTTGTGCGTGGGTCAGTGAATAATGAGAAAAAATCACCTTTTATAATTTTTAAATCCTTTACATCTTTATATAATAGTTTATCCATGTAATACGCCCTATCCACCTGCCTCCTATCTTGCCATCCAATTATTTTATTGCTAATTGAATCTACATTTTTTAACATATCTTTCGATGAACTTGCTAGGGTCATTCTTTCTGTAGTTGAACCATTTGGATCACTTAACCTACTGATTAAATCCTCAATTTTCTTTTTGTTGTTCTCAATTTCACTCATTAAATTTTGTTGCTAGAAGTAGAAAACTAGAGTTTTGTGAAATTTTGTCTATAGACTCTAAATATATTTTTTTCAAAATTTTTGGAATTAGATTGCACTTCTTTTTCCATCTCCCTCAAAAACTATTTTTTTCAAAAAACAACATTTTTAAAAAGTGACACTCACCGTATAACACATAAAATTTTTTCCATGAAGGATAAAATTCTAGTTCTTTCAAATTTATATTTGTAACTCTGATATCTAGTGCTTCCACTTGGTTAGATAGTTTTTTATTGAATATTTTTTCTTTACTCAAGTTTCAAATTCAAACCAATTATAATTCAGACATAGCACGACCGTATAATACATAACTTTTTCTGTATGTATCCAAATTAATTTTTTTTTTGTTTGTTGGATCAAGGACTTCAATATCTAGTGCAAAATTATTTTTTAATTTTTTTTTTTAATAATCTACTATTTTTCCACATGTACAGAACATAGAGCTTGATTTTTGGTGAAAACCCTAAATTCACGAGAAATAAAAAATAAATATAATAATAAAATTAAATTTATTTAAAATTATACTTTTTGGGAAGCTTATAATAAGGACTACATACTTGCAAAAAATAAATATTAAATGAATTCATTTGATCTCCCAAAAGTTAAATCAAAAGTGGTTTTTTATCAGCATTTTGATAGGTGTAAAGGAGACGCTGTTATAGGTATGGTTTAAAACTAGCGGGGTTCTATCCAAGGGGGTCTAATTTGAGGTAGTTTGATCAAACTCTCTTCAATTGGAATTATTTAAATGGAACCTTTTAAGGCTTAAATCATTATATTTTCTAAAAATATGTGATTTCAACAAAAATCAGTTCCTCCGAGAAATTGTAAACCAACTTTGTGGGATCACATCATTGAGTGCCAGGAGGGTGTTGAGTGAATGGTGGAGGAGGTTGTTGAGGTCGATTTTCTTGTTGAGGATTTTGTTCTTGAGGATTTGGTTGCTCTTCTTGTTGAGAATTTTGAGGGTTTGTAGGTTCATTTGAATCTCCTACAAATTCAAAAAAATAAATATCAAATACAACCTAAAACTAAAAAATTCAAAATAAAAAGTGAACAATCCTTACCTCTCACACCTCCTCGTTGTCATGGTGCCATACTTGTAATGAAATAGAAATTGTTGATGAAGAGTTTTTCTGAATACCTCCTCCTAGAATGTGAGCACAAAAAATGAGGGTTTTTGCTACAGGAACAACAAAAAACACAGTTGAAATGCAAGAATGAATGTGTTTCACTTCTTTTTGCTTTTAACATGTCATAATAATGTGAGTGTGTTATAACATGCTCATGTTATAACGTGCTCATGTTATAATGCACTCACGTTATAACACACTCACATTATAACATGCTCGTGTTATAACACGATCACATTATAACAAACTCATGTTATACTGTGCTCACATTATGGGTTTGTTGTGGCCGAGCCTCAGGCTTGGCACACTAAGCCATGACTCGAGCGCGTTATAACGCACTCGCATGAATAATTTTCAATTTTCTTTTTAAAAGTGTCCACAAATTTGTTACCCACCTCCATGCACCCAGCCCATGGGACATAATTATATAGTCCAAGATCTATCTACCTTCAACAAAACCCACTTGCTCCTTGGAGATTAATTTTTGCATAAGCATCTTCATTTTGGTTGTCACTACCTTAAAGAAAAGTTAATTTATTATTATGGATAAGGTTATAGGTTTAAAATATCCAAAACCCAAAAAAATAAACTTAAAATTCTTGAGCACCTCACATGTCCTAAGAGATTCATTACTAGCCACCAAAAAATATTACCTTGACAATTACCAAATTTCCTTAAAAATCTAGCTAGTGTTGCCTATTTGAGCCTAATGAACTATCATGATTTAAGAAAACAAATTATTCTACACCTCTTCTAATAAAAAATGCTCCTTTAACCTTAGATTCTTAGCTTTTGAGACAAGCTTCTAGGGATACACCTTAAGGAGATGTCCTCTAAATACTTCTATTTGAAGATAGGGTTTTTTTAAAATATTCTATTACCTTATTTCTAATTTCTACTTGTATTGTTATACATAGACCCATTGAATTATTTTACTAGGAATATATTATTATCCTTCTTTCTATCCTATGGAAAATCTAATGATTTTTTTTTTAGTATTTTCGTCCCTTGATAAACTACATTTTTCCTCTGTTGTTTAATGCTAATACATTTCTTCTTTCTTTAACACTGTCTTATAACCATTTTTTTAATCCATTTTTTTCCATTTCTTTAACCTTGTTTCCTCCATTGAAATATTAAGAGTTTCATTGACAATGCATACTAAAGAGGTTCCCACCCAAAGCCTTGCCTCTTTTCTTTTTCTTGTTTCAAAAACCTATTAGATGTTGCTCATGCATCCTTGCATCCCATCTTTTCAAACTTATATTCATATATCCTCTACATTACCAAACATGAAATTTTGTAAACCCATAGATGAAGATGAAACACATGAAATTTTTTAAAAGTTGACAAGGTAAGAAAAACATTGAACTAGAATGATTGTAGAAGTAATGCAAAAGAGAGAAACATATAGAGAGGTATAATAAGGATGTTAAACATTCAAGAGTGTGTTACAAAATTATAAAATCCAAATAAAAAATTGGCCATCTCCTTTTAGTAGTTTAATAGATAACAAAGAGGTAATTACTCACCTTAGAAATTTTAACACCTATGCAAAAATTATGGGACTCATAAGATTATTTTTACACTAATGTACATAGTATGCAAAGAGGGTGGCTAAAAGCCTGAAAGCTCCCATCTTCTCCACTCTACTGGTAAATCTCAATACTAGTGAAAGAGAGTTCCCAATCATCTTCTACATTAAGTCTCTGGAGAGTGTATTAGGCCCCATCTTAGGCTCAACATCTTTTCTACCCTCCTTACAGGTCTTTCTGTTGTTACGTGCAACACCCAGTTCAACAGCAGACACTCTCTCTACAAATTTCAATGTACTCATTGTCTCTGAATAGGATTCAATGTCTGGATTAAACTGTACAAACATGAGAGTCTTTTCTTTCCCTCCCAAGGAATCTTGAAGAATTTGAGTGAGCTTTCTATTACAGTATGGCACATGAGCACTTTTATTAGCTAATTCCTACATGACATCCCCAAGAGCAGAGAGAGATTGGTTAATGAGCACTACTTCTTTAAGCCTATACTCACTGACCTATTTATCCTCTCATTTCCAGCCAAATCAATCAAATGAAGACAACCTCTTAGAAGTTCTCCACACAAAAATTATGTTCCTTCCACATAAATAGTCACAATACTATGAGACCTATTGTTGTATTCATTAAGGGTAGTGGCTCTTGCTGATATGTTCTTCTCGCCCATTTTGATCAAATCTAAAGCATCTTCTCTGGACTCAATAGGAAACATGTTAGCATTAGGAACTCTTACAACATTGGCATGAGATATGCTTCTTATTGCAAGATTCTTTAAGGAAACATCTTTTGTTAGCAAATCATGAACTTGCTCGTTATATATTCCAATCATCTGCATTCCAATTGAATATCTAAATGAGCCTTTTTTGGTTTCAAAAATTTTGAAAAGGCCAGTTAATGCCCTGCAATTAACTCCTGGGTCTTCCTTGGGTTTAGTCATTGTATAGGTCTTTCCAAAACCAGTCTAACCATATGCAAAAATGCATACATTGCACCCATCTAGAACCGACCTGATCAGTGGCTTTATGTCTCTGAATACTTCTTCTTGAGTTGCAAAGGGACAAAAACTTTGTTGAAGGTGAACTTATTTTTGGAATATTTTGTTTTCTTATTGGGACTAGAAATTAAAAACTCCCCATTTTCACATGTATACTCAATTGTACTTTTTTTTTCACAAGGCCTCACACTACAATACACACAAATATTTCCTTTTAGATCTTGAACTTCATTGTACAACTGTCGGTTCTCTGCAACAAGTAGGGGATAGTTTGTTGCAACATTTTCCAACACATTTAGTTGTTCTTCCAACATTGAAATTTCTTCTTCGGTCGGCCAAGAGACAAATTTAATTTGATTAAGTGCTGGAACTTGGGCACTCAAGAACTTTCAGAAACAACAATCCCTAAGCCTGAAATTTTCCAATTGCACAACAGAAATTGCTTCTAGCTCATTGTTCTTCCTTTCTTATTGAGCCAGATCCTCTTGGGTTTCCTTTAATTTCTTTTGTAGATCTATCTCAACATCTTTTTCATGCAATTGCAATTGTTACACTTGTTCATGAGTAGTCTTTTTAATAAATTCCATTTCACCTTTCAGAGCCTGAATGGTACTCTAGCTCTCCATCACCTCTTTTACTACTCTATTTTGGGTTTTCTATATATCCTTTTATGTCTTCTTCATGGATTTTAATTGTGCATTGAAATTCTTAATATCCATTTCATTCTCTTCTTTCTCTTTCAACTGCCAACATTCTATATCCACTATTTTCTTATGCAACTTTGCTTCAACTTCCCTTTTCTACAACTCCATTTCTTGCAGGAGTTTATTTTCAGTCATTTTCATGGTAGCTAATTCTAGATACAGGTCCTCCATGGCAGTCTCCTTCTCTTTTATTATCTGAAGCATATCTTGTTCCATTGTGTTCTTGTCTTGCAATACTTGCACTTTCTTCCTTTTGATCTTCTGTAACTCTACTTCAACTTTGCTACTTGTAGTTTTCAACACTTGTAGTTCAGATTTCAAAAACTAGATAGAAGCTTGGCTCTTAACTTCTTTTACTAGTTGAATCATACCTTGTTCCTCTAACTTTCTCTGTTCTTCCACCTGATATTTCTCCATCTCTATTTTCTATAGGTGGTCTGCAAGAAGCCTTATTTTTTCTACATTGAATGAGATTGCTCTTGACATAATCTTATAGTTTCCTTCAATACCATTCATGGTGGAAGCCCAAGTCATTGGTAAAGGAATATGATTACGAGCTTTAAGTAATTCAAAAGATGTAAAATGTTGTTTGGAAGATTCAAAAGATATAACATGATGTTTGAAGGATAACAACCAAGAACTTAAATAGACCTTAATGGACGTATTGTTGTAATGGAGTGATAGTCTAAAAGGAAAATATCTTCTACAAATCTCCTCAGCTTAATTTTGGTTTTTTAACTAGAAATTATGGATTTTGGCTACCATTCCTTCAAAATAAATGCTATATAGCAGTTTTAGCAGGTATTTTATTAAACTTCAAGCATTTGACACGCATTCAAGACATTTTAGTTGGCAATCAATATTTTCATTTAAATCTCAAATCAAATCAGATTGAACATTGTAGATATTTTTATATTCGCTTTTGGTTTGTTGTGAATAATTTTGTTGAAGCAGGAGATATTGGTCTTGGATTGTTCAAGAGAAAATGTAGATTCACCTTCGATTGTTTGCAAAGGGTTCTCGAATGTCTTCCTTAGGCACCAGGGGATGCCTTCCTTTCATTCTATGAGACAAAGGGTTCTTGAAGATTCCCTTGATCTTCAACTCATTAATGTTGCTTCTGGCTTAGATGCCTTCCTTTCATTCTTTGAGACACATTAATCAGATGGCGAGTGGGATTGGTAGGAGAAACAGGGATGGGTACTGTATCAGAAAAAGGGGATATAGGTACAAGGATTGGTTGTGTGCAGGTTTAATGAATATGCGTACTATGTAGGGATATGTATCTAAAATTTTGTATTGATCTTAATGAGGTCTAACTCTGATGGTGAAACCATCTATGTTTCATGCTAATATTTATATAATGAATCGAGCGGTTTAGTAGACAATTTTCTTAGTTAAAAGTTTTGTAAAGGAAATCTCTCAGCTCTTGGGATTGGGTATCTGGTAGATTTTTTCTAAGGTATAAAGCATAGATTTGATTTTCAAATTAAGATGTACATATTCACTGTCAAATATCTTATTTTACCATTTAATTAAATCATACAATAAAAAATGCCACGTTAGCAATAAATACTCTACTATTTACATATCATATTCAATGTCAGTTTCGTTTAATAAGCATTCGGTAAAATGTATTGTGCTTGAAAGGTGCCTATCAAATTAAAAGTCTAGTAAACCATTGACGCCTCGAAATAAATAAGTGTTAATCAATATAGCCAACATTAATATGCTCCTGCATAGTCGATTACATAGGAATATCTATGGAATTCTACACGGAATAGCTTATGAAGGAAAATAGAATGTCTTTAAAAGGATTTTGTTAATCTTATACAATCTTCAAAGTGATAACCATCTTGTTCATTCATTCTAAAAGTATCTTAGGTACACATTTGTATTCTATAATACATTAGAGGTAGATTTTAGGTGGTTGTAGGGGTAAAGTGTCCTGGATGATAGGTTTGGCCCATGTGATCTTTTGTTTTTTTTGGGCACTGTTCATGTGACTCTCAGGGTGTGCCTTTTTACCACCCATCTTTTTTTGTGAATATGTATCTTTATTTTTAATTAATATAGATAGCTTCCTATTCATAAAAAAAAAATCTTGGATGAGATTCAATAATATAAGTAGCAATCTTTAGTTGGTGGACTATTATAATAGTCAATAAGAGCTAATGTATGATATCTACTTTTCAAGTAGCAAGTAGTTTCTCTCGTCTCAACCCAAAACTTTTCTTTTGAGCTAGCTACATTAGACATTTTACTATTCTTTTTTGTTAGCATCTTGCTCATTCATTCTAAAAGTCTATTTAGATTTGGAGAATATAGAGTTGTCTTTTGTCTTTAGCTATTTCAATATTTAAATAATCTATTGAAATAAATAGGAATAAAATTCACCACTATTGTAAGTTTTCAAAAAAAAATACTGTCTCTAGTGTACAAATCAACTAATACTTTTAATTACTTAAAATGGATAAAAATATTTACATTTAATCTTAAAAAAAAATCAATTCCTACTATGATCATGAGTAAATGAACCATAACAAGTGGATCTCACAATCAAAAGAACATCAATAGGATTTGTTGGAACCAGAATTTTCATAAAAATTCTAAGGAGTTCATCAATTAAAATCTGAAATTCATACTATCATTTTCATAAAAAGTCACATTTTTTCCATCCATAAGGTCAATTTTTCCATTTACCGCTATACCGCTACCATATTAGACACCCTACATAGCCCTTAAATCATACATCTCTACCGCAACCCATTAAAAAGAAGCTCGCGATATGATGGTATAAGGAGCTAACACTATACTCTGTCACCTTCACCGCTATAACTCAGGGGGTCAAGACATAGCCTGCGACAGAGTGGTACACTAAAGGACAGTAATAGAAGGAGGCACCGCTATACTATAGAGGATCAATACATATCCCATGGTAAACTAGTATACTAAGGAGGAGTACTAGAAAGATACTGGGGTACTATAGGAAGGCAAAAGGTGACCCACGGTAGAGCGGTATATTGAATGTATGTACCAAGGAGACACCGTTGTATCGCAGGGGAGTGAAAAGTAACATGAGGTAGTGTGGTAAATCAGCCGTTGGATCATCTAAAGCTTACCAATCACATCAGTCAACACTGAAATATGAAATTGAGCTTGATATAAAGATTTGAATTGTGTGAATTTATGAGTCGAGAGTTAATGCATCTTGGTGTGAAGAAGCACGAAGTAGGTTGAGATTTTCCATTCATAGCAGCTAAGACCAAGTGCAGATGAGCTCAAAGCACAGGAGAAAAATGAATTTTTCAAGGTGAATTATATCATAGGGTAAGCTCTGCTCATCACTCTCTGAATTTTATAGAAATGGCACCAAAAAAGGCTGAAGTAGGGGTTAAAAAAGATGAAGTCAAAACCAGTAAACCCTCCTTGCAATCCCCATTGCTTTCTCTATTACCTAGTTTAGTTGAGAAAGGACCCAAGAAGGTTTTTAGAGATTTAGCTCAAGGGTGTAGAGACCCCATTATTCCTCAGTCGGGTTGGAACCTCTATTGGTATTTCTATCGAAATAGGAATGATAAGGTTCCGACATCAAACCCGTGGACCCTTGATTTAGCTAAACTCATTGTTCCAAATATTTTCATTGATATTAAGTTGATTAAATCCCCGACCCATAGCTACCACACCCCAACCAAAATTTTCAGGCTTCCAAATGGTGGGTGCTTAGTCGATGTCTCAAGGGAGGCTATTATCAAGTGTTTTAACCTGAATAAGCAAGCTGTAACAAAGGTAAATTTAGTGAAACTAGAGAAAGATTACAAGAGGATGAGAGTAACATATAGAAGTGATGAGCTCCCTCTACATATGAAGAGGGGTGACAATAATAGAATACTCCCCATCCCTTCCTAAAAAATGGAGCCATTCCCAATTTCATATTTTTAGGTTTATTTCAAAAACACTTATCATATATTATGTCAAGTATTGGGGGTAGATGCAAAAGAAAGTATGTAAGTGGGATTAATGAGGATGGCCATGATTATTTAACACACTGAGTAAAATGTAGAATTTGATTTTGCATCTGTAATTGAAGAGAAAATACATGAGGGTTTGTTGCAGGTTAGAGAGGCTAAGGCTCCCATTACCTTTAGAAAATATTCATTATTGTTTCATTCAATCTTATACCAAAATAAAATGAAATGGACTAGAAGGATGAAGTTGTGTACACAAGAGAATGGAGTAAGACTCCCTATACAGAATTGGTGTTATATATGGGATAGGAGATGTGCAGAATGTGATTTTGTTATGTTTTGAGATGACTTTGTTGTTAGATTGATAGTTTCCCTTTGTTACTCAACACCAAGGTCACTTGAATCATTGATGAATATAATGAGGCTTGTACAGAATAAGCCAGACCTTGGTTGTACTCATAACTATGTTGATTGGTTCTTTATGCCACAACACACTATTGTCAAAGTATACAATTATAATCAAGCACCACATATCTTGCCCAAATTTGTACCTGCAAGAGTATGTTTTCTAGAATTCATGTGGCAAATGATCTGGATGGAGCATGATTTGATGAGGAATCAGACGAAGGAAACATTTTTGCCTGATTTATCAGTATTTGAGGAATTTTCCATTGGATCATACATGTTGGAAGAATTGCAAAGGTTCATGAGGATTAATTATCCCCTCAAGTCTAGAAAGGAGAGAGTGTGTGACCCAGAGGGTCATATTAATATGATCAGAAGGACCTTGCTGACAAAGAGGACCATATCTCATGAATTTCACCGTAAGGAGGATGTCATAAGGAATTTGGTATATCTTGTTGATGTAATACAGACTAGGAAAAGATGATAACTATGATGAAATGGGAGAAGGAAGAAGGAAAAGAATAAAATTTTCAAATGGTTTTTTGTAGAGGAACCCAACCTTTTAAAAAGGATGCAAATGATCCTTGAAAAATTTGATGAATTGTACAAAATGGCCCAAGATGAGGTGTTAATTCCACTTCCCACACCTCACCAGCCATCACATGAAGCATCCACATCATGAACACCACCACCATCACCTACACATACATCCCCTCCATCTCCTACATAGGAACCCCAAGCCAAGAGATAGAAGACCGAGTCATTGGTTGATTGTGGCTCAAGTGATGAAGAAGAAGAAGAAGCAATCATAGCTCTGACTGAAATGAAGGAGGTAGTAGAGCAACAAAAAATTCAGGAGCCTCATGATCCTAAGATCATACTTTTAGATCAGGGGGCTAATGAAATTCAGGAGGATGAGAGGGTGGTGGCCTCTCTAAGGTTTATGGAAGATGATGGTTTTATCCATACCAATGAATTTAAGGAATTTTGGATTAAGATGAAAATGAAGCAATTTGATGAAAGATTGAAAATTAATCTTATAGGAGCTAATGAATCAATGCAAGAGGAGATCTAGGTTCAGAAATTTGTAGAATTAAATGTTGATAATATCAATGTCACCCCCTAGGAGGCAAGAGAATTAGTATTGAAAAGTGATATGTTGATTATACCAGGGATGGAGCTATCCAAAGTTTTTCTTTTAGATCAGATTAGAGCACAAGATGTTTCAATGTTAGTAGCAAAGTTTGATTTAGAGGAAGGTTTTTCAGGAACAGGGGACAACCCTACTACCCAAACTCTTGCTTTGTGGACAAAACAAAAGAATAAAAGGAAGCCTCGGGTATTGGATGTAGTGTAGGAAATGAGGGGGTCAACTATGGTGAGAACGATGAAGGACAAAACTCGCATAGAAGCTGCAACTATAACCATACATTCTGCAATGTTCACTAAAGATGTGGTAGAAAATATAAAAAAGAAGATCAATGAATATGAGAAGAGATTAAAATTGTCAAATGATGAAGTGAACAAATTGTTTATTGAGAATGTGAAGTTGAAGCAGCAGTTGTAGTAGGCTACCATAGTGAGAGGGGATAAAGTAGTTTTGTATCACCCACATGTCCAAGTAGAAGATCCACAAATTCAACAATTGAAAGATGAAATTACTAAACTGAAGAAACATAACATGGAGGACGTCAAGCAACATATCATGGAGATTCTAAAGAAGATATTGGATCATAGAATCAGGATATCAAAGGAGAAGATAGGTGGATTACATGAAATTTTTAGCAATTTGATTAAAGCTTTGGAACAGATAAATGCTAACTCCCTTATCCTTGAAGAGGTCCAAAAGAGGTGGCAACCAACCTATCAAAGACTGAATACTATGTGCAAAGCCACACAAAGGGATCCAAATGCCCCACCAAGTCTCAAACCAACATAGGAAATGGTAAAGGGTGTAATTGAGGAGTATAAGTATTTGGTAGATATGAGGAAGAAAGTGGAGAATAGGAGGATTGCATTTGACTACATTAAATGCCTCTTTAGCCCATCAATATTCAAAGATGACAATCAAATAAAGGGAATGGATGAGTGGTAAAGAAGAATTTGATTGGATAGTTCCAAAAGGCTTGACACATGTAGAGGATGATGGGGAGATCAATCCCAAGTAATTCCATACTTTATTTGATGGGATTATCATGTTGGATAGTGGATACAAAAAGTTCGTAGTCGATGTTAGAAATCTCTTAGACAATAGATGGAAAAGTCATCTCACAAATTTTGCATCTGCACAAGAATTCAAATGGTTGAGTGATCTAATAATAAATAAGTGGTAGGAGAAATATTTGGGCTCTGATGAAGATTGATTGCAAGAATCACGAGGAGAAATTATCATACAGTAAAAGCTTTGAACAGGTCTTAGATGACCATGGGATTTTATTTGAAGATTAACAGATTAACCCACGTGTTTATTGTTAAGTTCTTTCAGTTGTGTTTAATTTCATAATTATGTTTTGTTATCAATAGACATGTCCTTTGGTTTGAAGCTTGTTGCCTCTTGTATAAATAAGAGAGACCAGGACCAAAAGAGATTATTAGATTAGATATAGAAAAAAGTAACAAGTGAATAGGGATAGATATAATGCTTACATTTCAAAATACCATGATGCATGTATAAATTTTGAAGAATTCAATGAAAGATATTTGATTTTGTAGCCTAATCTTGGTATGAAATGTTTGCTGGAATTATTCAATTATTTGGTTGTCTCCATTTTAATGGTTCTTTGTTATTTAAATTGATATATCAATTATATATTCATTTTATTAATGCACATTTGTTGTATCTATGTGATGTGATTAATTGGTTTCCCTAGAGGAATTAAACATCCTTCTAGTCAATCATAGTAATCTAGAAGTGTTAATTGGGTCAACAAGAAGAACCACATAGTTAGGATTGTCAATCTATCTCCAATCTGGTGTTATCTATGTCCTTACATAATTTACTCAATTAGTTCTTTCAAGTAAAGATTAAATCCTCTTGATAAATTATAAGTACCTGGTTGTGTTAGTTGGATTTGTAAGTAGAGTCTGTCAATCATTTACCTACACATTTATACAAGTTATAAACCAATATTAATGTGCCAAATAGTTTGAGTTATTTCCATTACAGGTCACATTTTCTAGATCTTCATTGGACTCCATTTACCCAACAAGGCACTGGTCTTATCCATCTCATCATTTATTCTTAGCCAATTCATTTTCATAACTTTACATCTGTTAACTAAACATATTCATAACTCTTCCTTGATATTGCTTATACAATTTATACCAAATAGGTCTGCATCTCTCCACTTCCAATTGCCATTGTGGATAGATTTCTTAAGTAGGAAACACAAAATTTAAGTTTTCTCTATTTGCATAGGTATACCCACCTAGGTCTGGCAGAGCTTGAAGAGAAGAAGGTTCAAATTCATCATTTGGCCTTGTACGTTAGCCTAAAATGGACCAAGATCTTGGAAACCTCTTGTGGTTTCTCAACCAGAATTTTTGAGACCTAACAATTTGGAAACTCTACTAGGGAGTCAACTCAGAGTCAGGGCCTTTGTCATAGAGTCAAAAATCTTACACAAGATTCCATTGGGAATAAGAAGTTATATAGTTTTCTCACTTCCACATAAGTAAGTGGTGACTTTGATAAAATAAAGTACAAATCAGACCATCACAACATGCATGGCAGAAGGTCCCTGTATAAAGGAGGTCCTAGTGACAATAGTAAATGGACACATAAGAATGATAAAGGTAAGAAGGTGTTTGATGAAATGTGCATGAAAAATAAGGTTAAAACATCAAAACCACACTTTGATACGTACAATCACTATAATACATTGACAAATGAAAATAGCTCAGTAGGAGAACCTTGCACTCCTGAAGAAAAAAAATCCTTTTTATCAGTTAGATCGTCAGAAAGAGGAAGAATTCAAGGCTAAAATTGATGCAGAAAGAATTAGGAGACAACATGAATATGATCATGGAATGGAAGGGAATCATAATGAGCCTATTGATAATGTAGCCCCTAAAGAAAATTATGAATTTATGACTCAAGAGGAAATAAATGCACAATTGGAGTATGAAAGACAAGAAATGGAAAGAACAAAAGCAAAATATGAACAAAGGCTCCAAGCAATAAAAGAGCTCTAGGATTTGAAACTGCAGAGAGCCAAAATTAATGCTCATATGGCTAACCTCCCTAAATATATACCACCTCACAAGTAAGGGATAATAATGCAAGACCTTCAAATCCACCAAAAGCACCACAAAATCAATCAGGGAATCAATATAAACCACCAAATGTTCCACCTAGAAATCCATCACAACACCCAAATGCTTAACCACCCCATGGCCAACAATATGTACCACCACCCCAAGTACAATATAATAATCCATTATATCAATATCAACATCCTCAAAACCCACCTCCTCAGCAATACACAACCATGATCAGATAATTTGATTTAGCAGGATTCCAAGTACATCCTTACCCTATGGACAACAGTTGGAGAGGTCTTGTCCCAAAATTCACATGAAGTAGTGTAGTCACTGCTGAGGAACACTTAAGGAGTTTTAATTCTTTTTTCAAGATTTGGATATGTAGTATGAAGATGTAAAAATGAGGCTATTTATGATGTCATTAACTAAAGAAGCTAGAGATTGGTTTAACAGTTTACCAACAGCCTCTATTGATTCCATTCAAGAGTTTCATGGTCAATTTCTTTAACAGTATGGGAACCAGTGTGCACTATAGTTTTCCTTTCATGAATTGATAAGTATCTAGAAACATCAGAATGAGTCAGTTTATGACTTCAACCAAAAGTTCTCCAAATTGCATAATAAGATACCATCGGGATCTAAGTTGACAGACCCTACAACATTGAACATTTATCTAAAAGCATTTGATCTAAAGACAGGATATGAGCTTAGAAATAGGTTCCCCAGAGATTTAGCTAAAGCTTAGAAAATAGCATTGACTATTGAAAATAATAGAAAGGTTGTGGGGATGACTGCTAAAAGATATAATCTTAGGGTTCCTCAACATTATAACAATCCTTAGAATAGACAAGAAAATACATATAGAAATGAAAGGCCGAGGCTGCATGATATGCCATACAATATGAATTGGAAGGATGGAAGGCCCATAATTGACAAGCCTAAGAATAAGGAAACTCCTAATCCTTTAAAGAAGAGGAGCATACATGGTTAACAATAATCCTTGGTGTCAAATTTGTGACTTGCCTCACTCCCCTAATCAATGTGTTGTAGCTCAATCGATGCAAGAAGAAATACTTGTAGATAATTATGGTGAGGATGATACAATATATTTAACATCTCATACCCTCCATCCAATTGTGTAGGGATATTCATCTTCAGAAGAAGAAGGCTACAAGTATGATGTTGCTAACCAAAAATATAATGTCCATATGCTAGAACAATAAGTATTTTCTGATTATGAAGAAAGCAATGATGAGAAATATTCTTCATGTGCATCATCTCAGTCAAGTAAATCCAATATAAGAAGACCAACTGAGGAAGAGATTAAGAAATTAACCATTGTTGTAGTGGAACAGAAAAAATAAAATATTGATTAAGAAACAAAACAATAAATGAAGATGAAGGTGTTCCAAGAGGAATATTTGTGAAAGATAAAACATAGGGAGCACTGAAAAAGGAAGAAAATAAGCAGCCTAATAAGGATGAACAAAAGCATGTTCAAAAGGAAGAAAGCAAATAGTTGCATACAGACAAGCAAAAAGGAAAAGGAGGAGAGCAAAGGAGATTCACTTTAGCCAAAGAAGATGATCAAAATAGAAAGTGCTTCTTTTGATTTCAAACAAGCATTATCCCAAGTAAATATTTTTGTACCATTACTTGAAATAATGAAAATAAAAGAATATAGGGATAGTTCTATCTAGCTAATATCTAATGGGAATAGTAAAAGCACAAAAACTAAGAGCAAAGAGACCATTAACAATAAGCAGGGAGAGGTAAAAGTTCCTAAGGTTTTTCTAGGTGATGCATTGATAAATCCTCCACAAGTTGATCCATTTTTTACTACATTACTCATAAATAACAATTTGGTAAGGAATTGTATTAGGTGTTGCTATCAACATCATGCCAGTGGGGGTCATGAAGAAACTTAGGATGTGGGTAGACATTACTGGTGGAAAATTTTATGCTATGGATAGCAGACCTATTCTATTGGTAGGAATTATGAAAGATGTAGAGGTGAAGCTAGCTGCTTATCCACAAGAAAATTATAATATAGACATAACTGTGATTGATATGCCTCCTCATTTTGGAATGCTATTGTCAAGACAATGGACTACAACAGTTGGAGGGAATGTACAGTTTGACTTGTCATATGCCACAATACCAGTCAATGGTGAAGAAGTTAAGTTAAATAGAGAACTAAGGATGAATTAGATTGTGGATTATGTTCCTCAAGAGTAGCTAAATTGATTTTTTGACGTAGATTTAGGGAGTTTCAAAATATAGCCTTCTCAGCCTAAATTAGCAAATACTGGCCCAATTGATAAACATGTTTCCAAGAATGAGCACACTATGTGGAAAATGTATTTTGATGGAGCATGTAGTCAGGAAGGCAATGGACCTGGGGTAGTTTTTATTTCACCTGAAGGTACCACATTCAAATATTCATTTTTGTTGACCTTTGAGTGTACAAACAATGTGGCAGAGTATGAAGCCTTGCTAATTGGTTTGAATATGGCTGTCAAACACAATATCAAACTACTAATTGTTATGGGAGATTCTGAGTTGATCATTTCACAAGTTAGGTCAAAATATGCTACAAAGAATAAAAGGTTAAAACAATATAGAAATGTTATGTGTGATACAATTAAATTATTTGATACTTTTTCAATTGAATGGATAGACAAATCAAAAAAATTAATGACAAATTTCCTAGCTAATATAGCCCTAAAAAGAGATGATATCACCTTGGCTGAAGTATCTCAAGTTGAATTCAAAACAAGACCTACTATCCCTGATAATATCCATAGTTGAAAAGTTTTCAATGATGATATATATGATATGGGATGATTTGATCTGATGTATGATGTGTCCTATCTTATTTATGCATTATGGATGGATGTTTTTACTTTCTATATGCAATGGTCTATATGTGATGCAATACGATGTATATTTCTATATGATGATGTGATGCAATGATTTATGGATGCATTTATTTTTTAGTATCTTTTCTATGAACTTTTATGATGATGAATGTTATGATATGTGAATGCTTTAGACTAACAAATCTATATATTATGCTCCTAATGGATTATAATGATGAAATGTATGAGATGTAATCTTTTTATTTTACAATGTATTTTCTATGTATGATATGGATGACATGATGATGCAATGGATGATATAATGATGCCTATATAGATGATGATTTCTATATGGATGATGCACATGATATGATATGATGATGCTTATGTTATGATGCTATTATGTCTATGTAATGGATGCAAATGTATGGTTTATGAGATGCTTAGAATAACCAATCTATATTATGAAAATGATGAAATGCAATGCAAACGAGATGATCAATGTTTCCTATATGACATGATATGCATTATGCTAATGGTTTGTGGACGCAGGATGGATGCATTAGTGATGGTTTTGATTAACTGCCATGGTACCATGTTAGCATAGAAAGAAGATAGAAGAAATAAGAGGATCCAACAAGTCAACCTATATTAGAGATGATGATGATGATGATGATGGTGATGATTTTCTTACCAGGAATTCAGACTTTAAAAGGGCCATTTACCTTATGTTTGATAATACACATAGGAACAATGCATCCAAGTATAAAGAACTAGGATGGCATTGTACCTCGTGTGATGGACTTTGACTGGACAATCAGATAGGACTACTATTCACGCCTAATATACATAACCTCATTTAAAATGTAGCTCATATATTCCAAATACCTTGGACCAAAACATAGAAAGGAAATCCTTCCTATGTGGTCAACAAGATACCCAAAACATCCTCTCTACAAGCCAAACAACGCACACATGACAAAGTTATATTAGAAGAATTTCCAACAAAAAGAACATGTAAAAAGATAATGATCATTGCCCCATTCCTTTCTCTCTAAATCCTTTTGTTTGGACATCATCAAGAGTTCATCGGAATGAGCACAATAAGATAAGCCAAAAGACAAAGATAAAGTAAACAAAACAAGCTAATGTTCTTCATACCGCTAGCCAAGACTAAACTATGACGATGCCTAATGTTGATGTCCATTGTAGGAAGGATGCATCCTAGGACATGATGTTATCAGATGATTGATTTGGGACTGATTGGATGATAGGCTATTAATACCAAGAGTTGACCAACTTGTTTACCTACTGACCTAGACTTGAGACTTTGACATTTGATTTTTAACTTTTAACCTGTTATACTTGTTTGTAACTGTTTCACCAAAGGTTGAGGATGGAAATGATTTATTATGAGTGATGTTTATTGTGGGTGAAAGTGAGATGAGATGGATGAATTTTTTCAAATATTTGGATGTTTTTGGAGTTTTTTGAAATTTTTTGAGGTTGTTTTTTTGGTATATTTTGAGATTTTGCAAATGTTTTTATTTTTGAAATTTCAAATGTTTTGGGGTTTTCTAAGATTTTGACCAAGAGACTAACCTAAAGACCTGTTCTAGGGGCCTCTTGGGCTGATCAAAGAATAGCCTTGCCTACATTATACACATAGAGACCACATAGTTCAACTGACACTGACTCGATTATTAATGAGATATGAACAAATGGATTGTCAGTTTATTATGATGAACTCCTAAAGGACTAACCTAAGTGTCTTGGGGGAAGATCAATGATCAACCTTGCCTATGTTCAGAGCTTAGAGACCCATAGTTCAACAAGATGACTCTGTTTTTGACTTTTTGACTAACATTTTAACTTATTTTTGGATTTTGACATGTTTTGGATGTTTTTGGATTTTTTGATTTTATGAATGTTTTTGGATTTTTTTATTTTTTGATGTTTTTTGGATTTTTTTGATTTTATGATGTTTTTGGATTTTCTGATGTTTTTGGATTTTCTGATTTTCTAATGTTTTTGGATTTTCTGATTTTTTTATGTTTTTGGATTTTTTGGATTTTTTGAAGACTTCAAGAATATACATGAATCTAATCCAATGAGAACATTCCCATAGTGTGATGCAATAGACTACTCTGATAAAGGAAGGACAAACTAACCTTGAGAATGGGCTAAGTAGTACTAGGAGGGATCATGATACAAACATAGGACAAAGCTATGATGCAGATGCAGACGGATGATGGATGGAGATATGAGATGTGATGGATGGATGGATGAAACAAATGAGTCATGGAGATCCTGGTGGATGGAACATGCTTATTTACACAAGGTGCATGCTTTCTAGGTTTTCTCCAAGGTACTTTCCCAAAGCACCATTGAAGTGGTTTTCACTAGAGGATGACTTTTTATCTTTGTTGCTTTTAATCTTTTTTCTAATTTTTTTTGGATTTTTATGTTTTTTTTTTTGTTATCACCAAGACGCCTATTTCCCAGGTTTTCATTAGGGTGACCATTTTTTTAGGACATTTTTTGATTCTTTTGTATTTTTTGGTTTTACACCTAGAAAGATTAGGCATAAAACTTTTTGAGATGGGAGTTATTCATGGGCTCTTGAAGAGGCTCACCTTCTAGTGTTGATAACTGATATTCCCTAACTTGTAACTTGTTATGATGACAAAGGGTCCCAACCAATTGGGTTCAAATGTGCCCTTGCTATCTAGATTTGGAACATTCCTCTGATTCTCCTTTAGTACAAGCTCTCTGACTTGGAAGACTCTACTCTCGATTTTCTTGTTGTAGCTCTATTTGAGTTGTTTTGGTAGACTTGTAAATGGTTTAAGGCATCCATACATCATTCATCTAGTAATTTTAGCTCATTCAGTCTTGACAACCGATATTCTTCATCTATGATGAGGTTTTGCAATGATATTCTCAGTGATGAGAGATTGATCTCGATGGCAAGTATGGCTTGTGATCCATAAACTAGGGAGAATGGGGTGGCACCTATTGTTGTGTGGATGCTGGTTCGATATGCCCATAGGGTAGGATTCAGTTGTAAATGCTAGTCATGTCTTGCATCATTAAGTGTTTTCTTGAGGATTTTTAGGATGGTCTTGTTGGTAGCTTCTACTTGGCCATTGCCTTGGGGATAATACAGAGTGGAAAAGTGATGTTGGATTTTGAATTTATGACA
This sequence comes from Sequoia sempervirens, assembly GCA_007258455.2. Lineage (NCBI taxonomy): Eukaryota > Viridiplantae > Streptophyta > Pinopsida > Cupressales > Cupressaceae > Sequoia > Sequoia sempervirens. The sequence goes on along the minus strand of VDFB02058242.1, from coordinate 468,088,793 downwards.
TAGGTTGGGAACATCTTGATTCTTGAAAGGTGCCCCATTATCTAGGATAATGGCTTGGGAAACACTGCAGTGGCATATTAAGTAGTTCAGGATGAACTTTGTTATCTTCTTTCTAGTAATGTAGGTCATGGGGATGGCTTCCACCCACTTTGTGAAATACTCAGTGGTGGTGATGATGAACTTATGTCTATTGGATGAGGTGGGGGTAATTTTTCCAACCAAATTGAGCCCCCGCTATGAAAAGGGCCAAGGTGTGATAATCAAGTGGAGCTCTCGAGCTAGTGCATTGATGAGATCTCCATGCTATTGACACTGAAAACACCTTTAGACATCGTCATGTTCTTCTCTTTCCATTGTAGGCCAATAGTACCCTATCCTCAACAGTTTCTTGGCCAAGGTCATGTCGCTCAAATGTGAACCAAAAATTTTGTTATGTAGCTTGGTTAAAGCAAAAAATACTTCCTCAACATTTAGGAAATGTAACAGGGTTCCTTCAATGCTTCTATAGTAAAGGATTTCTCTTAGGATGACAAAATAGGATGACTTTTTGAAAAAGGATCTTTTGAGGTTTAGGGTTATGTTAGTAAGGAAGACTCCTATTCTTAGATAAGTGTATATATCATGGTACCAAGGATCACTGGGACCAATGATTTTGCACACAAATTCAGACTCTGGTACCTCGAATGATGGTACGAGAAGTTGCTCTACAAAGAATTCTTATTTTGGGATGTTGTGCGAGATCTGTATGAGTGATGCTATTGTATCCATGGTGTTCGTTGCTTTATTATTTTCTCTTGGTAGCTACTCAAATGTGATATCAATGAAGAACTCCTTGAGATTTTCCACCAGTTTCTTGTACAGACTCAACTTGTTGTCCTTCATTTGGTACTCACTATTTACCTAGTTGATTGTGAGTTGTGAGTCTTTGTATACCTTAAGTGCCATGATCTGCTACTGCATTGTAATTCTCAGCCCTATGACAAGAGCCTCATATTATGCGATGTTATTTATGCACGGAAATGACAAATTTTATGATTTAGGCATATAATCCCCCTTTTGGGTGATGAAGAAGATTCTGGATCCTAACCCATGTTGCATGTAGGACCCATCAAAGTACATTTTCCAATGATCCAATACACTTAGGTTGAAGATTGATTCATCAGTGAACTCTAATACAAGTGGATTTTTTGCATATATGGGTGCTTCTACCATTTGATCTACAATTTCTTGTCCCTTGATAGCTTTGCATTCCACATACTCGATATCATGCTCTGTGAGGATCATAACCTATTTGTCTATCTACCCTATGAGCATGGATTTAGACAGTAGGTATTTAAGATGGTCAATTTTTGCAATGAGCTTGATCTGGTGTGCTAGCATGTAATATTTGAACTTATGAGGTATGAACACAACTGCTAGGAAAGCTTTTTCATTGGGTGTGTAGTTCAACTCCCGTCCCACCATTGTTCAGCTGATATAATAGATGGCTCTCTCTTTCTTGATTTCATCATGTTATGCTAGGAGAGCACCAAGAGCCCTTGTTGTTGCTGATATGTATAAGATCAAGGGTTTTCCTAGAATGGGTGGCATGAGGATTGGCAGTGTGAGTAAGTATTCCTTGATCTTGTTGAAGGCCTGGTCACATTTTTCATCCCATTTGTATGCTACCCCCTTGTGGAGTAGATGGGAATACAGTATTTTCTTGTCTGCTAGTTGCGCTATGAATCGACGAATGGACTGGAGTTTTCTTTATAGACCTCTTAGCTATTTCAATGTTTTTGTTGCTTCCATTTCAAGGATTTCTTTGACCTTGGCTAGATCTATCTCAATTCCTCTCATGGATACAATGTACCCTAGCAATTTTCTTGATTGTAACCCAAAGACACCTTTTTGGATTTAAGCAGACCTTTTACTTTTCAAGTCTATCAAAGATGGAATTCAACACCACTATGTGATCTCAACATTTTCTTGACTTGGCCAATATATCATCCACGTAATCCTCCATATTTTTGTGAATCATATCATGAAAGACTAGTTTCATGGCCCTTTGATAGGTTGATCCTACATTCTTTAGCCCAAATGGCATCATATTCCAGCATTAGGTCCCCCATGGACAAGTGAATGTCATCTTATGTTGGTCTTCCTTTTCTATCATGATCTGGTTGTATCCTGAGAATCCATCCCTTAAAGATAACATTTCATGTCCCGCTATCATATCTACGATCATGTCAATGTTTGGGAGAAGAAAGTCATCTTTGGGACATGCCTTGTTTAAATATTTGAAATCTGTTCAAATATGAATGCCCCTAGTGGGCTTTGAGATAGGTACAATATTGATGACCCACTCTGGATAATATATCGGCCATATGAATCCTACATCTAGGAGTTTATGTAATTCCATTTTGACCAACAATGCTATTTGGGGATGCATTTTCCTTAGCTTTTGTCTTATAGGCTTTGCTTTAGGAAATACAACCAGGTGGTGGACCTAAACCTCTGGATTGAGCCAAAGAATGTCAGCATAATTCCATGCAAATTTTAATTTCCTTTTTCTTAGGAATGCATCTAGGAGTTCCTATTCTTCTATTAAAAGAGACTCTGCATAGAATGTTATGTGTGGTGTCTCTTCTGATCCCAAGTTAACTGGATTGCATGTTTCTGCTAACATCGTTGAATTCTCCTTATAAATGGCACTGGGAGGAATATTGAATCCTTCATCCTCTAGCACCTCAGAGAGGTTTTCACCATCAGATACATCCTTTATTTTTACTATTTTTGAGTCAGAGAGTGCCATAGTGTGTTTTTCACTCAAAGACCTAGAGATTATTCTCAAGTTTTTACTTTTGTGACTAAAGAATTCAATCATTTCCCCATAATAAGCATATGTGTCTATTATGATGTCAAATCTAGCCTTATGATCTCTACATGGTATAGTATCCTGTAATCCCATGAATTCTAAGAGTGCCTCATCATTTTCAAATGTTTCTAGAACTGGTGGTCCTTGTTGGTTGTAATCGATGAGTTGGGGATAGACTAAATTTATTTCATGGGTTTTGTTGGTTGAATCAAAAGATAGGGTACTAATCATGATGAGAGAGGAATCTTCAAATAGCATAGGTAAATCAATAATGGCATCTTCCTCATCACCACTACTACAGACATTGGTTATGTCAAATGTAAAGTTTTCTATAACTCGACCTATGGATATTGGTAATCAAAGAGCAACTACGGATAGTTGAGGTGGAGTCTTAAATATTTTAACTGGGGGACTTCGGCCATGTATGGTCACCTTTGGAGGGGTACATCATAGGACAAGATTTCTCATGCACTTCTCAAGAATGAGTGGTACTAGGAGGCCATTGTTATTCTACCCAAGTTTCTTGTTTCTCTCATATCCCATACCAAGCATCATTTGCAGTCCCTTGCTACTTTCATCCATAGGAAGATCAGGTGTGGGCCTCTCATCTTGGTATAGCAAGCTTGATATGTCCCTTTCATCTACTACCTCTTAACTTAGGTCTCCCCAACTTTTGAATATGGAGGGATCTACTCTAAAGGTTTGGGATGATGTTTTAGCTGGCTAGGGTTGCCCGTGAGACCTAGGAGATTAAGGAAACTTTCCTACCATGAAAGTACCTTTCTTCATTTTATAATCCCCACACCTGTTTTCTTGGATAATGACTTTGATTTCAGATATATCAGGGATGGTTGGTGTCTTTGTCTCAAAAGTGGAGGCCAAAGTAGTTGGGTCTACATATGGGGTTGAAGGGCCTTCATCAGTCTTGGGGACTTGGGGGATTTTATAGTATTTTGCTTCCAAGTTTTTGCAGTAGGAAAAGGACTCAGGATCACTATAGATTGTGACCTCCTGGTTTTGATATGTGAATTTAACACACTGGTGGAAGGTAGATGCAACTGCTTGCATCATGTGAATCCACTGATACCCCAAGATAATTTTATAAGGTAAATCAAGGTCAAGGACCTGGTACGTGGTTTCCATAATGGCCAGCCCTACTTGAATATGGAGTTGGATAGTTCCCTAAGACACTCTTTCTTGATCATCATAAGCTCTGATTGTGACACCCTTTCCTTTTTCAATGGATTCCTCAAAGAATCCCAAATTATTTATGAGCTTGAGAAAACAAATGTTTAGACCTACACCCCCATCCACCATGACCCTTTTAACTTTTTTCTTATGAACTAGGACTTCAAGGTGGAGTGCACGATTGTGATATGGTTGGGTGGGAAAGTATTGATTGGAAAATGTGAGGATATTTGGAGTGATGATGTTTTTGACAATAGGTTGGAATTGTTCAGCATCAAGATCAACAGAGATAGTGGATGAAGCCAATGCCTCCTCAAGGATCTTTCTATGTACGAGTGCTATCTTCAGTAACTCCATGATGGAGATATGAGTAGGGGTTCTCTTCAACTAATCTAAGACATTGTAGCTAATAGGAATGGATCTTGTATTTGAGGTGGATTCTCTAGGTGGCTATGATGATCCAACAATGGTGACATTGCCACCATGTGTGTTGACTCCACAATCAACTTTGGCTATTCCATAATTAGCTTTGGCTCCCTTTATGTTTATAGTAGTGACCCATTCATCCAGGGATGCAACAACATGATCATACACATGGTTCACATTGGCATACTTTTTCTTTCCGTTGTTGTTCCCTTTGTTATGATCAAGCATTAGATTCGTGTAAATTTTTAAGTCTTAATTTCTAGCTAGTTGTTCCACATTTATGATCTTGTCGTCAATGAGGTCTTGGATCATAATTTTCAGCCTCATGCAACTAGTTGTTGTGTGCCCCTTTATTTTATGAAAATAGTAAAGGTGATTCTCATTGTACCATGGTGGTTTTACTTGGGGCTCTTGATAATTCTCATATGTGGGGATTTTGATGAGATTCTTGTTTACTAGTTTCTTCATGATAAATTCAATTGATTCCTCAAGGGCTGTCTATTTCCACTTGGGGGGATATTTTTTTCGTGGAGGTGGTCCCCCTTGATTATTCAGATTGTTGACTTGATTTTTTGATGGTTGTTGTGATACCACATTGGTTTGTGTGTTGTTTTGATTATTGTTTTGTGGTTGCTAGTATGATTGGGTGTTTTGTTTTGGAGGACTAATTATGACCTTGGCATCCACCACACAATCATTGGTGACATTTTTGTTTCTCACCCATGTGTGAGGTTCCTAATTGTAGCTAGTGGAAGGGTGGTTGTCTTTTTTCTCGGGATATGTGGGTCTCCCCCTTGTGCAATAAGGGATTGTTCGATATTGAGTGCCTTGGGGATCAAATGGTTGTATGTGGTGATGCACTACATCTTAAGATGGAATGCCAAGGTTTTCTCAAGATTGGAAATGATGGTGTAAAATTGTTGTTCATCAAGCATAGCCCATTTGCTCCTATTGGACTTGGATTACCATCGTCGTAGGAAGAAAATGATTCCCCCTTAGCTTGTTTAAGAGTAGACAGTTACTCTAGACTAACATCCATGCCAATGTTGAATGCATAATTTTTTAGGAATGCATCTATGATCTCTTGGAACTTTTTGATGCCAGGAGGAAGGTGAGAGAACCACTCCATGGTAGGACCAACAAAACTTTGAGGGAATAGCCACATTAGATAGGTATCGTCATATGCGACCTCCATGCAATGTACTTGGAGTTCCCTTATGTGATCTTCATGGTTTTCAAGCCCAAGATATTTGTCAAATTTAGGGATTTCAAACCCCTTTAGGAATGGTACCATTGTGAGGCTCCTATCAAATGGATAGGGACACAATTTGCTCAGTATCTTTGTCATTTTTGCTGATTGGAGATTGTATACTTGCTACGAGAGCAACTTGATATGTGCTATCACATCGTCTTGAGGATCAGGAGGTGGATTGAATGTGTTTTGAAGTGGTTGAGGTGTTTGAGTGATGGGTGGAGTGTTGGATGCGTTGGTGGCATTTTGTTGCAAGCTCTGCTACATGATCAAGGCTTGTTGATATGCTTGTATGTGTTGTTGTTCCAACAATGATTGTTGTTGGTCTTGTTGTTGTTGCACCAGCAACACTTGCTGGTGGTCTTGTTGTTGTTGGTTGTGTTGTTGCTATGCCAACAATGCTTATTTTTGGGCTAGTAATGTTGCTTCTTGTTGTGCTTGGTATTGTTGCAAGGCTTGTTGATATGCTTGTTGTTGGGCTTCTTGTAGTTGTGTCTAGTATTATGCTTGCACTTTCACTTGCTAGGCTTGATATTGGGCTTGGGATTGAGCCTATGCTTGAGCTTGAGTCTCTTGGGAAACTTGTGCAGCCTATGCAGCTTGAGCATCATGTGCAGCTTGTGTAGCTTGTTCTACTTGAGCTGCTCGTGTAGCTTGGGTGACTTGTTGTTGCAACAAATCTTGAGCTTGGGAAGCCTGTTGTGCTTGTTGTGTTGCTAATTGTGTTTGCACTTGTTGAGCAACTAGTTGTGCATCTTGTTGGCTCTGAATTTTTTTGGAGTGATTTTTGATAGGTGGCTTGTTGAGTTGCTTGCAACACAATGCTATATTGGTTAGTTTTGTTTGATCTTGGTGGTAGTGGTGGTGGCCGATTTGGAATGGTGTTTGTGATGAGATGTACCGTTGTATTGATGATAGGGATTTGTGTAGTGGATGGTGCGATTGATGTGCTTGGTTCTTGGGAGACCATGTTTTGAGATGCTTGGGAGGTGGTAGATGATGTGTTGATTGCTTGTGTTGTTTGGTTGGTTGCCACTTGTTGTTGCGATATTGTATGGCAAGATGGGAGGATTGGGTATGATATTTTGATTGATGATTAGGGGTTGTTTAGACTTTGATTGAATAGTGGTAAAGGAGGTAACCCCAAACCGAGAGGTGGTGTGGATGTTAGTGGAAAAGGTGGAAGTGATGGAAAAATGGGTGGTGTGTTCCCTTGGGGAAACGATGATGATGAGGGGTCAAACATGCCCCCTGGTCCAAATAATCCACCTTCTCCTTGTGAGGTCAAGGGGAAAGAGGTTTGTGTGTTGAGAGGAAATTATGGTGTTGTGTGAAAAGAGGATGGATTGGTGAGATCATGAAATTTGAGATTCAATGGGATGGATTGACCCAAGATAGTATTTACATCCAAATCTTGGTTGTTCACAAGGGGGTGTGATTGTAGTGCATGGAGCAATGAGCTTCCCTTGTTGACAATTGGATGAGTTGGAGAAATGGATGATGTGATCTGAGGGATGGATTGAGTGATTTTTTGAAATGGAGGTGTGAATGAGATTGGGGGCATGATCCCAAGAGGTTTCTCCACAAGTGTGCTCAAATCATATTTGGAAGGGAGTTTAGCCCATTCTTTTTCCAGTTCAAGCATGTATTGGGAGGGATTGAGCCTCATCATGGTATTGACAATTCAGTGAGTTTTAGGATTTTGGACCATCTCAATGATTTCATCTTGCATCATTCCCAAGGTATTATCAGTGATGTCCTGTACTTGACCTTCCTCTTGTTGATTTTGTGATGATAGAGGAAGATTGGTTAGGGGATTGCTTGATCCAATGGGATTCATTTCAGGAGTAGTTTCATTCAAGTCACTCAAAGTTGATGTTTCTTTGTTGGCTTCCATGTTCTTCTTGTGTTGTGATCTAGTTTGCACCATAAAATAGGGATCAATTTTCAAGAATGTGTGAGATGAATCTCAAATTCTTTAGATTGATCTAACTTTAGGCACAAAAGAGAAAATATAGGATTATTAAGGCTCAAAGTGTGATGATGAGATAAATGGAAGATGTATGATGTGAATGTTTGAACTTTTGAGAAATTTTGAAAGAGAGATACTAGACTTTGGGAATTTGGAGTTTTTATTTGATTTGGTTTTTCTCTTGACTTTAGCTTGATTGGATTTGATTTGGATAGTGAACTCATAAACTCTAAGAGTTTGGATGTTGTCCTAGAGTAGACTTGTACACAAGATGATAATTTGACTAAGTGTGTAAAGAAGGATTCATCTAGACACACCTAACCAAACAAGATGATTTTGGTTTGATTTGATTTTGGATTTTGGATAGTGAACTCATAGACCCCAAGATGTTGGATGTTATCAAGGGATAGACTTGTTCACAATGATTTAATAATTTGACTGGATATGTGAAGAAGAATGCATCTACACACATCTAATCAAACAAGATGATTTGGATTTTGATCTAGAGGATTTTCCACAAGCCTAGCATGAATTATTTTTTCAAGATTTTCAAGAGTTGTTGGTGAGATGATTTTTGATTTAATGTTTAAGGATGGATGAAGGTGATTGGTTTTGATCCTAAGATGAACCTAAAAAGACTCTTGTTTACAAAACCTCGATGTTGAAGAACATGCAATACTTCCTATGTGAGATACTCAAACCTTTGAAAGAGACTTGGATTTTGACAATAGTAAAATGATTAGAAATTTGGATCATTCCTTGATGCACGTTTGTAAAAATTGAAGGTCAATCTTTCTCTAAATTTCTAAAGCATAAACAACCATTTCTTGTGAGATTTTTTACTAAGACCCTTGGACTTTGGTTTTCAGATTTTGATCTTTCAAGAAATCATTTGGAAGAGAACATGTGTGGGGTTCAATTGTTTCTTAGCTTTTCTTAGTAAATTCCTTTTACCAAAAACACTCTCTTGATTATATTTTCAAACTAGATGTCTAATGTCCTAACTTCTTCTCATCTCACAAAGTGTTTTATATGGAAATCAAGTAAAAAGTTTCCTATTGTTGACTTTAGTGGGAAAATTGAGATGTAAATTCAAATGTTTAGAAGCATCTAAGGATAGAAACCCTAGGGTAAGCAATAACACTTGAATTTGGTCAAAATTATTTTCCCCTCTAAAGGGTTTGAAATTCAATGATTATGTTGAATTTTTTTTTTCCAATGTTTAAGATCCAAGAAAAGTGTTTTGATTCCAAGAACAGACACAACCCTATGGATATTGAGACAATATTTGTTGAATCCCTACTTGCATAAATCCAGCTATGCCTACTCTTAGTGGATGATTAGATTCTTGACCACACTGGCTCCCCTCCATGGCACACACTTCTTGGGTCAACCAAGCATCAATACCCATGAAACTCCCATGGCATACTTCTCATCTCTACTAAGAGCTATAAAAAAATGGGGCGGCTTCAAAATGACTGTTCTTGCACCAACAAATAGATTAAGGATTTGGGCCTTCTAAACAAGAGGTTTCATTATAGGCATTCCATTCATGGGGGATCATCCATATGGCAAGAGACCATTGCTACCCTTCTTGTTGAAACAATCCTCATGATACTTAAACTTTCCTCAAGTACCCACACTTATATATCGGTTGGAAGTCACTTGGCTTTAGCATGTTCCCAATTGGTTCATTCCCTTGGGTGATTAATTTTTCCCACAAGGCGGGCCCTCTAAGAATAAACAAAAGAAAGCAAACACATCCATAGTTTGATCGATCTTTGTTGAGAAACAAAGAGAGAACACACGTGATATATTCCACTCACACTTGCAAGTTTTGTCCAATTTTAAAAATCCAAATTGAAGTGTGGAGGTAATCACTTACACAACTTAATATCACAAAAATCCTTTTGATTCTCAAGATCACTGTGAGGCTTGAGAGAAGTACATACATCTTTTATATGATATTACTTTGGATAGGTGATTACAAAACATAGAGGCACATGTTCATTTTAACCTTTCAAAGCAAAAATTGGATTCTTTTTAAGCACCAAAAGGAAATGTGAGATTTGTTTGTTCAACTGCCAAGCCTAAAACAAAATCTAGTGAGTTTGTCTAAGATTATTTTTAACCCTTTTGCCTTATAATTTTTAAACCCAAATTGAAAATTAGTGAGTCCTAAAAGCATGAAAGATAGAAAATCCTTAGAAGAGGGATTATAATTTCTCCCCAAAGTGTTTAAAAACACTTGATACAATGAAATGATGGTTTCATAAAGAAAGATTTGTCTTCGTTTCCTCCCTTCAACTTTGATCAATCCAACATACAAAAACTGGTTAAAAACTATAGAAATAAAGGCCAAAAACCAGTTAGTAGATAAAAGCAACAAAAATAAAAAAGTAGATGTTGAAAATAATTGAAAAGAGCCTTTTACACAACTCCAGCAACACAATCTACAGAGGTGGTATAGTTTGAAGAGGTCAACGACACTGTATAGTGCCACTAAGACTAATAGTGGCACTCTTCAACAAAACCAATGAGTGTGATTGCGACACTATTTCAAACAAGTGGCACTGTTTGAAATTTAGAATCTCGATGATAGAAAAGTGGCCCAGTGTCACAGTTTGAAATTCAAATTTCTAGGCGGGAATGGCTTAGCGTCATGGTTTGGAGTTTGGTAGTGGCACTAAATGGTGTTTTTGGACTTCTATTGGAACAATTCCTCTGTCAGTTGTGTTCTCCTTCGGAGTTCCTTGGCAGGGCGTTACAATTTGCACCAACCATTCATATTTACTATTAAAATTGAATGTTCATTTCTACAAATTAAGTCTTATTGAATGCCATTGTTCACTTAAATAGTCTGTTTTATGTATATATAAAGTATACAACATGATAAACTTATTTCTTTATTTATCCCATGATGTGTTTGTGTATTGTGTTTTGTATAATTGTAGGTGAGCTACCCATATGCATAAAATTTATTAAGTTAATTCCTAATTAAAATGGAGATGGTTTTTATCTAGTTAATTTTATTTTTATTAATCTAAATTTGAATATTATTATTATCAGTTAAAATTTTATATTTATAAAATTAAAATATTGATATGAATTATTTGTTAAGGTGACTAATTACCCCTTTGTTATCTATTAAACTACTAAAAGGAGATGGCCAATTTTTTATTTGGATTTTATAATTTTGTAACAAAATCTTGAATGTTTAACACCTTTATTATACCTCTCTATATGTTTCTCTCTTTTGCATTACTTCTATAATCATTCTAGTTCAATGTTTTTCTTACCTTATGGACTTTTAAAAAATTTCATGTGCTTCATCTTCATCTATGGGTTTACAAAATTCCATGTTTGGTAATGTAGAGGATATATGAATATAAGTTTGAAAAGATGGGATGCAAGAATGCATGAGAAACATCAAATAGGTTTTGAAAATAAGAATAAAAAAGAGGCAAGGCTTTGGGTGGGAACCTCTTTAGTATACATTGTCAATGAAACTCTTGATATTTCAATGGAGAAAACAAGTTTAAAGAAATATCAAAAAATGGATAAAAAAATCACCAATAATTTTAATCCATTTTCTACAAGAAACAAATACTTGAGATACACTTTTTAAAGGAATGACACTAAATATTGAATTAAATGGTGTAGTAAGGTGATTGACTCTAAAGGGGTGTCTTGTGTATTAGGGATTTTATGGAACCCAAGTAAAGTGATGGTTAATATTATTTCATCAGGAGGATTTTGATGTACTAAGTTCCTTTCACAATCTCCTAGGGGATGCAACTGATTTTTTTCTTAAATATTTTTGGGTGCAACTTTTTCATTTATAAGTTGAGTGTATAAAATCAGGTTAAGTACCAAATATCTAGTGTTGAAGATAATCACTATTTTTGGGAATGGATTTAAGTGCAATTTACTACTGTAAGGGTAAATATGATGGTATTTCCTAACTATCTAGATCTTCCAAGGATTTTGATGATTTTATGCAAGTGATTGACTTTTTTGTCATAAAGCCTAAGAAGGGAGTATATATGCATTGAGTACTATGAGAAAAGGATTTAGCTAGATATAGATGAAAGGATGCATAGGTTATTGGTGTCATCTTCTTGGTTATTGAAAGAGTGGGATTCCTTTTCTCTATTCTTCTAGTGGTAGGGTCAAATCACTATTCTATTTAGCTAGAGACAAAGATTGTAGGTAGCATACTAGGTGCATTATTAGGTTTTAACTCACGTGGCTAGAGATTCTAAATTTTGTTAGACTTGTCATTGCACCAAAAGATTGACCTGTCAATGCCCGATACAAGCTTCAGTTAAGAACCATAGGAGGTGGTTAGACCATGTCACAAACCCAAGTGCTAGTGTTTCAAGGAAGACCAAGAGTCACACCTTGCAACAATCCCCCCCAAGAACAAGCATGGGGTTTGAACCTATGACCGGCTCTGATACCAATTGTTGGACTTGTCGTTGCACCAAAAGATCAACCTATCAATGCTTGATACAAGATTCGATTAAGAACCATAGGAGGTGGTTAGACCATTTCACAAACCCAAGTGCTAGTGCTTCAGGGAAGACCAATAGTCACACCTTGCAACAAATTTTCATATGATGGTGGAAGAATGGTGGGAAGAAAATAGAGTCTCATATAGTTACTTGGTATTTTTCCTCTATTAGAAAAGAAAAATGTTGAAACTAAAGTTGAGGAGAAATAAGCAATTATTGTAACCTAGAAACAACATATAAAACAAGTTAAGAACTTTAAGGTTTAATACATGATCTATTTCAAGTTGGAAAAGGAGTTGTTTCCTCATAAGACATTGTTAAAGAAGGAAGAAATGTATTAGCATTAAACAATAAAGGAAGAATGTAGTTTATCAAGGAACAAAAATACTAAAAAATTTCATGAGATTTGTCATAGGCTAGAAAGAAGGCTAATAATATATTCCTAGTAAAATAATTCAATGGGGGTATGTATAACAATACAAGTAGAAATTAGAAATAAGGTGATATAATATTTTAAAAAGTCCCTATCTTTAAATAGAAGTAAGTATTTAGAGGACAACTCCTTAAGGTGTATCCCTAAGCTTGTCTTGAAAGCTAAGAATCTAAGGTTAAAGGAGAATTTTTACTAGAAGAGGTGTACAATAATTTTTTTTATTAAATCATGATAGTTCATCAGGCTCAAATAGGAAACACTAGCTAGCTTTTTAAGGAAATTTGGTAATTGTCAAGGTAAGATTTTTTGGTGGCTAGTAATAAATCTCTTAGGACATGCAATGTGCTCAAGGATTTTAAGTTTATTTTTTGGGGTTTTGTATATTTAAAACCTATAACCTTATCCATAACATTAAATTAACATTTCTTTAAGGTAGTGACAACTAAAATTAAGATGCTTATGCAAAAATTAATCTCCAAGGAGCAAGTGGGTTTTGTTGAAGGTAGATAGATCTTGGATTATATAATTGTGTCCCATGAGATTTTTCATTCAATAAATAAATTGAAAGCTACTATTGCAGTGATTAAATTAGACATAGCTAAGAATTATAATAGAGTTAAATGGTCCTTTCTCAAGAAAATCATCTAGTTTTAGTGCAAGTGGATAAAATGGGTATTTATCTATGTGACTAAGCATAGTTTTCTATGTTAGTCAATATAGATCCTCATTAATTTTTCTCTAGAGGAATAAGGTAGGGAGATCATGTTGCTTCATAGTTGTTTAGCCTTAAGGTGAAATATTTTGGGAGACATATAAATAAGGAAATTGTGAAAGTAGAAGAATTCAAGGCTATATTTGTATGAGTGGGACAAGTTCAATGCCACATCTACAATTTTTGGATGAAATATCTCTCTTTGGTGTTCCCTTAACAAGGGAACTAAAGGATTTCTTACTTATTTTGAAATAAAATGCTAAATTTTCAAATATTGTGTCTCATGGATTGCGTACCTTGCATAAGCATACACCTTTTTGTATTGATATTCGAATGCAATTTTAAGAGGGTTCTTCTCTCCATAAGTGTCCAATAGCTAAGAAGCCTCTTTCCCTTGCTATTAATTAAATTGGATGATGTTTCTCTATTATTGCCCTCTTTGGAAGCACTCAATCTGATAGAATAAAAATTGAATTCAATCTAGTTCCCCTTTGGGTTTTTCACCTATATGATCAAGTTGTTCATGCCTAGACCACATTGAATCACATGGCACATATTCTAAGGATAGGTTTGATTTTATTCATTAATAACATATTCCAACTCAACATCTACATTTCTTATGCTATATTAAACCAGATGACATTGATATGATATAGTTGTTCTTGAAATAAATAAAAAATTGTATATGGAGCCCAGATTATTTTGAAAGTTTCTCCAACTATTAGAACAAATCAATTTGTGCATTTAATGGCCTCCTTAGTTGCATATTAGTTTCAAATTTTATCTGAGTATATACCTATTGTAGTTTCCTAAAAATTTATATCATTCACAACAAATTCACATTTCTTTAGACAACATCTCTTTTGTGGCATTCACAGCTCCAAAGATCACTGCATTTCATTGCATTTGTTTGAAAGTTTCTTAAACCGTGTCATCAAATCCATTTGGTACAGATACTACAATCAGTGCGTCATAGGAAATGGTATTTGTTCGAGTCTTTTTGTCTAACATATCTCGTGCCTTGTCTTTTCTTCAAATTTTTGCATTCATATATTTTAAGCACATCTTTTGAGGGGGTTCAAACTAGATCCCTTTTGAATAATACGATTATGAATTTCTTTTCCATGTTGCTAAATCGTGCCATGCACTGTCATTTCTTTGGAGAAAAATTTCAAATAGTTCCCATACTTTTTCTTTGTGCCCAAACTTTGCATGCAGGTCTATAGTCCAGGACTCATGCTTACTCCCATGGGTTTAAAATCGACCTCATAATTCCCATTCTAGCACTGTCAAATGCACTTTCTTGTGAGTTTTCAAAGAAATTTCAACATAACCATTCATGCGTCCTTTATTTAGTGCGTCCTCCTAGCTCAATTGAAAAGTTGAACTCTTAAGTAGTATTTATGCCTTAAGATTTTTAAGTAAACCTCATTTATTTTTATTTTAAATATTCATATTTCTTCAATGCATTCATCGCTAGCAACTTCAATATTGTCCAACTACCAAATCATTGCATCATTATAACAAATAGTTCTCATGCCTTGACTATGCTTATAATATATTTGTCTATTGGTATATCTATGTACTATGTTATAGAGAAAGCCTAATATTCTTGGGATAGAATCATTATAATCACCAAAATTTCTCTCATGAAGCATCATCACTCTCGCGCTGTCAAACATGGAATTTCAATATTGTTTCTACCTTTATCAATGAACTAAATAATAGAAAATATAACATTGTTCCTTTGATAATGCTCAATCAGTAATGTATAATATAATTCCCTTACTAAACCTTTTCTATTTCATTTATGGGTAAGTGCACAAAGATGGTTCACAAAAGGGGGGCTTAAGTGGCAACTTTTTTTTTTGAAATTAGGAAATACTGACCTTGGACGTGAAATTGAGGATAGTTACACTCAAAATTTTGAGATGGAAATGTAGACATGTAAAATTGACTTAACACTTATCACAAATTTAGAACATCTCGGAACGACCCTGAAATGAGTTGAAACAACTCTGAATCAATTCAGAACGTCTCAGAACGACCCTGAAATGACTCAAAACAACTCTGAATCAATTTAGAATGACTTGGAATGACCCCAAAATGACTCAGAACAACTCTGAATCACTCAGAACATCTTAGAATGACTCTGAAACAACTCTAAATCAACTTGAAATGTCTTGAAATGACTATGAAATGACTCAGAATAACTCTAAATCAAATCAAAATATCTCTGAATTAACTTGGAACAACTCGAAACATCTCTGAAATATCTCGAATCATCTCAAAATCATCCCACAACATCTCATAGCACATCAAACGCCATCAAATGACATTCAAAAACCTATTTCCTCTATTAATTAAATAATACATCATTATTTAATTAATTCACATTTCATCATTTCTCAAAAAATTAAATAAAAACTAGTTTATTTAATAAATTCCTAAGAACCCTAATTATATTATTAATCAAATAATACAATGTTATTTGAATAATTCACGTTTCATCATTTTGACCAATTAAATAAATTTCACTTATTTAATAAAGTCCTAATCTTATCTTATTTCATCCTGATTAGTCAAATGACACTAATTATTTGATTATGTCACTAATTCACCTTATTCCTCAAAATTGATTAAATTATTAAATCATAATTATTTAATTATCATACTTTCCTCCAAATCTGAATAATTAAATCAAACTATTCAAATTGGAAAAAATCAAAATCAAAATCAAAATTGGAATTAATTAAATTAATTAATATTCCTCACCCACTTTTTGATTGAGGAAATAATGGATTTCTAACTAAGCAATCAAAATCCTAACTCAACCCTAACTGATCAATCAATTGCTAACAAAGCAATCAAATTCCTAACTAGACAATCTATTTTTCAATCACCCTAATTGTGCAATCAACTTTGCACAATTTCCTCATGTCTAAATCCTCTCAACTCATTTTGACCATTGATCTAAATATCCTCCAATGTGATCTTGATCATCGATTCAAAATTTCTTTTTCTATAAAACAAACCTCTCCATTTGCAAATAAGGATGATAATTTCAACTTACCTTATGCAACGAAGTGTTGTCAAGATCACCATTGATAGAGCTTCATCATTTCTTCAAGAACAAGCATCAATCATCAAGCTTTTGCACCAAGAAATGGAGGCTTTGTAGTGATATGAACAATCCAACATCATGAAAATACATTTTTACATGGGATGGTAATCTCTTCTTTTTATTTGAAATCATTTTGTTAATCTTAGGATCTTACTTTCATTCAAATAGCTTAGAATTGTTCATTTCATGAGTGATGGAATAAGATAGATTACGTGTTTTTGAATTAGATCAGGTTATGATTTCAATCTCACATTTGATCTTGTATTTTGCATATTTTCCCAATGGATTCCTTCCCCCTCACACATTCTGGTATGCCCAGTGGGACCTAGGTCCTCCTCACTAACATTTTTTGAGCTAAGCTGCAAGTTATAGGGTTTTGGGAGCTTTCGGAGGCATTTCATGCACTGCCCAGCAAAATCTCACTTTTGACTGGAAATTTTTTTAAGCTTTTTCCATGGGAATGGCGCTTTTACACTAAAACCAGTGCATTTGCTAAAATAACCATGCTTTTTCTTTTTCTTTTGGGTTTGCATTATATGGAAAATTTAAGCTTTTTATAGAAATTCTGAGCTTTTGCAAAAAAAAATTCTAAGCTTTTGATCTTTTTTTTGAGCATTTGGTCTGGAAAACAAGCGCAAGGATCCTGCACTATTGTAATGAACTTGCTAAATGTTTTCTTGTTTTGTAGGAACTAATGAGTTTTATGTAGGATTTGAAACACATTGACTTATTTTATGCAGGGAAGATGATTGGTCCAAGTTGTTTTTAGATCCATAAGTATTTTTAATTAACTTAGGAACTTCATTTTGGTGCATTAAAATTAAAAAAAAACTCTCACATTTTTATTTTGGTGCTATCTAAAATGCAAAATTTTCAAAGCTTTCTAAGGTATGAATCTTCATTTTGGTGCTTAAAATTGAACAAAAAAATCATGTTTTGATTTTGGTGCTATCTAAAATGAACATTTCCAAAGCTTTCTAAGGTAGGAATCTTCATTTTGGTGCTTAAAAATGAACAAAACAACTCTCACACTTGATTTGGTGTTGTTAAAATAAACCTTTTAAAGCTTTCTAAAGTAAGAATTTTCTTTTGGTGCTCACAAAAAGAACATGAAACACTTCAAATTTGGGCTCTAAAAATGAACACATTTCATGTTTTCATAATTAGGAACCTTAAAATTTGGTGCATAAAAAGAGTACAAACATCTTTCAATTTGTTGACAAATGTTTGATTTACATTTTGTTGACCATTAATGACTAGGCCCGATTTTCTTAGAAACTCATCAACTTTTGGGCTTAAAATGAACAAAATATTTCTTGATTGTTTTCATACCATTTCTATCTTAACTACTTGATGTCCTCAACACTTCAATTGGTGCAAAGATAAAAGGAACATTTCATTTTTACTCACATATTCTTTGGGATAACACCGATTGAGGTGTTTAAAATCAATCAATTTATGATGAATTGCCTTTTGTGCATGCATTTAGTGGCAAACTGAAGTGTTTTGTCTTCTCCCCTTGCACCATTTTGGTGATCTTGGGTGAGCGCATAATAGTTTTGAGCTTTGCATTTTGTTTTAAATTTTACCTTAGAGAAGGGGCTTGCCTTGAGACACATCCCACACCGGAGAACTCATTGCAAGGTCTCGAAGCACATTTACTGGCGGGCTATATCAAAGGTTGTGAAATCATAAGAAAGTAGCTTCAAGTCATGCTAACAATAGACTACACCTAATCCCACACCTTATGTGGAATGGGAATGGTTAAATAGCCTTAGTGGCCAAGCAGGTGAGTGTCATATTTCCACATTTACAGTTACACTAAGAGCCAATTGTTTTAGAAGCCACCTTTTTATCCAAAACATTCTTTGAAAGTGGTGCATCAGAATTTACTTCTGAGAAGTTACTTTCCAAGTCCGACTACAGGCCTATGACATAAGTTGCATGCAAATCATGTCTTTGAAGCATGAGGTAAGCCCACCTAAGGGGATGGTTTCTCTCCACTAGGGTTATAATTGTTTGTTAATGTTAAAATTATCTAATTACATTCAAAAAAAAATGTGACATCAAATTTTTTGTTTGATTTAAAGAAAAAGAACACATGAAAAAAAACATTGAACCAGATGGTCAAATCACAAACCCTTTGAGATAGTGTATACTTGCAAAAAAAGCCTTATGTTTGCACTCCTTGAAACGATTTATCCTTAAAGGTTTTTGAACATTTCGGTTTTATTTTTAGGTTGCATTGATCAAAGTAAACACTTTGGTAACTATGGCTTGTGTTTTGATTTCAAAAATTGAGCTATAGAAATTCAGGTCACATAAAGTCCATGCTTTTGAGTTAGTATAGTTCTATTATATCATTTTCCATACTCAAGAACACAAAGGAAACAAGGACAAAGAGGTTACAAACTACCATTCCAACTCATAATATTTTTTCTAAACACTTAGGAGAAAAACAAACTGAAGTTGCTTATAAAGTCATTACTTGAACAAGATACTTGGAAAACCAAATTGGTCATAGAGTCTATCACTCATTATTCCCATACTACTTATTTGAAATCAAAATCCAACAAAACATTAGGATCATTCCTCCACTCAAAAAAGTCTATGATATCAATAGTTACTTGGAACTCATAGATAGTTCAAGTGTCTTTCCCACAACATATACTCTAGATCTGGAAGTGGAATATCGACCCTAGTTATTGATGGGAGGAAATTATGTCCCATTTTATGGCATATTTTATCCTATTTCATCTACCTTCATATCTATATCTAAGGGTTAATTTGAGGTATGTTAGATGTTAGCAAATCAACAATGCATATAAACCCAAAGAACTATGAAGTACATTGAAAACTAAAAGAAGAAACGTTTATACTAGATAATCATTGAAGCTTCCATGATTCCTCTTCATAGCACCTCCTAACTTGCTGCAAATATTTCCCTCAGATCGAACATATGAACAGTTTGAAAATAAAGATTAAGTCCTACACAAGCTTTGAAGGATTTAAATAAAACTATGGCTATGTCTATGACAATATGACTCTAAAATACCAGATAACTATAAGTGTTAATATGCCAGAATAACGCAATTCATGTGTCTAATCTAAAAATGTGAGCAAAATAGCATTTTATAGAAAATGCAATTCTAAATGGACGGATGAGATCAACTTTCAACAAAAACCTAAAATCAAAGGACAAGATTTAATCTAATAATCCCTAATCAGGGTTAGGGAAAAATCATTAGATGAGCGATCGAGATGTGATTTGAGAAAATCAAATAGGCAGTGGAGAATAAACAAGATAATTAATTAGAAAAATAAAGATTTTCAAAAATCAAGAAGATAAAGACTGCCTGATTTGTGAGATTCGAAAAATCAGGAAGATAAGAGTTGAATTGAAGATCAGATTTGAAAAATCAATAATTTGCTCAATTACTTGAATTTTGGAAGAATATAACCATTTTGAATTTGGATTTTGTGAGATAATAAATAATTGATTTTTAGATTATTTAGTAAAATGAACTGTCAGTCAATAATATGATATCATTTTAAACAATTAACTTATTTAAAATAAGAGAAATGTTAATTTTGACAATTAAATAATTAAAGATAATTATTTAATTTAGAAGATATGATTTAATAATTAAATAAAAGAATAAATTCATTTAATTATGAGAATTAGTGACATATTAAATAAATAAATGAAATTCATTTATTTAATAATCAAGAAGAAATAAATGAATAAAGATAATTAAATAAATTAAGAAATTTATTTAATTACTGGAAGACTTTGACAATTAATGACGTATTTAATAAATAAATAAAATTTATTTATTTAATAATCATGGAGAATATAATAGACATGAATTAATTAAACAATTGTAAATTATTTAATTAATAGTCGAATGTGGACGAAGGACATAATTAAATGTCATAATTATGCTAGGACGAAAGTGGTAAAAATAGAGCTTGCAGGCCTAGGTCATTTTTAAGTGTCTACATTTTTCCCCTCTTTGTCATAATGTAGCATGTCGAATTGTGACAAAGAAAATAAGTGAAAGCCATGCTCCAGTGAAGGTATAGAGTATCAATGCCCCCTCAGGAAATTTTTCAAATTTTGGGTCGGTGGCAAAAAAATATGGAAAGTGTCCTGATAAGTCAATTTGATGAGCAAAAAGACAATGACATAGATGGTTTCAGATTCTGACACATTTAAGGTAGCCAACGGGGTGGTCAAAGTTGGTCAAAAGAGCCTCTAATAATAACCTAGTTGAAAAATGCCATTTTGACTTTATAAATAGGTTGACAAAGGGGTAAAAGTCAATTCATTTTCACTATTCACATTGCAAATTCGAGAGCTCAGAGTGAAGAGGACTATTGTGAGGATGGTGATTCTAGTGACCGAGCATTGTGGCAAGATCATGCGGACCTACAGGCAGCTAGTGGGTTCAGAGCCAGTGGTATGTACCCCTAACCCCCTTTGTAATTTTCTCATTTTGTGTGTCAAAATTAGGGTTTTAGGGTCAACAACTAATGTGCTACGATGCATATGTGTGTGCATAAGCCACATTTGACTTCGTGTTCAATGCATTTGATGCGTCGTGACACAAGTGTAAGGGGTTTTTAGGGTAGGCCAAGAGTTTGCAATGCATTTGACAAAAACTAAGATACATTCGCCTTTTTGAGCGACGCATTCAAATGAAGCGACACATGTGTCATATATTGTGATGCAAGTGGTTTGATGCAACACAATTGAGGGACAGAATGACACAATCAACATATCATGCCGCCTTTCAATTACAAAATGATGCAACTATTGTTTCGTGATGCATTTGACTTTGACTTTGACTAGGGCTGATTATGATGCTTTTCAAATACAAAATGCTTTTTGATGATATTGAAAATTGTACAGAAGGTATTGATGCATTGTTTAGCTTTGTGCAGAGATAGCTAGCCCCCATATACATGCAAGAGAGTAGACCACCAACTTTTCAGTTTGTCGATCAGCTAACTCTACGAGAGTGATGACAATTGATGTCACTAGGTCTACTTTATGCTACCTATATGCTTGCTATTCGAGAAAATAGGGGACTATTGACTACATTATGTGAGTGATGGAATTCAGAGACATGCTCTTTCCACCTGCCGATGGGAGAGGTGATCGTTACACTAGAGGATGTTTACCACATTCTACATGTGCCGATCTAAGGAGAGCAGATCATCTATGACCCTCGCCATAGTCATCAAACTTTCACAGTGTACTATTAGGATGAGGGTGCAGGAATCGACATCCAGGGTTATGAGATCTACTAAGAGTTTATGGCAGAGCATTATTCTTGTTTTGATGCATTCCTGGTGACACTGATTGGATGGATACTGATTCTTGACTGTCACAGATGTGGGTTTCCTATTGGTTGGGGAGACATTATGGTAGGGATGAGGCAGGCTAGGACAATATATTCTTGGGGGCCCTGTTTGTTGGGCACACTCTACCACCAGCTTCATGAGGTTGCCTACAGGAGGGTAGAGAGAATTTCATGTGGCACCACCCTTCTGATGATCTGGGCCTGGGAGCACATAGCAATATTCTAACCACCTATTCAGAGACCATAGCTAGTCGAGGGGATGCCCTATGCATATTACTATGCCGGTGCTCTTCAGCAGACACGGATGGGGGAGATAGGTTGGTGGCAGAATCAGATTGATACTATGGTGTCATTCATCTGGAGACCATACAAAGGCTACTAGTAGTGGGATGATGAGGTCGACCATCTTAGCCTTTGTAGATAGTATCGCTACCTGATAGGGAGGATAGTGTAGATCCAGTTGATTATAGAGATGTATCTGCCGTAGCATGTCCTCAGAAAGTTTGGAGAGTAGCAAGGTGTACCTATAGGAACAACTGAGTATGCTCAGTCTTCCAGAGAGGCAAACACATAGACCAGTGCCATTGATAGATTTAGATGGGCCAACACCTATGGATAGGAGGTCAGTTATACCTCATGTGCCAAGAGTCAGGTGAGGGGGAAGAGATGGTGATAGAGGCAGAGGCTGGGGGAGGGATGGAGGTAGGGGGAGGGATGGAGGCCGGGGTGGAGGATGAGATGGGGGCAGGGACAGATGTTAGGGTGGAGATTATGGAAATGATGGGGATGATGGAGGAGATAGTCAGAGACGGAGGAGGGATGGGTAGAGATAGGGTAGGAGGGTGCAACCGTGCATGGCTAGAGTGGAACTAGATGTTATCCTAGAGGTGGCCAAGGAGGGGGAGAGAGAGGAGGAGTGACAGCCAAGGCCAGAGCAAGAGCCCAAGATGGAGGAGGAGAGATAGGAGGAGCCTATGGTGGAGGAGGAGAGATAGGAGGAGCCTACAACCGAGGAGTCTAGACTGGAGGCAGATATGGATGTGGATGTGGATGAGGGAGGTGGTGGAGAGGATGTTGTAGAGGATGATGATGACAATGATGATGCCATGGACAAGGCTGAGAGACTTCTGAGATGGAGGATGGTGGATGGAGAGGAGGAGATATTGTCTTCCTCTACATTGCCCCAGGATGCCACGACAGACCAAAGGGTGGCGGATCTTCAAAGGAGGTTAGATGAAAGTGTGGTAAAGGTGAGGGCACTATGGGTAGAGCTAGAGGTGGATCAAGTAGAGCGGGATCAGGTAGTGATCCACTAGCAGGATTTAGCATAGTGGTGTGTGGACTTTGTGGCATTATGCTCAGGACCTTCTGGGGACATTGCTCATGAGCTTGCTAAAGTGAGCACTAGGTATGGGTAGTATAGGATGCTATATGAGAAGGTAGTGCCTCTTGAGTGACGGGATCCTACATTTTCGTGGTCACAGATGAGGACAGGCAGTGGTCATAGATCATGGAGTGGGAGCAGCAGTAGGAGTCAAATGAGTGTAGGAGGGTCTACCTCGTCAGGGAACACATCAAGGCACAGGTCCCACCACTCTCACAGGCATACCTCGAGTCATCATTCGAGCCACAGTCATGGGTGTACTGGTTCAGAGCAGTGGTCAGCATAGAGGCAGCCACCAATGACAGATCTGTTAGCCTCTCAGAGTTAGGCTATAGTGTCATGATAGGTGTCTATTACCATGGAGATGATGCCATCAATGTCAGTTCCATTGGTTGCACAGATAGAGGTTGTTATAGGTCCACTCATTATCTCAGTGCCAGTCACGGATCCTTAGCCGCCACACTCTTCACCATGAGGGGATGATGATAGCCATTCCTAGGGGCATGTTTGCTACATATTTGTTTCTATGTTATGACACTTTATGTATAGACCATTGAGCCTGCGAGCTCCATTTTTGAGACACATGTTGACTCTATCCTATGACACTGTATATTTTTGTGAGATGATGCTATATGATGATGCATTTTTGATGTGGGTCACATGTGTGTTATGTGATGCTATTTGATTTATGCATTATGATATATGTAATGTGATGTTTTATGTATGATGTTGATTTACGATGTATGATAGTACTATTATATGTCTTGTCATGTATGTCCTATGATGCTTACTTATGATATGATGCCATGATGATGCAATGCTTATTTATATGTTATGTAAATTTTGTGATGATGATGATAATGATATGCATAATGTATTTATTTTGAATGGATGCCATATTTATGATAATGTTAATGCAATATGCAATGAAATGTATATGATTTAATGCTATGGATGATGTATGTATGGACCTAATGTAATGTTTTTATAATTATGTATGCACTTATTTTTTGTATGTCATAGGATATCCTCATGAGATGGATGAGAGAAGATGACCAGACCAAAGGAGATGCATGTTAGTTCCTAGACCAAATCCTTCAAAACTTTAGCATAGGACTTCAATTATTATTGCTCTTAATCATCATTGGGTAGATTGTTGTAATGGCCAACAAACACCATGATATGACATAGATCAAGGTGTGCAAGGTCGTACCATCACATGAGACAAGAAGTCACAAACAAGAATGATCATGACTCATACGAAGAGCGCAATTGCCCCAGTCTTTTGTCATAATCAACCACAACCAGAAAAAGACAAGAAGGGAAATTCATGAAACGTCGTTGCTTCTCTAAATCTTGTTTCCAGGACATCCTTGAGAAACTAGCAACGTGATTGCCAAAATACAAAAATAGAGCCATTATCATGATACATCATTGTGTTTCTAAATCCTAGAATCAGGACCTCACTGAGAAACTAGTAATCATGCATGTCAAAAGTCAAGACAAACGTCATGATACATCACTTATTCTATAAATAATGTTGTTGGGATCTTGCTAAAAAACTAGTAACATGATAAAATGCCAAAAGAGAAGTGCCAAGTGTTTTCCAAGTGTGTCTGGATGCTGAGTGTCTTAATGTCAAGATGTCAGGTTTGATGATGTCAAAATGCCAGGGTGTCAAGGTTTTGATGATGCCAAGATGATGAATGTTGAAGATTACCAAATTCAAGAAGGACACATCCTGAATAATGTTGATGTCGAGAGGATTGATCCCTAAATTTCAAAAGAGATCCCTCAAAATGCTAGGTGATAGAGATGGTGATGATGGCTAGGAAGGACACATCCTAAGGCATAAATGACAAAGTGTGTTCTTCAAAAGGACACATCTAAAGAATAATGATGTCAAGAGGAGTGATCCTTAGATGTCAAAAGGATCCCTCAAAATGTCAAATGACAGTGACGATGCTTAAGAAGGACACATCCTGAGGCATGAATGACAGAGGCTATTCTTCAGAAGGATACATTTGAAAGATGACCAAGAGTTGACAGTTTGACAGGTTATGATCATTTAACTTGTTTTGACCGACTTTGGGTTGTGTTGACCATATGTCATTTTTTTTTACATGCTGATGTGATTGTCATGTTTGCATAAATGTTGCCATAATTTGTTTTAGGAGGTTGTCCATTTGGGAATGATTCACTTTGACTTTAAGACATTTTGATATGCGTTCCATTGTAATGCTATGAACCCTAATGGACTGACCTAGTGCTGCCTTGGTGGCTAATTGACAAATGGCCTTGCCTACATCATACACTTAGAGACCTCGTAGTTCAACACGACCAATGACTTTATCTTGATGACCAAAGATTGAATCATGATTTTATTTTGAAAAACCTAAAAGGACTTACCTAAATGTCTTGGGGACTCAAAAATGAGTCTTACCTATGTAGCAAATGTGCAGAGACAACGTAGTTCGGACGAATGATGAAGACTAATTGATTGACATGACAAACTTGACAAGAGATGATTCTGTGTTTACGTTGTCTAGACATTGTGACCTTTTTGGGGTTTCTTTAGTATGTTTTTCAATTTTTATTTCAGGACGTTTTGCGATGTTTTTGGTCTTTTTTAGGACATTTTGTGATGTTTTTGGTCTTTTTCTAAGACTTTTTGCAATGTTTTTTGTCTTTTTTTAGGACTTTTTGCAATGTTTTTATCTTTTTTAGGACTTTTTGCAATGTTTTTGTCTTTTTTTAGGACTTCTTGCAATGTTTTGGATAGTGCATGATACCCACTATAGTCATATGATAAAACTTTTCCCCTGGTGAGGTCCAAGAGTTAGCCAATTTTTAAAGGACATGAAGAAGGGCTATGTGTGCAATACTAGATGGACAATATAAAGGACTTGATGTCAATCGTTTATCAACCATGAGTGGAAGGGTACGATGTCATGGTGAGTGTCATGATAGTGACAGGAAATGTGTTCCATCATAGGCCATAGGCAGATGAAGTAACAGTAGATGGATGAGAAATGATTGACTATGCATGGTGCTTGCTTGCTAGGTTTTCACCATGGTACTTATCCAAAGTGCCTGTTTGCCAGGTTTTCACTATTGGATGAATTATTTTTCTTTACTATTTTTGTCATTTTTCTTATTTTTTTTGGTGCTGCCAAGACACCTGTTTGCCAGGTTTTCATCAGGGCAACAATGTTTTTACCATTTTTTAATTTTTTTGTATTTTAAGGTTTTTAGCTCGATCTTCTAATGCTATGCATAGAACTTTGGAGTTGTAGACTATTGATAGGCTCTGTTAGTTGTTCACCATCTGGAGTAGCTAGTTGATACACTCTAGAACCAAAAAAAGATATGATGACGTAAGGACCCAACCAGTTTGGTTCAAACTTTCCCAGATTTTCCCTGTCAACCTAGTTCTTAGAGTTCTGCATGAGGACTAAGTCAGCAATTTCAAATTTCCTGACCATAAATTTATTATTGTAACTACGACAGAGACAATTATAATACACTTGTAGGTGGTTCAGGGAGTTTTTCCTTCTTTGCTCTAGCATCTCCAGCTCGTGTAGGCGCACATGTCTATACTCCTCATCATTAGTTAAACCCTTTAGGGAGACTCGTAGGGAAGGAATTTCAACCTCGATGGGCAAGATGGCCTCAGCTCCAAAGATCAGGGAAAAATGGGTGGCTCTTGTAGGTGTACGAATGTGAGTGTGGTAAGCCCATAGAGCAGGGTTGAGTTGAATATGCCAGTCATGACCAACATCATTGATAGTCTTTTTGAGCATTTAACAATGGTTTTATTTGATGCCTCAGCTTGACCATTTCCTTGTGGGTAATACAGAGAGGAAAAATGGTGTTGGATGTGAAATCACTCACATAACTCACAAACATCTTGGTTTTTAAACAGATGTCCATTGTCAGCGATGATGGATTGTGGAAGGCCATACCGGCAGATGATGTAGTTGAGAATGAATTTGGATATTTGTTTTCTAGTTATGTATGCCAAAGGGATGGCTTCGATCCACTTCATAAAATACTTAGTGGCGGTGATAATGAATTTATGGCCATTGGACGAGGTTGGATGGATCTTACCCACGCAGTCGAATCCCCATTGAGTGAAGGGCCAAGGAGAGGTGATCGGCCAAAGTTCCTATGTTAGAGCGTGGATCAAATCACTTTGAATTTGGCATTGGCGACAAGTCCTAACATATTCTAGTGCATCTTTTTCAATGGTTGGCCAATAGTACCCAAGTATCGTTATCTTCTTGGCCAAGGTAGGACCACTCGAATGAATCCTGCATATACCCTCATGTACTTTGCGTAAGGTTGTACATGCTTCATTAGTATTGATACATCTAAGGAGGGTGTCGTCAAAGCTACGGCGATAAAGGGTGTCACTGATGATGGTGTATCTTGCGGCTTTTCGAATGAAGGACTTCCTCTGGTTATTGGATAGGTTAGGTGGAAGGGTTTGAGACTTAAGGTAGTCATGGATGTCTTGATACCAGGGAGAGTCAGGACCAACAAGTTCGCAGACCATTTCTGACTCTAGAATGTCATAGGTAGTGACCAACAATTGTTCTATTAGGAATTCCAGCTAAGGCATATTTCTTGGAATGTCAAGGAGAGAGCCTATTGTAGCCATTGCATCTGCTGCCTTGTTCTGTGTTGGAATTTGTTCAAAATTTACCATATGAAAGTGCATTTGGAAACTATCAACCATCTATTTGTAAGGCATCAAATTCTCATCTTTTGTGTCCTAGTCATCATTTACTTGGTTGATGACTAACTGAGAATCCCCATAGACATGTAGTGTTCTAATTTTCCATTTTATTGCCATTCTAAGTCATATAACTAGTGTCTCATATTCTGCCACATTATTCGTGCATGGGAAAGCTATGCAAAAAGACTTAGGAATGGAGTCTCCTTGAGGTGTGATGAATAGGATTCCTACCCCTGAGCCATGATTTGTTTGTGATCTGTCAAAGTAGAGTCTCCATGGTGACTTAGGTTCCATATGGATCTGCCACTAAGGGATGATCACTTTGTAAAGGTGCATCCGCCAACTGGTCTGTTATGACTTGTCCTTTTATTTCCTTTCTTTCTACATATTGAATATCATATTCGCTTAGAATCATGACCCATTTTTCTAGACGTCCTATTAATGCTGCCCAACTTAACAAATATTTGAGGGGGTCAATCTTTGCTACTAATTACGTTTGATGGCTTAGCATGTAATGTCTTAGCTTTTGAGTTGCAAAGACCACAGCTAGAAAAGCCCGTTCAATTGATATGTAGTTCAATTCATACTCAACCAATGTCCGACTGATGTAATATATAGCTCTTTCTTTTTCTTCTTGGTCATTTTGTGCTAGCAATGCCTCTAGTGTTGAATTAGTGGCAGAGATGTATAGGATCAATAGTTTTCCATGAATGGGTGGCATGAGGACTGGCGGTGATAGTAAGTAGTCTTTTATTTGTTGAAAGGCTTCTTGGCATTTATCTATCCACACAAATGGCATACCTTTGCATAGAAGATATTGGAATGGGTGACACTTGTCAGCCAATTGTGCTATAAAGCACTAGATAGATTGCACCCTTCCTTGTAGGGTTTTGAGTTCACTGATTCCTCAAGGCGGAGGCATGTCTATTATGGCTTTGAATTTTGCTGGATCAACTTCAATGCCTCTTCGAGAAACTATGTATCCCAAGAGTTTACCTGATGTTACACCAAAGAAACATTTCTTAGGATTCAGTAAAACTTTGTATTCTTCTAGTCTCTTGAAAATTGTGTCAACACCTTCAGATGATCCTTTCTTGTTATTGATTTAGTCAAAAGGTCATCTACATAATCTTCCATTATTTTATGCATCATGTCATGAAAGATTCTGGTCATAGCCCTCTAATATGTGGCACCTATGTTTTTAAGACCAAATGGCATGACATTCCAACAATATGTACCCCAAGAGAAAGTGAATGTTGTTTTATGCTGGTCTTCAGGGGCGATACAAATTTGATTATAGTTAGAGAAACCGTCCATGAGGGATAGCATCTCATATCCTGCTATGAGGTCAACTATGATATCAATATTCAGTAAAGGAAAGTCATCTTTTGGGCATGCCTTATTTAGGTCTCTAAAATCTATGCAGACAGGGATCATACCATTTGGCTTTGTTACTGGCACTAGGTTAGATATCCATTTAGCATAATCAATAGATCGTATGAACCCAGTGTCTAGAAGTTTCTTCACTTCATCCTTGACCAATAGAGCGACCTGAGGATGCATTTTGCATAACTTCTATTTGAATGGTTTGGCATTAGGAAATAATGGCAGATGGTGCAGAACCAGTTCTGGGTCTAATCCTCACATGTCAACATAGGACCATGTGAAGTTGACTTTACGTTCTGCAAAGAATTTATGAAATTCTGGTCTCTCTTCTTCAGTCAAGGATGCAATGAAGAGGACCATTTTGGGATCTTTTGTAGTTGATATGTTGTCTTCTATGGTGTCCTCTATAAGTATAGCTTATTTCTCTTGTGTTATGGGAAGAAAGTCCAGTCCTCCATCTTTGGGAACCTCAGAGAGGTTTTCACCTACAGATACATCCTTTTTTTTACTTTTTTGTCATCAGAAGGTGCCTTTCAGTTTTCAGCTAAAGATGTTTCATTTTTTATTTTATTTTTATTTTTAATTTTGCAACTAGGTATGTCCTCATGTAATCCCATAAACTCTGCAATTGCCTCATCATTCTGAAAGGTTTCTAGGACTAGCAGGACTTGTTGGTCCCAATCAACTAGTTGAGGATAAACTAGGGAAATGCCATCATTAGCGTTGGTGAATTGAGGGGGGATGCAGAAATCATGCAGATGGATTCAATGATATTGTAGATGAAATTATCATCATCAAATTCCACATCAGACTCTATCCAATATTCCTCTTCACTTGTTTCATATTCATTGTCAAAGTAAGGGGTGAAGGACTTAGATTCATGGTTGTCAGTGTCATTTGGTAACTCATTTGGGTTAGACTGATGGGATTTAGATGGTGGGTCTTGTATGTCATGGGGAATGGTAATGGGACTGTAACTATTGGGTGGCCGATTGATTTTAAATGTTTGCTAAAATTTTTGGTCAGAGGTAAGCTCCCCTATTTTGAAAAACAAATCATCGAGGCAACAGTCACTTAAGGATCTTTGAGAGCCAAATTCCCACTCTTGGGAGTCAGTTTCGGTGAAGGTTTCCTTAGCAGTCTCAACACTTTTTGAAGCATACCCGTGCTCACTTGAAAGCCCAGTGGTATGTCGGTCGTCATTGTTGGGCGATCCAAACCCTAATCCAAGATACTTTGCTATTTTGAAAGGTTCTATGGGCTCTCTTCATCCAATTTTATTTTTGCCTAGGCCACTAGTGCCATCATAGCCCTTAGCTTTCATTATGTCATATCCCTTGCCATATTTCTTAACTAGTAATGGGGATAGTTCAACCATATCTTTATAGAGCCATCCTGTAATATCAGCTAGGTCCTCATTACTCATGTCTCCCCATTTTATGAAAACTATTTTTGGTGGAACTTTGAAAATTTCTTTGGGTTCCATTCTAAAACATGGCCAACCATAGACCTTCAAAGACTTGGGTATTGTTGTTATGCTATATGTTGTATGTAGTGTGAATTCTCCATAGCTGAGGTCCTAGATCTTGACAGTGGTCTCAGCTTTAGGGTTTGTGGAAGATGGTGGTGTTGTGGAATACGTGGACAGAGTGGATGTGGAAGATGATGCAAGTATGGATGGGTCAACGTATTTAGAAGAAGAGGAGCCAGGATCTCTTGGTTGATGGGAACTTGTTTTTTGGAAACACCCCTTAGGTTGGTACAATATTGAAAAGGGTTAGGGTCTCCATATATAGTGATTTATGTGCCATCAAATGGGAATTTTAAGCATTGGTGATATGTGGATTTAACTGCTTTTAAGGCATGAATCCAAGGGCGGCCGAGCAATATGTTGTAAGGTAATTCTAGATCCAGGACCTAGCAGGTTGTATCCACAATGACTGGTCCCACTCTGATAGAAAGATAAATAACACCTCGTGAAGAGCGCTTTTCATCATCATATGCTTTTATCACTATACTCTTTGTAGGGTCTACACATGCATCAGAAAATCCTAGAGCCTTAACCAATTTCAAGGAGCATATATTCAATCCTGCTTCGCCATCTACTAAAACTCTTCTAACCATGTGCTTATGGAAGAAAGTTTCAATGTGTAATGCATCATTATGGTTAGTCTTGAGTGAAGAGTAGTCTTGATCAGAAAAGGTGACATGGTGAGGCATAGTGAGGTATCCCACCATGGTATCAAATTGGTTGACATAAATATCCTTAGGGACTGACGACTCTTGCAATGTTTTATCTAGTATAGTCTTATGCATAGGAGAGATGCGAAGCAACTCAACTATATAAATTTGGGTGGGAGTTTTGCCAAGCTAGTCGATAAGGTTAAACTAACTCTTGGGTTGCCATTACTTTGTGGTCAAGGCGGGTTGTGATTGTTTAGAAGATGGACTAGGTATGGTGAGCTTAGGTTGCCTAATGGGAGGTGGACCAACTATGGTGACCTTTCCACTTCAAGTAGTAGCATTGCGTTGGGGTGCTCTCTTAACTGTGATGGTATTATCACATTCATTATTAGTTTGGATATTGTTTATAGTGGTTCCACCAGAATAGTCATATTTGGCATAGGCAAAATTGGCTTGGTTATTGTTTATCATTGGACCTAACATGGAAGCATTATTAGACCCATGGTCTTATAGTGGGTTCTTATGAATGGTATGATCTGAATTAGAGGAAAATTGTGGTCCACCTACCTTAATGATAAGATTCTTGATAAGGTCTTGTATCAGATTTTTTAGTTGTCGACATGAAGAGCTTTTATGTCTTTTTCCCAATGATAGTCGCAAAATGCATTATCGTCCCACCATGATGGTTTGAATTGTCCTGGGTCATATGGTTTTGTTTCTTGAAGTGTGATGACACCATTCTGAAGGAATTTCTTGAGGACTTCCTCAATGGGTTCACCCAAAGGAGTGTGTGTGACCCCTAGGGAATTGTCTCATCTGACGGTATTGTCCTTGATTATTTTGGCTGCTTTGGTTGTTTGGGGGGACATTGGTAGGGTTATCGATATCGTTATTGGTTTTTTTTTGGTTGAACCCATTTTAGAGCCAGTACAGGACCCATAGTGTTTGCAACCTTGGCATCCACAACACCGTCATTTGTAATGTGTTTATTTTTGACCCAGTACTTATCTTTGTCAGTGGAAGGATTTTCATTTGTGTTTTTAGGACCGTATCTTAGCTTTCCCATTGCAATAAGGGCTTTCTCATTCTGGACACCTTTTTCAACTAGGTCCATGAAGGTTGTGCAATAATGCACTTGCAATGCATATTTTAAGGGTCCTAGAAGTGTTTGAACGAACATGTCCACCTTTTCCTTTTTGGGTATGTCTATGTGGCAATGACTAGCTAGGCTTCTCCATTTTTGAAAGAATGGGATGAATGTTTCACCAGTATCCTCTTGTGTGAGATTGCATAAGCTAGTAATAGAGGTGTCCATGTCAATGTTGTATGCGTAATTTTTTATGAATTTGTGCTTAAGTTCATCCCATGTTTGGATTTCCTTTCGGGTGGAGAACCATTCAAGGGCAAGACCTGCAAGACTTTTAGAAAAGAGTCTCATCAAATATGTTTGTTCATAGGCGACATCCATATAGTTGGTTGCAAATTTGCGGACATGTTCGATGGGGTTTGTCTTTCTCTATATTTGGTAAAATTAGGTGATACATATCTTAGAGGAAATGGTGGCATATATAAGTTCATGTCGAAGGGTAATACAGATAGATCATATGACACTTCTGATTTTTTTCTGGATATCTGTATGTTTTCTATGGTCTTCTCTAGACCCATTAGCTTTGCTTGTAAGGAATCTATTATAGGGTCATTTGTGGTCCCATATGTTGGATTGATTGGTATGCCATAGGTCCCCATTTATTGTGCGTGGATGTTGGTGTATTGTTGAGGGATGGGTTGTTGTGACATGTATGATGTGTTTGGATTTGCGTGTTATTGGTATTGAAAGTTTGGATTGGGGGTATGTTGGTGAGTATGAATATGGGATGAGTATGTTGGGATGTGTCCCCTAGCCATTTGGGTCGATATTTGGGGAATATGGTGACCATGACCATTTTGGTGTGTGAATGATGCCATGGGCTGTGTTTTTTGACTACCTTGTCCAAATTATTGGGTTTGTACAAGGGGAATGTTCATATTTTGTCCTTGGGAGGTGATGGAATTTGACTGTATTGACGTGTTAACATTTTGTTGCTATCCTTGAATAAAAATATGTTGTTTACCTCCACCCAAAGGATTTTGTGAGATACCAATGAGAGGATATGACGAAGGTGTACTCATGGTACTAGATGTAGTTGCCAATGGAGGATTTGTATGGCTTGATGATGCCCCCATGGAATTTACTGTAGTGGTAAAGAGAGGATTGGAATAACTTACCCATGCTGCTAAGGAGCCAAAGGTGGTTCCAATTGATTGTGACGGTGTTATGGATATTGTGGGCATTTTGATGGATTGTGATCCTCCAATGGATGTATCGTTTATTGAATAGGAGTTATTTTGAATGTTGGAGGTAGCACTCATGGTTGTTGTAGCATCAAAAAAGGTATTTCTTGTGGTGCTTAGAGGTTGACCATTATTTGACATGTTATGTCTATTGTTGATGTTATTAGTAGGAGATGTCGATCTCAAGGTATCAATGTCAAATTCTTGAGGTAATTTGGCTCCTTGACTTAAAAGTATTGCCAAATATCTATCTCTATCATATAAGACCATTTGTTCGATAAAGTAGGCTTCCTTTGGATCTTGTGTTGCTATCTCTAGATTTTCCTCAAGTATTTTTCCATATTCATCCTTACGTAAGAATAGTTCAAAAGGGTTGTTTGATGAGGATGTTATGGTCATAAGAGGTTGAGTATGTGTGTTGTTGACTGGGTCATCAAATGTCCAATTTGGGTCATACATGTGATTGTTGACATTGGAAGTAGAGTCTTGTCCAAAGTTTTCCATTTTTCATTTTTGTCTTTGGAGTCTAGTTTCCACCATAAAATGAGATTGCTCAAATGAAAATGATGAGGATGACAACTAAGATGGTAATGTTGACTAAGGACTTAATATGATAAATGCAAGGTCTAGGTTCAAAATGATGACTAGGATGAATAATATTTTTGTATTTTTTTGGGAATAAAGTATGCAAGGTATAAACTAGAATGCAATTTGGAGAAAAGGATACCTAAACACTTCTAATCTCAATATTTGTTTCCGATTTCGATTACTAAAGGACTTGTTGAAAATGAAAAAATGACAAGGTAAAAATGACTAGTGAGTTTTCCTAACTAGACTATTGAGTTGGAAACTCTCACAAAAGGGACAATGACTGAAAAAGAGAATGATGATTAAGTCCAAGATAACCTAGTTTTGAAAGAAAGGACGTTGTAAGTTGTGTTGAGATTAACCTAATCCAAAGTATGCAGGAATGAAAACCTAGGGTGAAGCTAATGCCTAATATATGCAACTAAAATTTGAAAGATGAAGCCTATGATTATGAAGGAAAACTAATGGTTGAAATTTTTTGAGCAATTTCAAGGTTGGTTTATGATAAAATCCCTTTGGAAACAGTGTTTGAAAAAAGATTGACAGAGTTTGGACTCAGTTTGGAAAACATGTCATAACACATCAAAAATCATCAAATGACATTTGAAAACTCATTTCCTCTATTAATTAAATAATACAACATTATTTAATTAATTCACATTTCATCATTTCTCGACAAATTAAATAAAAACTAGTTTATTTAATAAATTCCTAAAAACCCTAATTCTACTATTAATCAAATAATACAACATTATTTGATTAATTCACGTTTCATCATTTTGACCAATTAAATAAATTTCATTTATTTAATAAAGTCATAATCTTATCTTATTTCATCCTGATTAGTCAAATGACAATAATTATTTGATTATGTCACTAATTCACCTTATTCCTCAAAATTGATTAAATTACTAAATCATAATAATTTAATTATCATACTTTCCTCCAAATTTGAATAATTAAATCAAAATCAAAATCAAAATTGGATTAATATTCCTCACCCACTTTTTGATTGAGGAAATAATGGATTGCTAACTAAGCAATCTATTTTGCTAACTAAGCAAATAAAATTCTAACTCAACCCTAATTGATCAATCAATTGCTAACTAAGCAGTCAAAATCCTAACTAGCCAATCTACTATTCAATCACCCTAATTGTGCAATCAACTTTGCACAATTTCCTCATGTCTAAATCCTCTCAACTCATTTTAACCATTGATCTCGATATCCTACAACGCAATCTTGACTGTTGATTCAAAATTGATTTTTCTATAAAAAAAACCTCTCCATTTGCAAATAAGGACGAGAATTTCAACTTACCTTATGCAAAGAAGTGTTGTCAAGATCACCATTGATAGAGCTTCATCATTTCTTCAAGAACAAGCATCGATCATCAAGCTTTTACACCAAGTAATGGAGGCTTTGCAGTCATACAAACAATCCAACATCATGAAAATACACTCCAACATGGGATGGTAATCTCTTCTTGTTATTTGAATTCATTTTGTTAATCTTAGGATCTTACTTTCATTCAAATAGCTTAGAATTGTTCATTTCATGAGTGATGGAATAAGATAGATTAAGTGTTTTTGAATTAGACTAGTTTATGATTTCAATCTCGCATTTGATCTTGTCTTTTGCATATTTTACCAATGGATTCCTTCCTCCTCACACATTCAGGCACGCCCAATGGGACCAAGGTCCTCCTCACTAACATTTTTTGAGCTAAGCTGCAAGTTGCAGGGTTTTGGGAGCTTTCAGAGGCATTTCATGGACTGCCCAACAAAAGTTCGCTTTTGACTAGAAATTTTTTTGAGCTTTTTCTAGAAGATCCATGCCTTTTCCATGGGAATGGCGCTTTTTCACTAAAACCAGTGTCTTTGCTAAAATAACCATGATTTGTCTTTTTCTTTTGGGTTTGCATTGTACGGAAAATCTAAGCTTTTTCTAGAAATTCTGAGCTTTTGCAAAAAAAAAATTCTGAGATTTTGATATTTTTTTTGAGCATTCGCTCTAGAAAAAAAATGCATGGATCTTGAACTATTGTAATGAACTTGCTAAATGTTTTCTTGTTTTGTAGGAACTAATGAGTTTTATCCAGGATTTGAAACACATTGACTTATTTTATGCAGGGAAGATCATCGGTCCAAGTTGTTTTTAGATCCATAAGTATTTTTAATTAACTTAGGAACTTCATTTTGGTGCATTAAAATTAACAAACAACTCTCACCTTTTTAGCTTGGTGCTATCTAAAATGAAAATTTTCAAAGCTTTCTAAGGTAGAAATCTTCATTTTGGTGCTTAAAATTGAACAAAAAATCTCTCATGTTTTGATTTTGGTGCTATCTAAAATGAACATTTTCAAAGCTTTCTAAGGTAGGAATCTTCATTTTGGTGCTTAAAAATGAACAAAACAACTCTCACACTTGATTTGTTGTTGTTAAAATAAACCTTTTGAATCTTTCTAAAGTAGTAATTTCCTTTTTGGTGCTCATAAAAAGAACATGAAACACTTCAAATTTGGGCTCTAAATATGAACACATTTCATGTTTTCATAATTAGCAACCTTTAAATTTGGTGCATATAAAAAAGAGCACAAACGTCTTTCAATTTGTTGACAAACGTTTGATTTACATTTTGTTGACCATTAATGACTAGGCCTAATTTTCTTAGAAACACTTCAACTTTTGGGCTTAAAATGAACAAAATATTTCTTGATTGTTTTCACACCATTTCTATCTTAACTACTTGATGTCCTCAACACTTCAATTTGTGCAAAGATAAAAGGAACATTTCATTTTTACTCACATATTCTTGGGGATAACGCCGCTTGAGGTGTTTAAAATCAATCAATTTGTGATGAATTGTCTTTTGTGCATGCATTGAGTGGCAAGCTGAAGTGTTTTGTCTTCTCCCCTTGCACCATTTTGGTGATCTTGGGTGAGCGAAGAACATTTTTGAGCTTTGAATTTTGTTTTAAATTTTACCTTAGAGAGGGGGCTTTCCTTGAGACACATCCCACACCGGAGAACTCATTGCAAGGTCTTGAAGCACGTTTACTGGCGGGCTATATAAATGGTTGTCAAGTCATAAGAAATTAGCTTCAAGTCATGTTGACAATAGATTGCACCTAATCCCACACCTTAAGTGGAATGGTAATGGTTAAAGAGACTTAAGTGGCCAAGCAGGTGAATGTCATATTTTCGCATTCACAGTTACACTAAGAGCCAATTGTTTTAGAAGCCACCTTTTTATCCAAAACATTCTTTGAAAGTGGTGCATCAAGATTTACTTCTAAGAAGTTACTTTCCAAGTCTGACTACAGGCCTGTGCCATAATTCACATGTAAAATCATGTCTTCGGAGTGTGAGGCAGGATCACGTAAGGGGATGGTTTCTCTCCACTAGGGTTATAATTGTTTGTTAATATTAAAATTATCTAATTACATTCAAAAAAAATTGTGACATCAAATTTTGTGTTTGATTTAAAGAAAAAGAACATATGAAAAAAAACATTGAACCAGATGGTCAAATCACAAACCCTTTGAGATAGTGTATACTTGCAAAAAAAAGCCTTATGTTTGCACTCCTTGAAATGATTTATCCTTAAAGGTTTTTGAACATTTCGATTTTATTTTCAGGTTGCATTGATCAAAGTTAACACTTTGGTAACTATGGCTTGGGTGTTGTGATTTCACAACTTGAGCTATAGACATTCAGGTCACATAAAGTCCATGCTTTTGAGTCAGTATAGTTCTATTATATCATTTTCCATACCCAAGAACACAAAGGAAACAAGCACAAAGAGGTTACAAACTACCATTCCAACTCATAATATTTTTGCTAAACACTTAGGAGAAAAACAAACTGAAGTTGCTTATAAAGTCATTACTTGAACAAGATACTTAGAAAACAAAATTGGTCATAGAGTCTATCACTCATTATTCCCATACTGCTTATTTGAAATCAAAATCCAACAAAACATTAGGATCATTCTTCCACTCAAAAAAGTCTATGATATCAACAATTACTTGGAACTCATAGATAGTTCAAGTGTCTTTCCCACAACATATACTCTAGATCAGAAAGTGGAATATCGACTCTAGTTCTTGATGGAAGCCAATTATGTCCCATTTTATGGCATATTTTATCCTATTTCATCTACCTTCATATCTATATCTAAGGGTTAATTTTAGGTATGTTAGATGTTAGCAAATCAACAATGCATATAAACCCAAAGAACTATGAAGTACATTGAAAACTAAAAGAAGAAACATTTATACCAAATAATCGTTGAAGCTTCCATGATTCCTCTTCGTAGCACCTCCTAACTTGCTACAAATATTGCCCTCAGATCAAATGTATGAGCAATTTGAAAATAAAGATTAAGTCCTACACAATCTTTGAAGGACTTAAATAAAACCATGCCTATGCCTATGACAATATGACTCTAAAATACCAAATAAATCTAAGTATTAATATGCCAGAATAACGCAATTCATGTGTCTAATCTAAAAATGTGAGAAAAATAGCATTTTATAGAAAATGCAATTCTAAATGGATGGACGAGATCAACTTTCGATAGAAACCTAAAATCAGAGGACAAGATTTAATCTAATAATCCCTAATCAATGTTAGGGAAAAATCATTAAATGAACGATCGATATGTGATTTGAGAAAATCAAATCGGTAGTGGAGAATAAATGAGATAATTAATTAGAAAAATAAATATTTTCAAAAATCAAGAAGATAAAGACTGCCTGATTTGTGAGATTCAAAAAATCAGGAAGATAAGAGTTGAACTGAAGATCAGATTTGAAAAATCAATAATTGGCTCACTTACTTGATTTTTGGAAGAATATTACCATTTTGAATATGGATTTTGTGAGATAATAAATAATCGATTTTCAGATTATTTACTAAAATGAACTGTTAGTCAATAATATGATATCATTTTATATAATTAACTTATTTAAAATGAGAGAAATGTTAGTTTTGACAATTAAATAATTAAAGATAATTATTTAATTTAGAAGATATGATTTAATAATTAAATAAAATAATAAATTCATTTAATTATGAGAATTAGTGACATTAAATAAATAAATGAATTTTTTTTATTTAATAATCAGAAGAAATAAATGAAGAAAGATAATTAAATAAATTAAGAAATTTATTTAATTAGGGGAAGACTTAGACAATTAATGACATATTTAATAAATAAATAAAATTTATTTATTTAATAATCATGAAGAATACAATAGACATGAATTAATTAAACAATTGTAAATTATTTAATTAATAGTCAAATATGGACGAAGGACATAATTAAATGTCACAATTATGCTAGGACGAAAGTGGTAAAAATAGAGCTTGCAGGCATAGGTCATTTTTAAGTGTCTACAATATCCACTTCCACATTCCATTTTCGTTCCATATCATACTATTTCACCATTTTATGTTACATATGATTAAATATATATAAGTGGTATTAAATATAGTTTTGGATAAAATATGGAAATTAATGGTTGTTTGTCTTTACTAATAAGCATTGTGATTTTCAGAATTGGGAAATAAAGCTTGCAACATGCATATCAAAAGAACTTCCTATCACCTTTTATGCAAAATATCTTCCTGTCACTTTTTGGTCAAGAACTTCTATTTATCAGTTTTTTCCAACAACTTGTTAAAGATGATGTCAGCCTCCAAGGTGGCATTAGTTACCTCCATGGTGTTGACTATGTACCAAATTTGAATAAGCACAAGAACCCATGAGATTGTTGGTAAATAAATATGAAGGGACATGCAATTACTAGCTATGTAAAGGAAACCACGAACTTTCTATTTTTACTATCTGTTATAATTAAACAATGTTTAGTTTATAGCCAGCAAAAAAAATGGCACAAAGTACACTTAGCCAAGATTCTACATGCACCATTCTATAAACTAATTGAAATGGAAGGAAACCCGTGGTGGAAGACATGCTTGCTAGCTCACAAAAATAAAGATATTCCCATATCTTATATTTTCTCGCTGTTATAACAACATTGTTTTAATATGTGGATTAGCGACTCATATCTTTGTCTCTTCTAAGTTTGTTGGTCGCAGGCCAAAATAAACTTAATCTTTTATGTAGTTCATTGTTCCAAACAACTCATATATAGGTTAGCATATTGTAAAGGAGCAGATAGACAATAGACTTTGACAACAAACTTTTGCAGTAGATTTCTATATAAATTTTTTGATAAATAAAACAACGTTTATTCTAAGCAAGGAAACATAGGAAAGCTTTCATTTTATCCACCGTGCAAACTAGGAGCAAGGGCCCACTCCTTAGGGAAGCTCGGTGATGTTTTATTTTTTATATTTCATTTGCTTTTGATTTGGTTTGGTTAACATAGACATTATTTCCTTTTGACTACGTGATTTCAATTTTACCACAGTTTGGATAAAGAATATATGATATGGGTTATTTTTCTATTGTAAGCTACTATTGTTATCATTGCAAACTACTGTTGTTATTTTTGCAATCATTGTGTTATTGCCATAGATTTATCACAGCTCCTGTCACTTCTATCAAAGAATAGAGTAGAACATAAATATAAGTTTGAACCAGATCTTCATTATAGGTGTTCCTTTGTGTTTTCTAGCTACATTTCATCCCCACTTAATTCGTTGCTTTCCTCCCTTTAGGTATACTACCACAACACCTCTCACAAGATTATGATCCCTGGATTGACATGTATAGACCAAACTAAAATTCATTATAAAGAATTAAATATTTCTTATTCCTTATCCTAGTTTTGGCCTATTAGTTCTTCAACATTTTGATTTTTGAAATAGTAGCTACATTCCAAAACAACACTCAAACTTTAGGGTTTTTGAGTTTCATAACAGATCACCCCATACCACCACACCTAATGACCATTTGGTGACCTAGAGATCCCATTCAACAACTAGGCCTTGTAGCACCTATTATTCAACCTATCCTTACACACATTGAAAGTGCCCAAACCGACATCATTAGCAATTTGAGAACATTC
The DNA here is from genome assembly GCA_007258455.2 of Sequoia sempervirens. Lineage (NCBI taxonomy): Eukaryota > Viridiplantae > Streptophyta > Pinopsida > Cupressales > Cupressaceae > Sequoia > Sequoia sempervirens. Next base: position 468,047,287 of record VDFB02058242.1, on the reverse strand, counting down.
ATTTTCGAGAAAAATGAAACACCCCATCAATTTCTCACAGCATCCATCATCTTGAATGAAGAAGAAGAAAAGGAAAACATAGCAGTAGGAAGACCCATATTACTACCTCATTCCTAGAAATAGGTATTGAGTAACCTTATAATAGGGTATTAGACACCATAAACCACAACATCCTCATACCTTATGACCATTTGGTGACCCACAACTCTCATTCAACAACCAGGGCTAGCTGCACCAATCTTTCAGCCAAGTAACACACATATTGAAGGTGCCCAAATTGACATCATCAACATTTTGAGGACATTTATTTTTGAGAAAAATGAAACACTAGGCCAATTTCTCACTGTATCCATTGTCTTAGATGAAGAAGAAGAGAAAGCAGACATAGCAACTGAGAGACCCGTATTACCACTCCCCACTTGGCAATAAACATCCTTATTCATCCATGATTTCACATAGAGTTAGGATACCTAAAGTAAATACTATAAGTCATTATTCTCGACTTAGGCATCTTAAACAAAATGCTCTCAAGAAACACCTTGTAGCACTACACAAAAATAGAAACAAACTAGTGGAAAATTTTTATAGATGTGCTTCCAAAAATAATCCAAATTTGTACATGTTCTTTTTTGGCCAAAACCTAGGTCTTTTCCATGATACTAAAATTCTCTAGAGAGGTAAACCAGATTCACATAACTAAATCTACCCTCTTATTTAGGTCAACATTGGATTTGAAAACTTTAGACGTATAGCATCATTTTTTCTTCTTATTTATGACAACCACGCGGTCACAACATAGAAACAAGATGGAAGCAAAAAAAACCAACAATAGCATCCCACCAACCAATTCCATACATAATGAAAGTAGTCCTTAGGGTTATAGGTTAGATGATCTTGAAATTCCACAAAAGAGGCCTATGTATAGAAGTACTTTCAATGAAGAGGAACTAAACCGCAAACAAAAGCAGGTAATTGAACAAAACAACCAGGACCCAAAAAAATTAGTTATAGAAGAGGTAGACACAGAGGAGGAAATAAACAAGGATGAACTATTCAAACATTCCAACAACCCCAAGGTTCTTAAAGTAATGGACAGGTTGTTGAGAAATGACCCAAGCTCCTATTTCTTTAAGTTAGCACAAAGTGGTGCTAAACTACCAATAGATTTCAACATAGAAGCTCTCAATGATGCCAACCTTATGCCCCTAGGGGATAACTTGATTATAATAGAACTTCTAGAAATCCCAAACATGCTACCTATGTTCTCACAAAATGATGGTCAACCCAAATAGAACCCTTTATTTAGAAGACCAACTTAGGTTGAACAAGAAGCAGTAGCACAACTGTATCAAGGATGACCATCACAATATCAACCACCAAAAAAAAATCCTCCTCCCAGATAGTATATACCTTAGAATACCTCAAACATTGACCCATCTCAGCACATTCAATACCTTCAATAGGGCGGAACATAGGGTCCCCCTCCTAATGGTCAATACCTTCAACAGGCTGGAACACAAGGTCCCCCTCCAAACAATCAGTATCACCAACAAGGTAGACCATATGGTCCCCTTCTAAACCAATAATACTAGAAACAAGGTGTGCCATAGAGCACCCTTCCCTAGTCATCCTACCAACAAGGTGTCCCGATAATGCATCAATAGGGTAATCTTTAGTTTAGTACTATCCAACAACAAGGTGTGCTACAGAGCACCCTTCCCCAATCATCCTACCAACAAGGTTTCCCACTAACACATCAATAGGGTAACCTTCAGTTTAGTCCTACCCAGAAGTAAGGTGTTTCATAAAGCACCCTACCAATAAAGTGTCCCAATAACACATCAACAGGGTAACCTTCAATTTAGTCTTTCGTGCAGGACCACCTACACCACAACATCTATTTTGGATCATTTGAATGCCTAGTAGGTTAATGCTAGTATTTTTTGAGTCTTTTTTCATGAATAAGGTCTAAAAAGACCAATCATAATGTAAATGGAGGGATTTTGTATCCTTTAAGGATGGAATGTTAAGTTTGTACTTGAAGAGTCCTTGTAGCCTTTGAAGGAAAAATATGTAAAATGTAATTGGGAATACAAGAACAGAGTCTAGGAGTCATATTGGGGGTAAAATAAAGGTGTCCAAATAGGTTCTTGGTGTCTTGAACAAAAATTTTCCATAATAGTGTCATTTAGCAATTACTTGTCAATAATAGTGCTTTTAAGCCAAAAGAAAGTTAAGGTGGTTACAAGGTGGTTGTGGGTGTTGGGGAAGATTGTCATGAATTCAAAGTGTTTAAAGGCCTTTGAAAGGAATGAGGGATGTTGATGATTCAATTGTGGTGGAAATTTCTTTCAAATAAAGCAACTATTCTCTGTTTTACTTACTATTTTCTTTTATTTTCCTTGATTTTCTATGTTTTCCAACATTGTACAGGTCGTACAAGAATATTGATGATTTAAAAACCTTGTGATTCCTATAGGAGATGGAACTACCAGGCTTATGAATCTATACTAAAGTCTAAATCATAAACTTGTGTAGTTCTTTGTTGTTATTTTGTAATCTGCCTGTGCAGAATAGTGAAGCACTGTTTGAAGTTTTAGTATGTTCTAGGCCTTCCCCACTTATTGTTATGGCATGTTGTTCAATGGGGAGGCATGGAGATATATTATGATAAGTTTCTTTGTGTTTTGGAATGGAAATAAAGTAGGTTACAGCCTATAGGATGCCACCACAGTTAGAAATAAGGCCCTATTCATATAAGAATGGTTAGGACAGTAATGTGTTTTGTTTATTTGGTTGTTGGAATTTACTAGAAAATGGTGTGAAACACCTATCCAGACCTAAAAAAGTGATTTGATATCTTGATTGGGCTTGGAAGGCCTTAGAAGGTTGAAAACCTAAAAACCCTAAGTATTTGGAAGGAAATTGAGGGTTTTGAAGAATGATGGCCTAGAGGTTGAGTACTTTTCTAAAACCTATGGAATTGGGAGTTTTATGACATTTTTGATGAATTTCCAAGAGTTTGTGGGGTTAGAAGAAGTTTAAAGAGAACTTTGTAAAATAGTGCTAATTTTGTAGCCTTTTTGTAGGGCAGTTTGAAGGTTCTCTAAGAAGTTTCAAAGAAACCTTGTATGTTTGGCTTGGGAATGGTGTTGGGGGTCTAATTAGATACTAGATTGATGATGAGATGGTCCTTGAGAGGCATTCAATAAAATATAATCCAAATTGTTGAGTTTTGAAGCCTTTTAACCTTGTTGATAATTGATCGAAGATGGTAGAGTGTGTTATCAAAGGTTGTTGTTTTACTAAAATCTGATTTGTTTGAGTCTTCTCCACCTTGAATCTGCATCAGTCTTTCCCATCAACAAGGTGTGCCATAGAACACCCTTCCCTATTCATCCTACCAACAAGGTGTCTCAATAACCCATCAATAAGGTAACCTTCATTTTAGTCCTACTCAACAACAAGGTCTGCCACAGAGCACCCTTCCTCAGCCATCCTACCAACAAGATGTCCCAATAACACATCAAAAGGGTAACCTTCCATACACTTCAACTCAACAATAGGGAGCTAACCCTCCTTACACCCAGTAAGGATCTAACCCCATATACACCCAAAATAGTTACCAAGGTCTTATACACCCACAATATCTGATATACGACCCAAACATGGTGAGACAACAAGGCTATTATACACAAAACTCACAAATAGACATACCAAAAATGGATATGGAAATGAAGCTAGAGGTCGTTATCAAATGGGTAGCAGGAAATGAAAAGAAAAATTATACTATCCAAGAAATATGCCCATTCTCGTTTGATCAATCTATCACTACAATACCCTTTTCTAAGAATTTTGAAATACTTAGGTTTGACAAAAAATATAAAGGAATAGGGGAGATCCAATAGAGCATATATAGATTTCTCGATATCATGCATGGAAGTATGACATAATAACTCATATCTAATGAGACTATTTCCACGCAGTCTTATAGGTCATGCTATGGAATGGTTCACCTGTTTGATGCTAGTAGTCAAAAACTTTGATGAATTGTCTAACAAGTTCATAACTCACTTCTCTTTTAACATTGAGTGAGATGTCACCATTACCAGCTTATCCACAATCAAATAGAATCAAGGAGAATCTTTTATCTCCTACCTACAATGATGGAGACACAAGGCTAGTAGATGTAAATGGCCCATTCTTTATAAGGAATTGGTAGACATATTCATTACCAACATCTTACCTGAGATTAATTATCGGCTCACAATGTTATGTCCAATAGATTTTGAAGAAACCATTGTGAAGGGGTTAAATATCGAAAGAGCCCTCATTGCAAGAGGATCCCTTAAAATAAATAGCTCAAAAGACAGTCCTTTTACTTCAAATGAGAAACCTAAAGTCTAAGCTAAAAAAAAATGTCACAAACGATGGAGTGGTTGATGCTAGGACATTATGGTTGGCATAGAACATAGTTCCAAAAAAACCACAGGTAGTACAAACAAGCTATTCTCCAAACAATGCACAAAACAACCAAAATACCTATCCAAAGAACAATCAGGTTGTAAACCCATAAATGAATCAGGGGGGACAACAGAGGTAGTATGATCAAACAAGAAGGCAATTCACAATTCTAGGTGAGTCATTAGAAATAGTCATGCACAAACTAGTACAAAAAAACCTCCTCAAAACTAATGACCATACAAACTATGAGGAACCTAGTTTCAAAACACTGTGGTATAACAAAAAGGACTTGTGTGATTTCCAATTATCAAAGGACACACCACAAACAACTACATGAGACTCAATCACCTTATCCAAGATTTAATAGACAAAGGGGAGGTAGATGTCAAACATCATCCTAGGAATAAGGACTTGTGAATTTATGCAAACCCAATCCCAAACCATGCCAAATGGAATGAAAAAGGAAAGAAACAAGAGTACCATAATGCTAATTAAACTTATGGGGACACAGTTTTAGGAACCATCTCACAAGTTGATGATAATAGGGAAAATGTGGTGATTGTACGAGGAGGAGACAATAATTGTAATGTAACCCCCACCGAGGAAGAGTTAAAATTCAAGGAGCACCACCCAAACCTGCAATCAAGTCACCTAGTGACTAGTATTGTAAAAAAATTAAATAAAACACCTACCTTAATCTCAATCTTGGAGTTCCTAAGACTATCACTTTCCCATAGGGAAATACTTGAAAAGGAATTAGAAGCAATAGTCCCTGATGACCTCAATCCTAGTCAGTTCCAAGCTATGGTTGGTAAGATCACACAAAGTAATCCTTTAATCTTTTTTAAGAAATATCTACCCTAAAGAACATTCCATAACCAAGCCCTCTACATAGAGGTTGGTGTTCATAAAACCATGGTCAAATGAGTACTAATAGATAATGGTGCAAGTTTAAACATTTGTACCTTAAAATTTGTAAAATAGTTGGGGTATTCTAATGATGTAATTGACAAAGGGAAGTGTGTCACAATAAGATCTTGTGATGATCTAGAAATAAATTTTGAAGGAACAGTCAGGTTACTAGTGTAGATAGGGCCAGCCATAACATAAACCACTTGTCAAGTACTGGATCTTGAGCTGCAATACAACCTCCTCTTGGGACACCCTTGGATCCATGCCTTACAAGCAATCCCTTCCACTTTTCATCAATTCCTCAAATTCCCCCATGAAGGAAAAGAGATAACATTATATTCTGATCCTAATCCATTTCATTTATGTGCCAAGTTAGAGGAGAAGTATAATAAAATCCAACGTGTGCCTACCAACGACATAGAATTCCACTCCTTCTCTTATGTTGATCCTTCAACACTTCCATCCACCTCCACCAAGAGCATCACTAATGACCAATCCAAAATGGAAGCCAAGATTTAGGTACTTGACAAAGGTAATGGGAATTACTTCTTCAACCAAGCATTCATCATTGACATGCTTCTTCCAACACCTAGAGTGTATGGGGTTCCAAAAGAAATCAAGATAGTACAAATGATTTCCAAGCCCACTATCTTCAATAAGTGGGGAGACATGCAAGATGAAGAAATATTTGATGATAAATTTTTATCTATGATTTACAAGGAGGACAAAGAAGAACCAGAAAAATCATAACCTAATTTTGACCCTACTACTAGAGGTTATCAATTAGTTAAATAGATGGGATATAATGGAAAAGGTGGCCTAGGGATACACAAACAAGACCAATTAGAACCTCATATAGTAGAACAAAGGGAGAAGAATATGGGGCTAGGTTATAAGCCAAAAGATGTGGTTATTCCAAAAACTAGACGAACCTCTTCGAAGAAGCGAGAAACTTCTACTAGCATCAAGGCACTAGATACCTATCTTACCTTAGACAATGAATTACCTATTAAAGACTTATTTGATAACTTTAGCATTGATAGGTTCCCTCTCCAACATATTCAAACCATTCCCAACATCTACTACAATTTCGGTTCAAACTCTAACGTTTACGAGTGGGATTCCCCTTCCTTCATCACTGGATATGATTCTCCCACTTCTAGCAATGACGACCTGGACAATCAGTGGGAAAAAGAAACCCAAACCATACTGAACCTTTCATCCACTTCCATAGGATTTGTGGATAAATATGATAACCTCCCACTCTAGTACCCACAACTCATATATTGGCATCAACAACAACATACACCTATTTTGGATCAATTCTAGAACAATGAGGCAATTGCGGAGTTCATGGGACTTTGAATGGACATACTAGTTGGAGACCACAAAGCAGGATTCATCATGGAACTTGAACAAGAGGCATACTTTGGTGGAGAGATTGAATCTTCTAGTCATAAAAATAAAAGAAAAAACATAAAAATACGGTCCCCTAGAGAAAACCACCTTGTGGCTCTATCATATCCTGAAAAGAGAAAAATAAAGGATGCATCTGAAGGTGAAAACCTATCAGAGGCACCCAAGGATGGAAGATTCAATCTCCCCATATCAGAATATCAGGAAAGGTCAACACTACTAGTAGAAGAAGTAGAATCCATAAATGTTGGCACAGTAGAGGACCTGAAGATAACCTAGCATGTTGCATCACTAGACCAAGAAGAAAAGGACAATTTCATAGCTTTCATCAATTCCCAGAAGATAAATTTTGCATTAACCTATGTTGACATGCATGGAATAGATCCAACATTAGTGGTACACCATCTAGCTGTAATGTCTAAAGCCAATCCTATCAAGCAAAAACTCAAAAATATGCATCCACAAATAGCATTACTAGTATAAGTAGAGCTAAATAAACTACTAGATGTGGGTTTTATCAGACCTATTGACTATCCACAATGGATATCAAATCTAGTACCAGTGTCCAAACCTATTGGGGGCATAAGGATATGCACATACTTTAGAGACTTGAACAAAGCTTGTCCAAAGGATGACTTTCCATTGCCAAGTATTGACATGATTGTAGATCTAATAATAGGGCATGAGATGCTATCCATAATGGATGGTTTCTTTAGATACAACCAGATAAATATCTCTCTAGATGACCAACACAAAATAATATGTACTTGTGCATGGGGAACATTATGTTGGAATGTAATGCCCTGGTCTAAAGAATGTAGGAGAAACATACCAAAGAGAAATGATGACATATCTCATGATATGCTACACACAATCATGGAGTAATATGTGGATGAAACTCTAGCAAAATCAGTGAAAAGAGCAAACCAGTTGACAAATTTGGCCAAGGTATTTGATAATCTTGAATAATACAATCTGAGACTCAATCCTAAGAAATGTGTATTTAGGGTAACATCTGGAAAATTTTTAGGGTAGATAGTATCAAGAAGAGGGATTGAAGTAGATCTAGCCAAAGTAAAAGAAATAATGGAAATACCTCCACCAAAGACACTAAAACAATTAAGGATCCTACAAGGGAAACTGCAATCCATTAGGCAATTTATTGCACAATTGGCAGAAAAATGTCACCCTTTCACTCATCTCCTACATAAGGAAACCACCTTCAAGTGGCATAGGAGATGTGACCAATCATTCCAATGAGTCAAGGAGTACCTACTTATTGCCCCTGTACTCATGCCACCTATCCCAGAAAAGGAAATGATACTTTATGTGTCTACCACACAGGTAACATTGGGAGCTCTGTTGGCCCAGTTAGATAATAACAATAAAGAATGGGCAATCTACTATATCAGCAAAACATTGGTGGGATATGAACTAAACTACTCCCCCATTGAAAGTGTGTGTCTCTCAATCATGTTTTCAACACAAAAGCTGAGACACTACATCTTCAATAGAGAGGTCAAGCTGATTTCTAAAATAGACCCACTCAAGTACCTACTAGCAAAGGCAGCCCTAATAGGCTGATTAGCCAAATGGGTAATGATCCTAAGTGAGTTTGATATAGAGTATGTGGATAGGAGAGCTATCAAGGGGAAAATTATAGTAGACCAACTAGCTAAAGAACCCTTAGATGATCATAAACCTCTCATAGTGGATTTTCCAAATGATAATATCTTGATGATAGAGCAGGTAGACCAATGGACCCTATACTTTGATGGGTCCCATACACAACACGGATCTATAGCTAGTATCCCATTTCTCACACCACAAGGACATAACATACCCAAGTCCTACAAGATCGCATTCCCATGCACAAACAACATCTCAGAATATGAAGCTCTTATCATAGTGTTGAAAATGGCTATTGAATGGAAAATAAAAGAGCTACAGGTATTTGGAGACTCTCAGCTAGTGATCAGACAAGTGAAAGATGAATACTAGAAAAAGGATGAAAAGTTGTTTCCATATAAAAGGATGGTAGATAGCTTCAAGGAATATTTCATCATAATAACCATTGAGAAAATTCCCCTAATCAATAACAGAGCTACCAATGCAATGGAAACAATAGGCTCACTAATTGATATTCCACAAAATGTGCCTAAGTATTAGTTCCTCATGGAACAACTGTTGGTACCAGCATTCGGCATCCCAAAATCAGAATTGGTATGTGTTGTTGTTGGTCCTAATTCCCCATGGTACCAAGATACCTTTGACTACATTCAACATGGTACCATACCTATTGACTTAACGACCACTCAAAAGAAAACCTTTACCTAGAGAACTTCCCATTTTACCATCTTAGGAGATAACCTATACCATTGTAGTCTAGATGGTATGTTACTCCAATGCCTTGATGTAGAAGAAGTAAAAATATCCTTACAAGAGGTTCATGAAGGTATTTGTGGATCCCACTCTGGCAGACTTAATCTAGTCCAAAAACTACTCAAAATTGGATACTACTGGCCCTCCATGGAACAGGTTTGCATACAGTATTCTAGGAAGTGTCGACAATGTCAGCAACACAATGACCTTGTTCATGCACCAACACAAGAATTGAGACCTATAACCACACCATGGCCTTTCTCACAATGGGGATTAGACTTGGTAGGCAAGATATCACTCGCTTCATCCAATGGGCACATATTCATTATCACAACAACATAGTATTTCACTAAATGGATAGAGGAAATTCCATTGACCTATGTCATCAAAAAACATATATCAATATTCATTTTGAATTATCTAATTTGCAAGTACAAAATTCCCCAAACAATAATAACATATACCATTCAAAAATTGGGATGTCCATGAACTCTGTTCCCAATTTTCTATCCACCATTTGTTTTCCACACCCTATTACCCCCAAGGTAATAGTTAGGCTAAGGCATCTGACAAAACCATACTGAAAATAGTCAAAAATACTATTAATGAAGCTAGTTGTGACTGGAATTTGTAGCTAAACCCAACTTATGGGCCTACCAAACTATCATTCGCACACCTACTAGTGCCACACCATTTTCCTTGGTCTATGGATCAAAGGATGTCTTGCCTATTGAGGTCAAAATTCCTTCATTGTGAGTTTCACTAAAAGGAATGGTCAACAATGAAGAATACAGGGTATCCAAGTTGAATGAATTAGAACTCCTAGATGAAAGATGTTTGAGTGTGTTAAACCATCTATAGTTTTATCAAAATCGACTCAAGAAAAACTATGACAAAAGGATCAAGGACATGAACCTTCAAGTTGGTGAATTAGTGCTCAAAGAGAATCAAGAAGTACAACTCAATCAAGATGGAAAAGGCAAATTTAGGTTAGGCCCATTTGTCATTACAACAAGCTATTGATCTGGGGCATATCAGTTAGCTACTCCTAAGGGAGATCCTTTAGCTGAACCATTTAACAGCTGCCATCTCAAGAAGTTCTACACATGAAGTATGTAAAAATACCCTAGGCAAAAGGGTAAAAATCCAAAAAAAAATACAAAAAAAATTTAAAAAAGAAAGAAAAATAATAAAGAGAAATAAAATGTTCTCTTAGTGAAAACCACTTTGTGGGGCTCTTAGAATAGGCACCATATTGAAAACTTGGAAAAAAGGCGCTATGCTTGAATAAACTTGCATCATTATCTATTAGTGCTATCCATGTCATCCACCCATTTCATTTCATAATAAAGGAGGATATCCAACCATGGCTTGTCATTGATTAAGGAAAGTCATCTTGTCCACAACTGGGGGCAATGTCACAAAAGTTAGTCATAGTTTAGATTTTTTGTGTATCCTATCATGGTCATGAAAAACATCAAAAAAATCAAAAAACATACAAATAGCAAAAAGGAAATTTTTTTTTGAAAAACATAAAAAAAAATGTTGGGTTATTCCTTCACTCAAACAGTCTAAGATATCAACATTTTCTTGAACATCACAACTAGTTGAAAGCATATTTCCTGCAACATATCCTCTAGACATAGAAGTGGAATATCAACCCAGATTATCAATGTTGTTTACCCAAAAATAGTTTATGCTTTGAGAAAAATGGTAGAACTAAGTGGTCTTTATGTGTACAATGTAGGAAAGGCTCATTAGCCCCTTAGACCCTAGGTCATTCCCCTTAGGTTTCCAACATGCTTTATTTCAACTTAGTCAAAACATAGAAAATACAAAAACATTCACAAAACGAAAAAAAGTTCAAAAACATTAAAAACAAACCAAGTGAACTATGAGCCTCTGCGTGTACAATGTAGGAAAGGCTTATCTTTGATAAGCCTCCAAGGCCCTAGGTTAGTCCCTAGAAAATGTCAAAAGCAACATCACAAAACTTAGAAAAATAAAAAAGACCCATGTCTGCCATCATAATTCGTAATAAAACATCCATAATAAACAAACTGTCACATTCACCCTTTGACAAAACAAACAAAACAAGCAAAGCAAACATCAATAGCTAGAACTTTCAAGAAGAAAATCACAGAAGAATTTGATCACAAACTGAAATAAAACAAGACCAAGTATCAAATACATATCTTTTTAACATGACCCAACAACATCCTGAGATATGTCTTAATGGATCTGTTCCTATGATAGACATGATCAACACAAAGTAATAGACCCACCCCAAATAGATATGGCAAGTGATATAAAGGAATTGTTTTATCTTTTGTTGTCTTATGTTTTTTGTGATTTATATTATTGACTCATTCCCAATATCTCTCAAGGATGTCCATAAGGATTTAGAGAATAAGGAATGGAGGCAATTGAGCATCATTTTGATTTGTTGTTTGTGGATAATCTTGTTATACTACCATGGTGAATACTTGCTTTGTTTTGTGTGTGAAAGTCATCTTTGGAGCATTTCATGTGATAATGACATGTTAGGTTCTTAATACCACTTGTGTTACTAGTCTGACATGTTTTGAAACTTCTCACCCATACACTCTACCAGGGTTTCCATATGTCTGGTATGAGCAAGAATACTCCTTGTTTGTAGAGTCAAAGTTCATGCAATAGATACAAAGTCCCCTTGGTCACTAATAACCTGGTGTATCGTATTTGTTTGGTATATCAAAAAGGATTGTTCAAGCTACAAAAGTCTCTAAAGCAAAGAAAACACAACTCACCAACTACTAACAAACATCACATTTCTATCTATCATGGTTTCTTCTAAATTAACATCATATTTCTATCTATCATCAGATATTTCCTCTAACTAACATCCACCCTGCATAGGAATATCACTAATATCATTCTACATACACAATGTCATCAATACATATCATGATGATAATAAACCAATAAAACATCATGTATCATGTATGCAGCATACATCAACATCATATATCACAATGATATATTGATCATCCATAATAAATAATATGATACAAAGTATGATCCATCTATCCATATCATAAAAATACATCATCATATATCATCATCAGATAAGTATAAAATGAGAATTAATCAAAGAAGTTATATATCATATATATCATCATAAAAAAGGAGAATACATCATTAGTGTGATAAGATATACAAAATCACAATATCTATACAAGACCTCAACTGGGCTGATGAGTATAGGCATACGAAATACCTCTCTCTCTCTCTCTCTCTCTCTCTCTCTCTCTCTCTC
>VDFB02058242.1:468000565-468034715 GCA_007258455.2 Sequoia sempervirens | reverse complement strand
ATCAACTACATATTGTTAGCTAACTTCTTATCGTAGCAATTTTAAAAATACTAAAAATAAGTTCACCATGCTAGGGTTGTACAAGAGTTACTATGTTATGTTTTTTCTGAGAAAAACAACACCTATTTGTGTACATCCCTTGTTTGAACCCCTTAATCTCAACTATTTTCAAAATAAATTAGTAGTTTAGAAAGAAGATTCAGAGCATTTCGATCCTTTTTTTTGTTCCTATGTGAGGGGAAGGAATCCATCGGGAAAAGATGCGAAAGATAAGATCAAATGTGAGATTGAAATCAGAAACTAATCTAATTCAAAAAAACTTAATCTATCCTATTCCATCACTCATGAAATGAACAATTCTAAGCTATTTGAATTAAAGTAAGATCATAAGATTAACAAAATGAATTCAAATAACAAGAAGAGATTAGCATCCCATGTTGGAGTGTATTTGCATGATGTTCAATTGTTCGTATCGCTATAAATCCTCCATTGCTTGGTGCAAAAGCTTGATGATTGATGCTTGTTCTTGAAGAAATGATGAAGCTCTATCAATGGTGACCTTGATAGCACTTCGTTGCATAAGGTAAGTTGAAATTCTCATCCTTATTTGCAAAGGGAGAGGTTTGTTATATAGATAAAGCAATTTTGAATTGATGGTCAAGATCGCGTTGGAGGATATCTAGATCAATGGTCAAAATGAGTTGAGAGGATCTAGACATAAGGAAATTGTGCAAAGATGATTTTACAATTAGAGTGATTGAAGAATAGATTGGCTAGTTAGGATTTTGATTGCTTAGTTAGAAAAATAGATTGCTTAGTGAGCAATCCATGATTTTCTCAATCAAAAAGTGCATGAGGAATATTAATTAATTAATTCCAATTTTGATTTTGATTTTAATTTTTTCAATTTGAATAGTTTGATTTAAGTATTCAAATTTGGAGGAAAGTGTGATAATTAAATTATTATGATTTAATAATTTAATCAATTTTGAGGAATAAGGTGAATTAGTGATGTAATCAAATAATTAGTGGCATTTGACTAATCAGGATGAAATAAGATAATATTAGGAATTTATTAAATAAATGAAATTTATTTAATTGGTCAAAATGATGAAACGTGCATTAATCAAATAATGTTGTATTATTCGATTAATTGTAGAATTAGGTTTTTTAGGACCTTATTAAATAAACTAGTTTTTATTTAATTTTTTGAGAAATGGTGAAATGTAAATTAATTAAATAATGTTGTATTATTTAATTAATAGAGGAAATAGGGTTTTGAATGTCATTTGATGTTGTTTGATGTGTTATGAGATGTCATCGGATGATTTCGAGATGATTTAGGATATTTCAGAGATGTTACAAGATGTTCCAAGTTAATTTAGAGATATTTTGAGTTGATTCAAAGTTATTCAGAGTCATTTCAGAGTCATTTCGAGATGTTCTGAGTTGATTCAGAGTTGTTCTCATTCGTTTCAGAGTTGTTTTGAGTCATTTCAGAGTCATTTTGAGATGTTCTGAGTTGATTCAGAGTTGTTTCAAGTCATTTTGGGGTCATTCTAAGATACTTTGAATTGATCCAAAGTTGTGTTGAGTCATTTTGAGGTCATTTTGAGATGTTTTGAATTGATTCAGAGTTGTTTCAAGGTTGTTCCAAGACATTTTGAATTTGTGATAATTGTTAAGTCAATTTTCCATGTCTACATTTTTCCCCTCTTTGATACAAAGTACTGGTTGCTTTGTTTCAATGATTCTACTTTTAAGATCAAGTGTTTTGAAAAAAAATTATGCCCCACTATTCCCCAGTGTTTTGTGGAATGATTGGTAAGACTCTATGCTGCCCCCTCGAGAGGTTGACAAAAAATTTCAAGTTTTGAGGTCGGGATCACAACTCTGTTTTATTTTTGTTTTGATGTGTTTAGGTCATAGAATTAGGTGTATAGGTCTTTTGTTTCTTGTTCTGATGTTTCTTTGGGCTTCTATTTTGAATGTAGAAAGTTTCCCTAAGTAGAAATTAGGGTTTTCTTATGGCTTATATAGGCAATTTTTTTTGTAGATATCTCATTTTTGTTTTGACTCTATAGCTAATTCTTGTCTCTAGTTCTCTCATTTTATCAATTTTCAAGGAGCAATGCCATGTTTTGATGTTGTCCCACATCATTCTGAGCTTTTTGAAGAGGATGGATGGCCTTCAGATGTTGGTGGCCTGGCATGTACCTTTTCACTTTTTCCCTTTTGTCTCCTTTTATTCTCATTTTGCGTGTACAAAGTTTTCTAGTTCAAAAGTGAAGTTTTCCTATTTTGCATGCCTTTGCCTTAGTTTTCACACCTTTGATGTCAAGAATCCATGCCTTTTCCAAGTTTCCCTACCTTTGCTTAGGATCTTCCCCTTTGTTTTTATGAGAATTTTCTCTAAAATCTCACCTTTGATTTAGAGCTTGCCTTTGACTATTTGGCCCTAGAAACTCGCTTTTGTCAATTTTCCTTGCCTTTGTCATATTTCCTCACTTTTGTTTCTAAGCATTTTCCTGAGAAAGCTTGACTTTGCCTGAAAACCCCACCTTTGTTTGGTGATTTCTGAGAATTTTCTTAAAACCTGAGCTTTTGACTCCTCTTGCCTTGTTTGACTTTAGATTTTCTTGGAACCATAGCATGTGTTCATTTGTTATCATGTTTTGTGTTGTATTGTGTCTCCCCCTTGTTGTGTACTACAACTAAGGGAGACACGTCCATGATGTTTGTTTGATCCCATTTCCCATTTTGGTGTGTTAGAGTAGAACTTTCTTGATGTTGTGGGACTACTCACATTTGTTATATGCCTCCTATCAAGACACATACTACCATGATGACCACATTGGTGGAATAATGGCATTCATAAACATCCTCGTTTCATCTACTTACAGGAGAGGTGACTATCACCCTTGAGGATGTGTGAAGGATACTTTATCTTTCCATTCATGGAGAGTTGGTTATGTATCATATTCGACATGGTATCCCTATTGTGCAATGTGTGTTAGGTGCTCAACACTTGATGATTCATTAGTCGAAGATTGATTTGTCTGATTTTTTTGATAGTGTAGATCCTATCTCACTAGTTTTATGTGGTTTTATTTCAGGACTTGTTGTTCTTGATAGCCAAGGTTGACCATTTCCTGGAGGTTGGGGTGTGTGCATTGAGAGTATGCTTGAGTATGGTATGAGATATACTTTGGGTCCGTGTCTTCTCACTCACTTGTACAAAGATGTGCACAAGATCATATATCGGGGAGAGAGATCTATTTCCACAAGTGTCTCACTTTTGCATATGCGGGCATGGGAGCACATTGCAATTACTCATCTAGATGGGATACGAGATCATCATCCTAATGATCCATACTCATATCAGTATGGTGATTTTGTGCACTACACCTTGCCTGGAGATCTTCCTTATTGGAACTGAGTTTTTGATGATATTCCTAGTTTTGTGTGGAGACCATATTTAGGGTGTGATTCTTGGCCAAAGGATGTAGATCACCTTGTCTATTGTCAATAGACTTCTTCATTGCTTGTTCATTTTGATATTGTGCTAGAGTGTTATCTTCCAGACCGAGTATGTCATCAGTTTGGGGAGAGACAGGGGCGAGTTCTTGATACTTATGAGGCTCATTTTGGTCGGACGACACAAGAGGTTCATGTATGGGGTATTCAACTTGATATAGATATTGTTATTTCCAATTTTAGAGCACTTTCCCCAATTGATTGGGGCTGGTCAGTTGGTCCCACAGATCTAGGTACTTCTGATGACTATGATGAGTGGTGGTCTCATCACAGGCCTCTGAAAATTACTATTCCTGGGGGTACTCCTACTTCAAGTAGATCAAGTATTACCAATCATCATGGGGAGTGACAACATATTGAGGTCCTTGCAGAGCAATTGGATAGAGCTTAGGGTAGAGTTCATTGTGATAGAGTGCAGGGTGATCAGGATGAGCAACCACCTCAACTGCACGGTCATAGGAAGGTTCCAAATCCCCCTCCACCAGCTAGGGATGGAGACATACTACTAGCTTAGATGGCTACTGCCAGAGATGCAAAGATAGCAAGATGATAGGCTACAAAGGCTCAAATAGATACTTTGAGGACTGAGCAAGATAGTGAGAGTGGTTGACGACATGTTGTCGAGGATTTTGTACAGTTGTTGACCATAGAGAGAGATACTCTTAGGGTAGAATGTGATCATTATTTGTAGAGGTCTACCTACTATCATACATTGTATGAGGCTACCATTCCCAAGGGTGCTTGACATCCAAAATTTGGAGAGCCTAGTTCTATAGGTGGTGATGTCGTAGGTGATTAGTCTGTGAGATAACCAAATCATTTTGGTGATCGATAGGGTTTCATCCTTTTTCTAGTGGGGTATTATTTTGGTTACTTGATCTTTATGTTGTTCCTTGTTTAGAGGCATTTTGTAGACATGTATTTCGTATGCCTATACTCATTAGCCCAGTCAAGGTCTTGTATAGATATTGTGATTTTGTATATCTTATCACACTAATGATGTATTCTCCTTTTTTATGAAGATATATATGATATATACCTTCTTTGATTCATTCTCATTTTATACTTATGTGATGATGATATATGATGATTTATTTTTATGATATGGATAGATGGATCATACTTTGTATCATATTATTTATTATGGATGATAAATATATCATTGTGATATATGATGTTGATGTATGTTGCATACATGATACATGATGTTTTATTGGTTTATTATCATCATGATATGTATTGATGACATTGTGTATGTAGAATGATATTAGTGATATTGCTATGCAGGGTGGATGTTAGTTAGAGGAAATATCTGATGATAGATAGAAATATGATGTTAATTTAGAAGAAACCATGATAGATAGAAATGTGATGTTTGTTAGTAGTTGATGAGTTGCATTTTCTTTTCTTTAGAGACTTTTGTAGTTTGAACAATCCTTTTTGATATACCAAACAGATACGATGCACCAGGTTATTAGTGACCAAGGTGACTTTGTATCTATTGCATGAACTTTGACTCTACAAACAAGGAGTATTCTTGCTCATACCAGACATACGTAAACCCTAGTATATTTTATGGGTGAGAAGTTTCAAAACATGTCAGACTAGTAACACAAGTGGTATTAAGAACCTAACATGTCATTATCACATGAAATGCTCCAAAGATGACTTTCACACACAAAACAAAGAAAGTATTCGCCATGGTAGTATAACAAGATTATCCACAAACAAAAAATCAAGATGATGCTCAATTTCCCCTATTCCTTCTTCTCTAAATCCTTATGGACATCCTTGAGAGATATTGGGAATGAGTCAATAATATAAATCACAAAAAACATAAAACAACAAAAGATAAAACAATTCCTTTATATCACTTGCCATATCTATTTGGGGTGGGTCTATTATTTGGTGTTGATCATGTCTATCATAGGAATAGATCCATTAAGACATATCTTAGGATGTTGTTGGGTCATGTTAAAAAGATATGTATTTGATACTTGGTCTTGTTTTATTTCAGTTTGTGATCAAATTCTTCTGTGATTTTCTTCTTGAAAGTTCTAGCTATTGATGTTTTCTTTACTTGTTTTGTTTGTTTTGTCAAAGGGTGAATGTGATAGTTTGTTTATTATGGATGTTGTTTTATTGCAAATTATGATGGCAGACATGGGTCTTTTTGATTTTTCTAAGTTTTATGATGTTGCTTTTGACATTTTCTAGGGACTAACCTAGGGCCTTGGAGGCTTATCAAAGATAAGCCTTTCCTACATTGTACACGCAGAGGCTCATAGTTCACTTGGTTTGTTTTGAATGTTTTTGAACTTTTTTCCATTTTGTGAATGTTTTTGTATTTTCTATGTTTTGACTAAGTTGAAATAAAGCATGTTGGAAACCTAAGGGGAATGACCTAGGGTCTAAGGGGCTAATGAGCCTTTCCTACATTGTACACATAGAGACCACTTAGTTCTACCATTTTTCTCAAAGAATAAACTATTTTTGGGTAAACAACATTGATAATCTGGGTTGATATTCCACTTCTATGTCTAGAGGATATGTTGCAGGAAATATGCTTTCAACTAGTTGTGAGGTTCAAGAAAATGTTGATATCTTAGACTATTTGAGTGAAGGAATAACCCAACATTTTTTTTTATGTTTTTCAAAAAAAATTGTCCTTTTTGCTATTTGTATGTTTTTGGATTTTTCTGATGTTTTTCATGACCATGATAGGATACACAAAAATCTAAACTATGAACAACTTTTGTGACATTGCCCCTAGTTGCGGACAAGATGACTTTCCTTAATCAATGACAAGTCATGGTTGGATATCCTGCTTTATTATGAAATGAAATGGGTGGATGATATGGATATCACTAATAGATAATGATGCAAGTTTATTCAAGAATAGCGCTTTTTTCCAAGTTTTCAATATGGTGCCTATTCTAAGAGCCCCACAAAGTGGTTTTCACTAAGAGAACATTTTATTTCTTTATTATTTTTCTTTCTTTTTTTAATTTTTTTTTTGGATTTTTACCCTTTTTCCTAGGGTATTTTGACATACTTCATGTGTAGAACTTCTTGAGATGGTGGCTATTCAATGGTTCAACTAAAGGATTTCCCTTAGGAGTAGCTAACTGATATTCCCTAGATCCATAGCTTGTTGTGATGACAAATGGGCCTAACCTAAATTTTCCTTTTCCATCTTGATTGAGTTGTACTTCTTGATTCTCTTTGAGCACTAATTCACCAACTTGAAAGTTCATGTCCTTGATCCTTTTGTCATATTTTTTCTTGAGTCAATTTTGATACAACTATAGATGGTTTAACACACTCAAACATCTTTCATCTAGGAGTTCTAATTCATTCAACTTGGATACCCTATATTCTTCATTGTTGACCATTCCTTTTAGTGAAACACACAATGAAGGAATTTTGACCTCAATAGGCAAGATATCCTTTGATCCATAGACCAAGGAAAATGGTGTGGCACTAGTAGGTGTGCGAATGATAGTTTGGTAGGCCCATAAGGTTGGGTTTAGCTACAAATTCCAGTCACAACTAGCTTCATTAATAGTCTTTTTGACTATTTTCAGTATGGTTTTGTCAGATGCCTCAACCTAACTGTTACCTTGGGGGTAATAGGGTGTGGAAAAGAAATGGTGGATAGAAAATTGGGAACAGAGTTCATGGACATCCCAATTTTTGAATGGAGTTCCATTATATGTTATTATTGTTTGGGGAATTTTGTACTTGCAAATTAGATCATTCAAAATGAATATTGATATATGTTTTTTGGTGACATAGGTCAATGGAATTTCCTCTATCCATTAAGTGAATTGCTATGTTGTTGTGATAATGAATCTGTGCCCATTGGATGAAGCGAGTGATATCTTGCCTACCAAGTCTAATCCCCATTGTGAGAAAGGCCATGGTGTGGTTATAGGTCTCAATTCTTGTGTTGGTGCATGAACAAGGTCACTGTGTTGCTGACATTGTTGACACTTCCTAGAATACTGTATGCAAACCTATTCCATGGAGGGCCAGTAGTATCCAATTCTGAGTAGTTTCTAGACTAGATTAAGTTTGCCATTGTGGGATCCACAAATACCTTTGTGAACCTCTTGTAAGGATATTTGTGCTTCTTCTACATCAAGGAATTGGAGTAACATACCATCTAGACTACAACGGTATAGGGTATCTCCTAAGATGGTAAAATGGGAAGTTCTACAGGTAAAGGTTTTCTTTTGAGTGGTCGTTAAGTCAATGGGCATGGTACCATGTTGAATATAGTCAAAGGTATCTTGGTACCATGGGGAATTAGGACCAAAAACAACACATACCAATTCTGATTTTGGGATGTCGAATGCTAGTACCAACAGCTGTTCCATGAGGAACTAATACTTAGGCACATTTTGTGGAATATCAAGTAGTGACCCTATTGTTTCCATTGCATTGGTAGCTTTGTTATTGATTAGGGGAATTTTCTCAACGGTTATTATGATGAAATATTCCTTGAAGCTATCTACCATCCTTTTATATGGAAACAATTTTTCATCCTTTTTCTGGTATTCATCTTTCACTTGTCTGATCACTAGCTGAGAGTCTCCAAATACCTGTAGCTCTTTTATTTTCCATTCAATAGCCATTTTCAACACTGTGATAAGAGCTTCATATTCTGAGATGTTGTTTGTGCATGGGAATGTGATCTTGTAGGACTTGGGTATGTTATGTCCTTGTGGTGTGAGAAATGGGATACTAGCTCCAGATCCGTGTTGTGTATGGGACCCATCAAAGTATAGGGTCCATTAGTCTACCTGCTCTATCATCAAGATATTATCATTTGGAAAATCCACTATGAGAGGTTTATGATCATCTAAGGGTGCTTTAGCTAGTTGGTCTACTATAATTTGTCCCTTGATAGCTCTCCTATCCACATACTCTATATCAAACTCACTTAGGATCATTACCCATTTGGCTATTCGGCCTATTAGGGCTGCCTTTGCTAGTAGGTACTTGAGTGGGTCTATTTTAGAAATCAGCTTGACCTCTCTATTCAGGATGTAGCGTCTCAGCTTTTGTGTTACAAACATGACTGAGAGACACACTCTTTCAATGGGAAAGTATTTTAGTTCATATCCCACCAGTTTTTTTTTTGATATAGTAGATTGCCCTTTCTTTATTGCTATTATCTAACTGGGCCAAGAGAGCTCCCAGTGCTACCTATGTGGTAGACACATAAAGTATCATTTCCTTTTCTGGGATAGGTGGCATGAGTATAGGGGCAGTAAGTAGGTACTCCTTGACTTGTTGGAATGATTGGTCACATCTCCTATCCCACTTGAAGGTGATTTCCTTATGTAGGAGATGAGTGAAAGGGTGACATTTTTTCTGCCAATTGTGTAATAAATTGCCTAATGGATTGTAGTTTCCCTTGTAGGCTCCTTAATTGTTTTGGTGTCTTTGGTGGAGGCATTTCCATTATTTCTTTTACTTTGGCTAGATCTACTTCAATCCCTCTTCTTGATACTATGTACCCTAAATTTTTTCCAGATGTTACCCTGAATACACATTTCTTAGGATTGAGTCTCAGATTGTATTATTCAAGTTGATCAAATAACTTGGCAAAGTTTGTCAAGTGGTTTGCTCTTTTGACTAATTTTTCTAGAGTTTCATCCACATATTACTCCATGATTGTGTGTAGCATATCATGAGATATGTCATCATTTCTCTTTGGTATGTTTCTCCTACATTCTTTATACCAGGGAATTACATTCCAACATAATTTTCCCCAAGCACAAGTACATATTGTTTTGTGTTGGTCATCTAGAGAGATATTTATCTAGTTGTATCTAGAGAAACCATCCATTATGGATAGCATCTCATGCCCTATTATTAGATCTACAATCATGTCAATACTTGGCAATGGAAAGTCATCCTTTGGACAAGCTTTGTTCAAGTCTCTAAAGTATGTGCATATCCTTATGCCCCCAATAGGTTTGGACACTGGTACTAGATTTGATATCCATTATGGATAGTCAATAGGTCTGATAAAACCCACATCTAGTAGTTTATTTAGCTCTACTTATACTAGTAATGCTATTTGTGGATGCATATTTTTGAGTTTTTGCTTGATAGGATTGGCTTCAGGCATTACAGCTAGATGGTGTACCACTAATGTTGGATCTATTCTAGGCATGTCAACATAGGTTAATGCAAAATTTATCTTCTGGGCATTGATGAAAGCTATGAAATTATCCTTTTCTTCTTGGTCTAGTGATGCAACATGCTAGGTTATCTTCGGGTCCTCTACTATACCAACATTTATGGGTTTTGCTTCTTCTACTAGTAGTGTTGACCTTTCCTAATATTCTAATATGGGGAGATTGAATCTTCCATCCTTGGGTGCCTCTGAGAGGTTTTCACCTTTGGATGCATCCTTTATTTTTCTCTTTTCAGGATCCGATAGAACCACAAGGTGGTTTTCTCTAGGGGACCGTATTTTTATGATTGGAAGATTCAATCTCTCCACCAAAGTATGCCTCTTGTTCAAGTTCCGTGATGAATCCTACTTTGTGGTCTCCAACTGGTATGTCCATTCAAAGTCCCATGAACTCCACAATTGCCTCATTGTTCTAGAATTGATCCAAAATAGGTGTATGTTGTTGTTGATGCAAATATATGAGTTGTAGGTACTAGAGTGGGAGGTTATCATATTTATCCACAAATCCTATGGAAGTGGATGAAAGGTTTAGTATGGTCTGGGTTTCTTTTTCCCACTGATTGTCTAGGTCATCATTGCTAGAAGTGGGAGAATCATATCCAGTGATGAAGGAAGGGGAATCCCACTCGTATTCGTTAGAGTCTGAATCGGAATTGTAGTAGATGTTGGGAATGTTTTGAATATGTTGGAGAGGGAACCTATCAATGATAAAGTTATCAAATAAGTCTTCAATAGGTAATTCATTGTCTAAGGTAAGATAGGTATCTAGTGCCTTGATGCTAGTAGAAGTTTCTCGCTTCTTCCAAGAGGTTCGTCTAGTTTTTGGAATAACCACATATTTTGGCTTATAACCTAGCCCCATATTTTTCTCCCTTTATTCTATTGTATGAGGTTGTAACCGGTCTTGTTTGTGTATCCCTAGGCCACCTTTTCCATTATATCCCATCTATTTAACTAATTGATAACCCCTAGTAGTAGGGTTAAAATTAGGTTCTAATTTTTCTAGTTCTTCTTTGTCCACCTTGTAAATCATAGATAAAAAGTTATCCTCAAATATTTCTTCATCTTGCATGTCTCCCCATTTATTGAAGATAGTGGGCTTGGAAATCATTTGTACTATCTTGATTTCTTTTCGAACCCCATACACTCTAGGTGTTGGAAGAAGCATGTCGATGCTGAATGCTTGGTTGAAGAAGTAATTCCCATTACCTTTGTCAAGTACCTAAATCTTGGCTTCCATTTTGGGTTGGTCATTAGTGGTGCTCTTGGTGGAGGTGGATGGAAGTGTTGAAGGATCAACATAAGAGGAGTGGAATTCTATGTCATTGGTAGGCACACATTGGATTTTATTGTACTTCTCCTCTAACTTGGCACATAAATGAAATGGCTTAGGATCAGAATATAATGTTATCTATTTTCCTTCATGGGGGAATTTTAGGCATTGATGAAAAGTGGAAGGGACTGCTTGTAAGGCATGGATCCAAGGGTGTCCCAAGAGGAGGTTGTATGGAAGCTCAAGATCCAGTACTTGACAAGTGGTTTATGTTAGGGCTGGCCCTATCTACACTAGTAACCTGACTATTCCTTCAGAATTTCTTTCTAGATCATCATAAGATCTTATTGTGACACACTTCCCTTTGTTAATTACATTGTTAGAATACCCTAGCTATTTTACAAATTTTAAGGTACAAATGTTTAAACTTGCACCATTATCTATTAGTACTCATTTGACCATGGTTTTATGAACACCAACCTCTTTGTAGAGGGCTTGGTTATGGAATGTTCTTTAGGGTAGATATTTCTCAAAAAATATTAAAGGATTACTTTGTGTGATCTTACCAACCATAGCTTGGAACTGACTAGGATTGAGGTCATCAGGGACTATTGCTTCTAATTCCTTTTAAAGTATTTCCATATGGGCAAGTGATAGTCTTAGGAACTCCAAGATTGAGATTAAGGCATGTGTTTTATTTGATTGTTTTACAATACTATAGTCACTAGGTGACTTGATTGCAGGTTTGGGTGGTGCTCCTTGAATTGTAACTCTTCCTCGGTGGGTGGTTACATTACAGTTATTGTCTCCTCATATAGTCACCATGTTTTCCCTATTATCATCAACTTGTGAGATGGTTCCTAAAATTGTGTCCCCATAAGTGTAATTGGCATTATGGTACTCTTGTTTCTTTCCTTTTTCATTCCATTTGGCATGGTTTGGGATTGGGTTTGCATAAATTCGCAAGTCCTTATTCCTAGGACGATGTTCGACATCTACCTCCCCTTTATCTATTAAATCTCGGATAAGGTGCTTAAGTCTCATGTAGTTGTTTGTGGTGTGTCCTTTGATCATTGGAAATCACACAAGTCCTTTTTGTTAGACCACAGTGTTTTGAAACTAGGTTCCTCATAGTTTGTATGGTCATTAGTTTTGAGGAGGTTTTTTTGTACTAGTTTGTGCATGACTATTTCTAATGACTCACCTAGAATTGTGAATTTACTTCTTGGTTGATTAGACTACCTCTGTTGTCCCCCCTAATTCATTTATGGGTTGACAACCTGATTGTTCTTAGGATAGGTATTTTGGTTGTTTTGTGCATTGTTTGAAGCATAGCTTGTTTGTACTACTTGTGGTTTTTTTGGAACTGTGTTCTATGCCAACCATAATGTCCTAGCATCAACCACTCCATCATTTGTGACATTTTTTTTTTAGCCTAGACTTTAGGTTTCTCATTTGAAGTAAAAGGGTTGTCTTTTGAGCTATTTATTTTAAGGGGTCCTCTTGCAATGAGGACTCTTTTGATATTTAACCCCTTCACAATGGTTTCTTCAAAATCTGCTGGACATAACATTGTGAGCCAATAATTAATCTCAAGTAAGATGTTGGTAATGAATGTCTACCAATTCCTTATAAAGAATGGGCCATTTAAATCTACTAGCCTTGTGTCTCCATCGTTGTAGGTAGGAGATAAAAGATTCTCCTTGATTCTGTTTGATTGTGGATAATCTCGTAATGGTGACATCTCACTCAATGTTAAAGGAGAAGTTACTTATGAACTTGTTAGACAATTCATCAAAGTTTTTGACTACTGGCCCATCAAACGAGTGAACCATTCCATAGCATGACCTATAAGACTACATGGAAATAGTCTCATGAGATATGAGTTATTATGTCATCTTCCATGCATGATATCGAGAAATCTGTATATGCTCTATTGGATCCCCTATTCCTTTATATTTTTTTGTCAAACCTAAGTATTTTAAAATTATTTGAAAATGGTATTGTAGTGATAGATTGATCAAATGAGAATCGACATATTTCTTGGATAGTATAAGTTTTCTTTTCTTTTCCTGCTTGCATTCCTGCTACCCATTTGATAATGACCTCTAGCTTCATTTCCATATCCATTTTTGGTATGTCTATTTTTGAGTTTTGTGTATAATAGCCTTGTTGTCTCACCATGTTTGGGTCGTATATCAGATATTGTGGGTGTATAAGACCTTGGTAACTATTTTGGGTGTATATGGGGTTAGATCCTTGTTGGGTGTAAGGAGGGTTAGCTCCCTATTGCTGAGATGAAGTGTATGGAAGGTTACCCTTTTGATGTGTTATTGGGACATCTTGTTGGTAGGATGACTAAGGAAGGGTGCTCTGTGGTAGACCTTGTTGTTGAGTAGGACTAAAATGAAGGTTACCCTATTGATGGGTTATTAGGACACCTTGTTGGTAGGATGACTAGGGAAGGGTGCTCTATGGCACACCTTGTTGATGGGAAAGATTGATGCAGATTCAAGGTGGAGAAGACTCAAACAAATCATATTTTAGTAAAACAACAAACTTTGATGACACACTCTAACATCTTCGATCAATTATCAACAAGGTTAAAAGGCTTCAAAACTCAACAATTTGGATTATCTTTTAGAGAAGGCCTCTCAAGGAACATCTCATCATCAATCTAGTATCTAATCAGACCTCCAACACCATTCCCAAGCCAAACATACAAGGTTTCTTTGCAACTTCTTGGAGAACCTTCAAACTGCCCTACAAAAAGGCTACAAAATTAGCCCTATTTTACAAAGTGCTCTTTAAACTTCTCCTAACCCCACAAACTCTTGGAAATTCATCAAAAATGTCACAAAACTCCCAATTCCATAGGTTTTAGAAAAGTACTCAACCTCTAGGCCATCGTTCTTCAAAACCCTCAATTTCCTTCCAAATACTTAGGGTTTTTAGGTTTTCAACCTTATAAGGCCTTCCAAGCCCAATCAAGATACCAAATCACTTGTTTAGGGTCTGCATAGGTGTTTCACACCATTTTCTAGTCAATTCCAACAACCAAATAAACAAAACACATTACTATCCTAACCATTCTTATATGAACAGGGCCTTATTTCTCACTGTGGTGGCATCCTATAGGTTGTAACCTACTTTATTTCAATTCCAAAACACAAAGAAACTTATCATAATCTATCTACATGCCTCCCCATTGAGCAACATGCCATAACAGTAAGTGGGGAAGACCTAGAACATACTGAAGCTTCAAACGGTACTTCACTATTTTGCACAGGAAGATCACATAATAACAACAAAGAACTACACAAGTTTATGATTTAGACTTTAGTATAGATTCATAAGCCTGATAGTTCCATCTTCTATAGGAATCACAAGGTTTTTAAATCATAAATCTTCTTGTATGGCCTATACAATGTTGGAAAACACAAAAAATAAAGGAAAATAAAATAAAATAGTAAGTAAAACAGAGAATAGTTGCTTTATTTGAAAGAAATGTCCACCACAATTGAATCATAAACATCCCTCATTCTTTTCAAAGGCCTTTAAACACTTTGAATTCATGAAAATATTCCCCAACGCCCACAACCACCTTGTAATCGCCTTAACTTTCTTTTGGCTTAAAAGCACTATTATTGACAAGTAATTGCTAAATGACACTATTATGGAAAATTTTTGTTCAAGACACCAAGAACCTACTTGGACACCTTTATTTTACCCCCAATATGACTCCTAGACTTTTTTCTTGTATTCCCAATTACATTTTACATATTTTTCCTTCAAAGGCTACAAGGACTCTTCAAGTACAAACTTAACATTCCATCCTTAAAGGATACAAAATCCCTCCATTTACATTATGATTTCTCTTTTTAGACCTTATTCATGGAAAAAGACTCAAAAAATATTAGCATTAACCTACTAGGCATTCAAATGATCCAAAATTGATGTTGTGGTGTAGGTGGTCCTACACGAAAGACTAAATTGAAGGTTACCTTTTTGATGCGTTATTGGGACACTTTATTGGTAGGATGATTGGGGAAGGGTGCTTTATGAAACACCTTACTACTGGATAGGAATAAATTGAAGGTTACCCTATTGATGTGTTAGTGGGAAGCCTTGTTGGTAGGATGATTGGGGAAGGGTGCTCTGTGGCACACCTTGTTGTTGGGTAGTACTAAATTGAAGGTTACCCTATTGATGTGTTATCGGGACACCTTGTTGGTAGGATGACTGGGGAAGGGTGCTTTGTGGCACACCTTGTTGCTAGTATTATTGGTTTAGAAGGGGACCATATGGTCTACCTAGTTGGTGATACATTTTGTTTGGAGGGGGAGCTTGTGTTCCAGCCTGTTGAAGGTATTGACCATTAGGAGGGGGACCCTATGTTCCGCCCTGTTGAAGGTATTGAATGTTTTGAGATGGGTCAATGTTTGAGGTATTTTAAGGTATATACTATCTAGGAGGAGGATTTTTGTTTGTTGGTTGATATTGTGATGGTCATCCTGTATACAGTTGTGTTACTGCTTCTTGTTCAACCTGAGTTGGTCTTTTGAATAAAGGGTTCTATTTGGGTTGACCATCATTTTGTGAGAACATAGGTGGCATGTTTGGGATTTCTAGAGGTTCTGTTATAATCGAGTTATCCCCTAGGGGCATAAGGTTTTCATCCTTGAGAGCTTCTATGTTGAAATCTATTGGTAATTTAGCACCACTTTGTGCTAACTTAAAGAAATAGGAGTTTGGGTCCTTTCTCAACAACCTGTCCATTACTTTAAGAACCTTGGGGTTGTTGGAATGTTTGAATAGTTCATCCTTGTTTCTTTCCTCCTCTGTTTCTACCTCTTCTATAACTAATTTTTTTGGGTCCTGGTTATTTTGTTCAATTACCTTCTTCTGTTTGCAGTTTAGTTCCTTTTCATTGAAAGTACTTCTATACATAGGCCTCTTTTGTGGAATTTCAAGATCATCTAACCTATAACCCTAAGGACTACTTTCATTATGTATGGCATTGGTTGGTGGGATGCTAGTGTTGGTTTTTTTTGCTTCCATCTTGTTTCTATGTTGTGACCTCATGGTTGTCATAAACAAGAAGAAAAAAATGATGCTAGACCTCTAAAGTTTTCAAATCTAATGTTGACCTAAATAAGAGGGTAGATTTAGTTATGTGAATCTAGTTTACCTCTCTAGAGAAGATTAGTATCATGTAAAAGACCTAGGTTTTGGCCAAAAAAGAACACGTACAAATTTGGATTGTTTTTGGAAGCACATCTATAAAAAATTTCCACTAGTTTGTTTCTATTTTTGTGTAGTGCTACAAGGTGTTTCTTGGGAGCCTTTTGTTTAAGATGCCTAAGTTGAGAATAATGACTTATAGTCTTTACTTTGGGTATCCTAACTCTACGTGAAATCATGGATGAATAAGGATGTTTATTGCCAAGCGGGGAGTGGTAATACGGGTCTCTCAGTTGCTATGTCTGCTTTCTCTTCATCATCATCTAAGACAATGGATGGAGTGAGAAATTGGCCTGGTGTTTCATTTTTCTCAAAAATAAATGTCCTCAAAATGTTGATGATGTCAGTTTAGGCACCTTCAATATGTGTGTTACTTGGCTAAAAGATTGGTGCGGCTAGCCCTGGTTGTTGAGTGAGAGTTGTGGGTCACCAAATGGTCATAAGGTATGAGGATGTTGTGGTTTATCATGTTTAATACCCTATTATAAGGTTACTCAATACTTATTTCTAGGCACGAGGTAGTAATATGGGTCTTCCTAATACTATGTTTTCCTTTTCTTCTTCTTCATTCAAGATGATGGATGCTTTGAGAAATTGATGGGGTGTTTCATTTTTCTTGAAAATGAATGTTCTCAAAATATTGATGATGTCGGTTTGGGAACTTTCAATGTGTGTAAGGATAGGTTGAATAATATGTGCTACAAGGCCTAGTTGTTGAATGGGAGCTCTAGGTCACCAAATTTTCATTAGGTGTGGTGGTATGGGGTGATCTGTTATGAAACTCAAAAACCTTAAAGTTTGAGTGTTGTTTTGGAATGTAGCTACTATTTCAAAAATCAAAATGTTGAAGAACTGATAGGCCAAAACTAGGATAAGGAATAAGAAATATTTAATGCTTTATAATGAATTTTAGTTTGGTCTACACATGCCAATCTAGGGATCATAAGCTTGTGAGAGGTGTTGCGGTAGTATACCTAAAGGGAGGAAAGCAACGAATTAAGTGGGGATGAAATGCAGCTAGAAAACACAAAGGAACACCTATAATGAAGATCTGGTTCAAACTTATATTTATGTTCTACTCTATTATGTGACAAAAGTGACAGGAGTTGTGATAAATCTGTGGCAATAACACAATGATTGCAAAAATAACAACAGTAGTTTGCAATGATAACAATAGTAGCTTACAATAGAAAAATAACCCATATCATATATTCTTTATCCAAACTATGCTAAAATTGAAATCACATAGTCAAAAGGAAATAATGTCTATGTTAACCAAACCAAATCAAAAGAAAATGAAATATAAAAAATAAAACATCACCGAGATTCCCTAAGGAGTGAGCCATTGCTCCTAGTTTGCATGGTCGATAAAATGAAAGCTTTCCTACATTTCCTTGCTTAGAATAAACATTGTTTTATTTATCAAAAAATTTATACAGAAATCTACTGCAAAAGTTTGTTGTCAAAGTCTATTGTCTATCTGATACTTTACAATATGCTAACCTATATAAGAGTTGTTTGAAATAATGAACTACATAAAAGATTAAGTTTTTTTTGGCTTGCAACCAACAAACTTAGAAGAGACAAAGATATGTGTCGCTAATTCATAGATTAAAACAACGTTGTTATAACAACGAGAAAATATAAGAGATGGGAATATCTTTATTTTTGTCAGCTAGCAAGCATGTCTTCCACCATAGGTTTCCTTCCATTTCAATTAGTTTATAGAATGGTCCACATAGAAACTTGGTTGAGTGTACTCTGTGCCATTTTTTTTGTTGGCCATAAACTAAACATTGTTTAATTATAACAGATAGTAAAAATAGAAAGTTCATGGTTTCCTTTACATAGCTAGTAATTGCATGTCCCTTCATATTTATTTACCAACAATATCACGGGTTCTTGTGCTTATTCAAATTTGGTACACAGTCAACACCATGGAGGTAACTAACGCCACCATGGAGGCTGACATCATCTTTAACAA
This sequence comes from Sequoia sempervirens, assembly GCA_007258455.2. NCBI lineage: Eukaryota > Viridiplantae > Streptophyta > Pinopsida > Cupressales > Cupressaceae > Sequoia > Sequoia sempervirens. The sequence goes on along the minus strand of VDFB02058242.1, from coordinate 468,016,463 downwards.
GTTGTTGGACAAAACTGATAAATAGAAGTTCTTGACCAAAAAGTGACAGGAAGTTCTTCTGATATGCATGTTGCAAGCTTTATTTCCCAATTCTAAAAATCACAATGCTTATTAGTAAAGACAAACAACCATTAATTTCCATATTTTATCCAAAACTATATTAAATACCACTTATATATATTTAATCATATGTAACATAAAATGGTGAAATAGTATGATATGGAATGGAAATGGAATGTGGAAGTGGATATTGTAGACACTTAAAATTGACCTACGCCTGCAAGCTCTATTTTTACCACTTTTGTCCTAGCATAATTATGACATTTAATTATGTCCTTCGTCCATATTCGACTATTAATTAAATAATTTACAATTGTTTAATTAATTCATGTCTATTGTATTCTTCATGATTATTAAATAAATAAATTTTATTTATTTATTAAATACGTCATTAATTGTCTAAGTTTTCCCCTAATTAAATAAATTTCTTAATTTATTTAATTATCTTTCTTCATTTATTTCTTCCTAATTATTAAATAAATGAATTTCATTTATTTATTTAATGTCACTAATTCTCATAATTAAATGAATTTATTATTTTATTTAATTATTAAATCATATCTTCTAAATTAAATAATTATCTTTAATTATTTAATTGTCAAAACTAACATTTCTCTCATTTTAAATAAGTTAATTATATAAAATGATATCATATTATTGACTAACAGTTCATTTTAGTAAATAATCTGAAAATTGATTATTTATTATCTCACAAAATCCATATTTTGAATTAATTTAATTCAAAATTTTAATATTCTTCCAAAAATCAAGTAAGTGAGCAAATTATTGATTTTTCAAATCTGATCTTCAGTTCAACTCTTATCTTTCTGATTTTTCGAATCTCACAAATCAGGCAGTCTTTATCTTCTTGATTTTCAAAAATATTTATTTTTCTAATTAATTATATCATTTATTCTCCACTGCCGATTTGATTTTCTTAAATCACATCTCGATCGCTCATTTAATTATTTTTCCCTAACCCTGATTAGGGATTATTAGATTAAATCTTGTCCTCTGATTTTAGGTTTCTGACGAAAGTCAATCTCGTCTATCCATTTAGAATTGCAATTTCTATAAAATGCTATTTTGCTCACATTTTTAGATTAGACACATGAATTGCGTTATTCTGGCATATTAATACTTAGAGTTATTTGGTATTTTAGAGTCATATTGTCATAGGCATAGGCATGGTTTTATTTAAATCCTTCAAAGCTTGTGTAGGACTTAATCTTTATTTTCAAATTGCTCATACGTTTGATCTGAGGGTAATATTTGCAGCAAGTTAGGAGGTTCTACGAAGAGGAATCATGGAAGCTTCAACAATTATTTGGTATAAATGTTTGTTCTTTTAGTTTTCAATGTACTTCATAGTTCTTTGGGTTTATATGCATTGTTGATTTGCTAACATCTAACATACCTAAAATTAACCCTTAGATACATATATGAAGGTAGATGAAATAGGATAAAATATGCCATAAAATGGGACATAATTGGCTCCCATCAAAAACTAGGGTCGATATTCCACTTCCTGATCTAGAGTATATGTTGTGGGAAAGACACTTGAACTATCTGTGAGTTCCAAGTAATTGTTGATATCATAGACTTTTTTGAGTGGAGGAATGATCCTAATGTTTTGTTGGATTTTGATTTCAAATAAGTATGGGAATAATGAGTGATAGACTCTGTGACCAATTTGGTTTTCTAAGTATCTTGTTCAAGTAATGACTTTATAAGCAACTTCAGTTTGTTTTTCTCCTAAGTGTTTAGCAAAAATATTATGAGTTGGAGTTGTAGTTTGTAACCTCTTTGTGCTTGTTTCCTTTGTGTTCTTGAGTATGGAAAATGATATAATAGAACTATACTGACTCAAAAGCATGGACTTTATCTGACCTGAATGTCTATACCTCAAGTTGTGAAATCACAACACCCAAGCCATAGTTACCAAAGTGTTTACATTGATCAATGCAACCTAAAAATAAAATTGAAATGTTCAGAAACCTTTAAGGATAAATCATTTCAAGGAGTGTAAACATAAGGCTTTTTTTCCAAGTATACACTATCTCAAAGGGTTTGTCATTTGACCATCTGGTTCAATGTTTTTTTTCATGTGTTCTTTTTCTTTAAATCAAACACAAAATTTGATATCACAATTTTTTTTTAATGTAATTAGATAATTTTAATATTAACAAATAATTATAACCCTAGTGGAGAGAAACCATCCCCTCACGTGGTCCTGCCTCATGCTCCGAAGACATGATTTTACATGTGAATTATGGAACAGGCCTATAGTCAGACTTGGAAAGTAACTTCTTAGAAGTAAACTCTGATGCACCACTTTCAAAGAATGTTTTGGATAAAAAGGTGGCTTCTAAAAAAATTGGCTCTTAGTGTAACTGTGAATGCGAAAATCTGAAACTCACCTGCTTGGCCACTTAAGTCTCTTTAACCATTACCATTCCACTTAAGGTGTGGGATTAGGTGCAGTCTATTGTTAGCATGACTTGAAGCTAATTTCTTATGATTTCACAACCGTTGATATAGCCCGCCAGTAAATGTGCTTCGAGACCTTGCAATGAGTTCTCTGGTGTGGGATGTGTCTCAAGGAAAGCCCCCTCTCTAAGGTAAAATTTAAAACCAAATGCAAAGCACAAAAAATGTTCTTCGCTCACCCAAGATCACCAAAATGGTGCAAGGGGAGAAGACAAAACACTTCAGCTTGCAACTCAATGCGTGCACAAAAGACAATTCATCACAAATTGATTGATTTTAAACACCTCAAGGGGTATTATCCCCAAGAATATGTGAGTAAAAATGAAATGTTCTTTTTATCTTTGCACCAATTGAAGTGTTGAGGATGTCAAGTAGTTAAGATAGAAATGGTGTGAAAACAATCAAGAAATATTTTGTTCATTTTAAGCCCAAAAGTTGAAGTGTTTCTAAGAAAATCAGGCCTAGTCATTAATGGTCAAAAAAATGTAAATCAAACATTTGTCAACAAATTGAAAGACGTTTGTGCTCTTTTTTATATACACCAAATTTAAAGGTTGCTAAATATGAAAACATGAACTGTGTTCATATTTAGAGCCCAAATTTGTTTCATGTTCTTTTTATGAGCACCAAAAAGGAAATTCCTACTTTAGAAAGCTTCAAAAAGTTTATTTTAACAACATCAAATCAAGTTTGAGAGTTTTTTTGTTCATTTTTAAGCACCAAAATGAAGATTCCTACCTTAGAAAGCTTTGAAAATGTTCATATTAGATAGCACCAAAATCAAAACATCAGAGTTTTTTTGTTCAATTTTAAGCACCAAAATGAAGATTCCTACCTTAGAAAGCTTTGAAAATTTTCATTTTAGATAGCACCAAAATAAAAATGTGAGAGTTGTTTGTTAATTTTAATGCACCAAAATGAAGTTCCTAAGTTAATTAAGAATACTTATGGATCTAAAAACAACTTGGACCGATCATCTTACCTACATAAAATAAGTCAATGTGTTTCAAATCCTGCATAAAACTCATTAGTTCCTACAAAAAAAGAAAAAAATTAGCAAGTTCATTACAATAGTTCAAGATCCATGCACTTGTTTTCTAGAGCGAATGCTGAAAAAAAATATCAAAATCTCAGAAATTTTTTTTTGCAAAAGCTTAGAATTTCTAGAAAAAGCTTAGATTTTTTGTACAATGCAAACCTAGAAGAAAAAGAAAAAGCATGGTTATTTTAGCAAAGACACTGGTTTTAGTGCAAAAGCGCCATTCCCATGGAAAAGGCATGGATCTTCTAGAAAAAGCTCAAAAAAATTTCTAGTCAAAAGCGAGCTTTTGCTTAGTAGTCCATGAAATGCCTCCGAAAGCTCCCAAAACCCTGCAACTTGCAGCTTAACTCAAAAAATGTTAGTGAGGAGGACCTAGGTACCATTGGGCATGCCCGAATGTGTGAGGGGGAAGGAATCCATTGGGAAAATATGAAAAATACAAGATCAAATGTGAGATTGAAAACATACACTGATCTAATTCAAAAACACATAATCTATCTTATTCCATCACTCATGAAATGAACAATTCTAAGCTATTCGAATGAAAGTAAGATCCTAAGATTAACAAAATGAATTCAAATAACAAGAAGAGATTACCATCCCATGTTGGAGTGTATTTTCATGATGTTGGATTGTTTGTATCACTGTAAAGCCTCCATTGCTTGGTGTAAAAGCTTGATGATCGATGCTTGTTCTTGAGGAAATGATGAAGCTCTATCAATGGTGATCTTGACAACACTTCGTTGCATAAGGTAAGTTGAAATTCTCATCATTATTTGGAAATGGAGAGGTTTTTTTTATAGAAAAATCAATTTTGAATCAATGGTCAAGATCGCATTGTAGGATATCGAGATCAATGGTCAAAATGAGTTGAGAGGATTTAGACATGAGGAAATTATGCAAAGTTGATTGCACAATTAGGGTGATTGAATAATAGATTGGCTAGTTAGGATTTTGATTGCTTAGTTAGCAATTGATTGATCAATTAGGGTTGAGTTAGGATTTTGATTGCTTAGTTAGCAAAATAGATTGCTTAGTTAGCAATCCATTATTTCCTCAATCAAAAAGTGGGTGAGGAATATTATTCCAATTTTGAATTTGATTTTGATTTAATTATTCAAATTTGGAGGAAAGTATGATAATTAAATTATTATTATTTAGTAATTTAATCAATTTTGAGGAATAAGGTGAATTATTGACATAATCAAATAATTAGTGTCACTTGACTAATCAGGATGAAATAAGATAAGATTATGACTTTATTAAATAAATGAAATTTATTTAATTGGTCAAAATGATGAAACGTGAATTAATCAAATAATGTTGTACTATTTGATTAATAGTAGAATTAGGGTTTTTAGGAATTTATTAAATAAACTAGTTTTTATTTAATTTGTCGAGAAATGATGAAATGCGAATTAATTAAATAATGTTGTATTATTTAATTAATAGAGGAAATAGGTTTTCAAATGTCATTTGATGATGTTTGATGTGTTATGAGATGTTTTCCAAACTGAGTCCAAACTCTGTTAATCTTTTTTCAAACATTGTTTCCAAAGGGATTTTATTAGAAACCAACCTTGAAATTGCTCAAAAAATTTCAACCATTAGTTTTCCTTCATAACCATAGGCTTCTTCTTTCAAATTTTAGTTGCATATATTAGGCATTAGCTTCACCCTAGGTTTTCATCCCTACATACTTTGGATTAGGTTAATCTCAACACAACTTACAATGTCCTTGCTTTCAAAACTAGGTTATCTTGGACTTAATCATCATTCTCTTTTTCAATCATTGTCCCTTTTGTGAGAGTTTCGAACTCAATAGTCTAGTTAGGAAAACTCACTAGTCATTTTGACCTTTTCATTTTTTCATTTTCAACAAGTCCTTTAGTAATCAAAATCGGAACAATATTGAGCTTAGAAGTGTTTAGGTATCCTTTTCTCCAAATTGCACTCTAGTTTATACCTTGCATACTTTAATCCCAAAAAATACAAAAATATTATTCATCCTAGTTGTCATTTTGAACCTAGACCTTGCATTTATCATATTAAGTCCTTAGTCAACATTACCATCTTAGTTGTCATCCTCGCATTTAGTTGTCATCCTCATCATTTTCATTTGAGCAATCTCGTTTTATGGTGGAAACTAGACTCCAAAGACAAAAATGAAAAATGGAAAAATTTGGACAAGACTCCACTTCCAATGTCAACAATCACACGTATGACCCAAATTGGACATTTGATGACCCATTCAGCAACAAACATACTCAACCTCTTATGACCATAACATCCTCATCAAAAAACCCTTTTGAACTATTATTACGTAAGGATGAATATGGAAAAATTCTTGAGGAAAATCTAGAGGTAGCAACACAAGATCCGAAGGAAGCCTACTTCGTCAAACAAATGGTCTTATATGACAGAGACAGATATTTGGCAATACTTTTAAGTCAAGGAGCCAAATTACCTCAAGGATTTGACATTGATACCTTGAGATCGACATCTCCTACCAATAACACCAGCAATACACATAACATGTCAAATAATGGTCAACCTCCAAGCACCACAAGCAATACCTTTTTTGATGCTACAACGACCATGAGTGCTACCTCCAACATTCAAAATAACTCCAATTCAATAAATGCTACATCCATTGGAGGATCACAATGCCCACAATATCCGTAACACCATCACAATCAGTTGGAACCACCTTTGGCTCCTCAGCAGTGTGGGTAAGTTATTCCAATCCTCTCTTTACCACTACAGTAAATTCCATGGGGGCATCATCAAGCCATACAAATCCTCCATTGACAACTACATCTAGTACCATGAGTACACCTTCATCATATACTCTCATTGGTATCTCACAAAATCCTTTGGGTGGAGGTAAACAACATATTTTTATTCAAGGACAACAACAAAATGTTAACACATCAACATAGTCAAATGCCATCACCTCCCAAGGACAAAATATGAACATTCCCCTTGTACAAACCCAATAATTTGGACAAGGTAGTCAAAAAACACAACCCATGGCATCATTCACACACCAAAATGTTCATGATCACCATATTCCCCAAATATCGACCCAAATGGCTGGGGGACACATCCCAACATACTCATCCCATATTCATACTCACCAACATACCCCCAATCCAAACTTTCAATACCAACAACACGCAAATCCAAACACATCATACATGTCACAACAACCCATCCCTCAACAATACACCAACATCCACACACAATAAATGGGGACCTATGGCATACCAATCAATCCAACATATGGGACCAAAAATGACCCTATAATAGATTCCTTACAAGCAAAACTAATGGGTCTAAAGAAGACCATAGTAAACATATAGATATCCAAAAAAAAATCAAAAGTGTCAAATGATCTATCTGTATATCCCTTCAACATGAACTTATATGTGCCACCATTTCCTCTAAGATATGTATCAGCTAATTTTACCAAATACAGAGGAAAGACAAATCCCATCGAACATGTCCACAAATTTGCAACCAACTATATGGATGTTGCCTATGAACAAACATATTTGATGAGACTCTTTTCTAAAAGTCTTGCAGGTCTTGCCCTTGAATGGTTCTCCACCCAAAAGGATATCCAAACATGGGATGAACTTAAGCACAAATTCATAAAAAATTATGCATACAACATTGACATGGACACCTCTATTACTAGCTTATGAAATCTCATGCAAGAGGATACTGGTGAAACATTCATCCCATTCTTTCAAAAATGGAGAAGCCTAGCTAGTCATTGCCACATAGACATACCCAAAAAAGAAAAGGTGGACATGTTCGTTCAAACACTTCTAGGACCCTTAAAATATGCATTGCAAGTGCATTGTTGCACAACCTTCATGGACCTAGTTGAAAAAGGTGTCCAGAATGAGAAAGCCCTTATTGCAAAGGGAGAGCTAAGATACGGTCCTAAAAACACAAATGCAAATCCTTCCACTGACAAAAATAAGTACTGGGTCAAAAATAAACACATTACAAATGATAGTGTTGTGGATGCCAAGGTTGAAAACACTATGGGTCCTGTACTGGCTCTAAAAGGGGTTTAACCACAAAAAAAACCAATAACAATATTGACACCCCCTACCAATGTCCCCGCAAACAACCAAAGTAGCCAAAATAATCAAGGACAATACCGTTAGATGAGACAATTCCCTAGGGGTCGCACATACACTCCTTTGGGTGAACCCATTGAGGAGTCCTCAAGAAATTCCTTCAGAATGGTGTCATCACACTTCAAGAACCAAAACCATATGACCCAGGACAATTCAAACTAGAATGGTGGGACGATAATGCATTTTGTGACTATCATTGGGAAAAAAGACATAAAACCTCTTCCTGTCGACAACTGAAAAATATGATACAAGACCTTATCAAGAATCATATCATTGAGGTAGGTGGACCACAATTTTCCTCTAATTCAGATCATACCATTCATAAGAACCCACTGTAAGACCATGGGTCTAATAATGCTTCCACATTAGGTCCAATGATAAACAACAATCAAGCCAATTTTTCCTGTGCCAAATATGACTATTCTGGTGGAACCACTATAAACAATATTCGAACTAATAATGAATGTGTCAATACCATCACAGTTAAGAGAGCACCCCAATGCAATGCTACTACTCGAAGTGGAAAGGTCACCATAGTTGGTCCACCTCCCATTAGGCAACCTAAGCTTACCATCTTCTAAACAATCACAACCCACCTTGACCACAAAGCAATGGCAACCCAAGAGTTAGTTTAACCTTATCGACTAGCTTGGCAAAACTCCCACACAAATTTATAAACTCGAGCTGCTTCGCATCTCTCCCATGCATAAGACTATACTAGATAAAACCTTGCAAGAGTCATCATTCCCTAAGGATATTGATGTCAACCAATTTGATACCATGGTGGGATACCTCACTATGCCTCACCATGTCACCTTTTTTGATCAAGACTACTCTTCACCCAAGACTAACCACAACGATGCATTACACATTGAAACTTTCATCCATAAGCACAAGGTTAGAAGAGTTTTAGTAGATGGCGAAGCAGGATTGAATATATGCTCCTTGAAATTGGTTAAGGCTCTAGGATTTTCTGATGCATGTGTAGACCCTACAAAGACTATAGTGATAAAAGCATATGATGATGAAGAATTCTCTTCACGAGGTGTTATTTATCTTCCTATCAGAGTGGGACTAGTCATTGTGGATACAACCTGCTAGGTCCTAGATCTAGAATTACCTTACAACATATTGCTCAGTCGCCCATGGATTCATGCCTTAAAAGCCGTTAAATCCACATATCACCAATGCTTAAAATTCCCATTTGATGGCACATAAATCACTATATATGGAGACCCTGACCCTTTTCAATATTGTACCAACCTAAGGGGTGTTTCCAAAAACCAAGTGCCCATCAACCGAGAAGATCTTGGCTCCTCTTCTTCTAAATACATTGAACCATCCATACTTACATCATCTTCCACATCCACTCCATCCACGTATTCCACCACACCACCATCTTCCACAAACCCTAAAGCTGATACCACTCTCAAGATCTAGGACCTCGACTGTGGAGAATTCAAACTACATACAACATATAGCATAACAACAATACCCAAGTCTCCGAAGGTCTATGGTTGGCCATGTTTTAGAATGGAACCCAAAGAAATTTTCAAAGTTCCACCAAAAATAGTTTTCATAAAATGGGGAGACATGTGTAACGAGGACCTAGCTGATATTACAAGATGGCTCTATAAAGATATGGTTGAACCATCCCCATTACTAGTTAAGAAATATGGCAAGGGATATGACATAATGAAGGCTAAGGGCTACGATGGCACTAGTGGCCTAGGAAAAAATAAAATTGGATGAAGAGAGCCCATAGAACCTTTCAAAATACCAAAGTATCTTAGATTAGGGTTTGGATTGCCCGACAATGACGACCGACGTACCACTGGGCTTTCAAGTGAGCACGTGCATGCTTCAAAAAGTGTCGAGACTGCTAAGGAAACCTTCACCAAAACTGAATCCCAAGAGTGGGAATTTGGCTCTCAAAGATCCTTAAGTGACTGTTGCCTCGATGATTTGTTTTTTGAAACAGGGGATCTTACCTCTGACCAAAAATTTTGGAAAACATTTAAAATCAATCAGCCACCCAATAGTCACAGTCCCATTAACATTCCCCATGACATACAAGACCCACCATCTAAATCCCATTTGTCTAACCCAACTGAGTTACCAAATGACACTGACAACCATGACTCTAAGTCCTTCACCCCTTACTTTGACAACGAATATGAAACAAGTGAAGGGGAATATTGGATAGAGTTTGATGTGGAATTTGATGATGATAATTTCATCTACAATATCATTGAATCCATCTGCATGCTTTCTACATCCTCCCCTCAATTCACCAACGCTGATGATGGAATTTCCCTAGTTTATCCTCAACTAGTCGATTGGGACCAACAAGGCTTGCCAATCCTAGGAACCTTTCAGAATGATGAGGAAATTGTAGAGTTTATGGGATTATGTGAGGACATACCTAGTTGCAAAATTAAAAATAAAAATAAAATAAAAAATGAAACGTCTTTAGGTGAAAACCGAAAGGCACCTTTTGACGATAAAAAAGTAAAAAAAAGGACGTATCTACAGGTGAAAACCTCTCTGAGGCACCCAAAGATGGAGGACTAGACTTTCTTTCCATAACACAAGAGAAATAAGCTATGCTTATATAGGACACCATAGAAGACAACATATCAACTACAAAAGATCCCAAAATGGTCCTCTTCATTGTATCCTTGACTAAAGAAGAGAGACCAGAATTTCACAAATTCTTTGCAGAACGTAAAGTCAACTTCACATGGTCCTATGTTGACATGCGAGGATTAGACTCATAACTGGTTATGCACCATCTGCCATTATTACCTAATGCCAAACCATTCAAATAGAAGTTACACAAAATGCATCCTCAGGTCGCTCTATTGGTCAAGGATGAAGTGAAGAAACTTCTAGACGCTGGGTTCATACGGTCTATTAATTATGCTAAATGGATATCTAACCTAGTGCCAGTAACAAAGCCAAATGGTATGATCCCTGTCTCCACAGATTTTAGAGACCTAAATAAGGCATGCCCAAAAGATGACTTTCCTTTACTGAATACTGATATCATAGTTGACCTCACAGCAGGATATGAGATGCTATCCCTCATGGATGGTTTCTCCCACTATAATCAAATTTGTATCACCCCTGAAGACCAGCATAAAAAAACATTCACTTTCCCTTGAGGTACATACTATTGGAATGTCATGCCATTTGGTCTTAAAAACACAGGCACCACATATTAGAGGGCTATGACTAGAATCTTTCATGACATGATGCATAAAATAATGGAAGATTATGTAGATGACCTTTTGACTAAATCAATAACAAGAAAGGATCATCTGAAGGTGTTGACACAATTTTCAAGAGACTAGAAGAATACAAAGTTTGACTGAATCCTAAGAAATTTTTCTTTAGTGTAACATTAGGTAAACTCTTGGGATACATAGTTTCTCGAAGAGGCATTGAAGTTGATCCAACAAAATTCAAAGCCATCATAGACATGCCTCTGCCTTGAGGAATCAGTGAACTCAAAACCCTACAAGGAAGGGTACAATCTATCCGGTGCTTTATAGCACAATTGGCTGACAAGTGTCACCCATTCCAATATCTTCTACGCAAAGGTATCCCATTTGTGTGGATAGATAAATGCCAAGAAGCCTTTCAACAAATAAAAGACTACTTACTGTCACCGCCAGTCCTCATGCCACCCATTCATGGAAAATTGTTGATCCTATACATCTCTGCCACTAATTCAACATTGGAGGCATTGCTAGCACAAAATGACCAAGAAGAAAAAGAAAGAGCTATATATTACATTAGTCGGACATTGGTCGAGTATGAATTGAACTACATATCAATTGAACAGGCTTTTCTAGCCATGGTATTTGCAACTCAAAAGCTAAGACATTACATGTTAAGCCATCAAACGTAATTAGTAGCAAAGATTGACCCCCTCAAATATTTGTTAAGTCGGGCAGGATTAATAGGACGTCTGGAAAAATGGGTCCTGATTCTAAGCGAATATGATATTCAATATGTAGAAAGAACGGAAATAAAAGGACAAGTCATAACAGACTAGCTGGCAGATGCACCTTTACAAAGTGATCATCCCTTAGTGGCAGATTTTCTAGATGAATCAATATTCCATATGGAACCTAAGTCACCATGGAGACTCTACTTTGACAGATCAAAAACAAATCATGGCTCAGGGGCAGGAATCCTATTCATCACACCTCAAGGAGACTCCATTCCTAAGTCTTTCCACCTAGCTTTCCCATGCATGAATAATGTGGCAGAATATGAGGCACTAGTTATAGGACTTAGAATGGCAATAAAATGGAAAATTAGAACACTACATGTCTATGGGGATTCTCAGTTAGTCATCAACCAAGTAAATGATGACTAGGACACAAAAGATGAGAAGTTGATGCCCTACAAACGGATGGTTGATAGTTTCCAAATGTACTTTCATATGGTAAATTTTGAACAAGTTCCAAGAACACAGAACAAGGCAGCAGATGCAATGGCTACAATAGGCTCTCTCCTCAACATTCCAAGCAATATGCCTCAGCTAGAATTCCTAATAGAACAATTGTTGGTCACTGCCTATGACATTTTAGAGTCAAAAATGGTTTGTAAACTTGTTGGTCTTGACTCTCCCTGGTATCAAGACATCCATGACTACCTTAAGTCTCAAACCCCTCCACCTAACCTGTCCAATAACCATAGGAATTCCTTCATTTGAAAAGTTACAAGATACACCATTGTCACTAACACCCTTTATCGTTGTAGCTTTGACGACACCCTCCTGAGATGTATCAATACTAACGATGCATGTACAACCTTATGCAAAGTACATGAGGGTATATGCGGGACTCATTCGAGTGGTCCTACCTTGGCCAAGAAGAGAACGAGACTTGGGTACTATTGGCCAACCATTGAAAAAGATGCACTATAATATGTTAGGACTTGTCGCCAATGCCAAATTCATAGTGATTTGATCCACACTTTAGCACAGGAACTTTGGTCGATCACCTCTCCTTGGCCCTTCACTCAATGGGGATTCAACCTCATGGGTAAGATCCATCCAACCTTGTCCAATGGCCATAAATTCATTGTCACTACCACTAAGTATTTTACGAAGTGGATCGAAGCCATCCCTCTAGCATACATAACTAGAAAACAAATATCCAAATTCATTCTCAACTACATCATCTGCCGGTATGGCCTTCCACAATCCATCATCACTGACAATGGATGTCCATTTAAAAACAAAGACGTTCGTGAGTTATGTGAGCAATTTCACATCCAACACCATTTTTTCTATTTGTATTACCCACAAGGAAATGGTCAAGTTGAGGCGTGAAATAAAACCATTGTTAAATCCTCAAAAAGACTGTCAATGATGATGGTCGTGACTGGCATATCAACTCAACCCTACTCTATGGGCTTACTGCACTAGCATTCGTATGCCTATAAGAGCCACCCCTTTTTCCCTGGTCTTTGGAGCTGAGGCCATCTTGCCCATTGAGGTTGAAATTCCTTCCCTATGAGTCTCCCTGAAGGGTTTACCTAATGATTAGGAGTATAGACATGTGTGCCTGCACGAGCTAGAGATGCTAGAGAAAAGAAGGAAAAACTCCCTGAACCACTGACAAGCATATCAGAACTGTCTATGTCGCAGTTACAGTAAGAAATTTATGGTCAAGAAATTTGAAATTGCTAACTTAGTCCTAATACAGAACTCTAAGAACCAGGTTGATAGGGAAAATCTGGGAAAGTTTGAACCAAACTGGTTGGGTCCTTATGTAATCATATCTTCTTTTGGTTCTAGAGTGTATCAACTAGCTACTCCAGATGGTGAATAACTAACAGAGCCTATCAATAGTCTACATCTCCAAAATTTCTATGTATAGCATTAGAAGATCGAGCTGAAAACATTAAAATAAAAAAAAAATTGAAAAATGGTAAAAACATTGTTGCCCTGATGAAAACCTAGCAAACAGGTGTCTTGACAGCACCAAAAAAATAAGAAAAATGACAAAAATAGTAAAGAAAAATAATTCGTCCAATAGTGAAAACCTGGCAAACAGGCACTTTGGATAAGTACCATGGTGAAAACCTAGCAAACAAGCACCATGCATAGTCAATCATTGCTCATCCATCTACTGTTACTTCATCTACCTAATGCCTACGATGGAACACATTTCCTATCACTATCATGACACTCACCATGACATCATACCCTTCCACTCATGGTTGATAAATGATTGACATCAAGTCCTTTATACTGTCCATCTGGTATCGCATGCATAGCCCTTCTTCATGTCCTTTAAAAATTGGCTAAGTCTTGGACCTCACCAGGGGAAAATTTTTATCATATGACTATAGTGGGTATCACACACTATCCAAAACATTGCAAGAAGTCCTGAAAAAAGACAAAAACATTGCAAAAAGTCCTCAAAAAAGACAAACATTGCAAAAAGTCCTAAAAAAAGACAAAAAACATTGCAAAAAGTCTTGGAAAAAGACCAAAAACATCACAAAAAGTCATAAAAAAGACTAAAAACGTCGCAAAACGTCCTGAAGAAAGACATAAAAATTGAAAAGCATCCTGAAGAAACCCCAAAAAGGTCACAATGTCTAGACAATGCAAACGCAGAGTCATCTCTTGTCAAGTTTGTCATGTCAATCAATTAGTCTTCATCATTTGTCCGAACTACGTTGTCTTTGCGCATTTGCTACATAGGCAAGAATCATTTTCGAGTCCCCAAGACATTTAGGTCAATCCTTTTAGGTTTGTCAAAATAAAATCATGATTCAATCTTTGGTCATCAAGATAAAGTCATTGGTTGTGTTGAACTACGAGGTCTCTGAGTGTATGATGTAGGCAAGGCCATCTGTCAATGAGCCTCTGAGGCTGCACTAAGTCAGTCCATTAGGGTTCATAGCATTACAATGGAACACATATCAAAATGTCTTCAAGTCAAATTGAATCATTCCCAAATGGACAAACTCTTAAAACAAATTATGGAAATCATTTATGCAAACATGACAATCACATCAGTATGTCAAAAAAATTGACATATGGTCAACACAACCCAAACTCGGTCAAAACAATTCAAATGATCATAACCTGTCAAACTGTCAACTCTTGGTTATCTCTCAGATGTGTCCTTCTGAAGAATAGCCTCTGTCATTCATGCCTTAGGATGTGTCCTTCTTAGGCATCGTCACTATCATTCGATATTTTGAGGGATCCTTTTGCCATCTAAGGATCACTCCTCTTGACATAATTATTCTTCAGATGTGTCCTTTTGAAGAACACACTCTATCATTTATGCCTTAGGATGTGTCCTTCCTAGCCATCATCACCATCTCTATCACCTGGCAATTCGAGGGATCTCTTTTGAGATTTAGGGATCAATCCTCTCGACATCAACATTATTCAGGATGTGTCCTTGAATTTGGTAATCTTCAACATTCATCATCTTGGCATCGTCAAAACCTTGACACCCTGGCATCTTGACATCATTAAACCTGACATCTTGACATTAAGACACTCAGCATCCAGACACACTTCGAAAACACTTGGCACTTGTCTTTTGGCATTTTATCATGTTACTAGTTTTTCAGTGAGATCCCAACAACATGATTTAGAGAAGAAGCGACGTATCATGACATTTGTCTCGACTTTTGACATGCATGATTACTAGTTTCTCAATGAGATCTTGATTCTAGGATTTAGAAACACAATGACGTATCATGATAATTTCTCTATTTTTGTATTTTGGCAATCATGTTGCTAGTTTCTCAAGGATGTCCTGGAAATAGGATTTAGAGAAGCAACGACATTTCATGAATTTCCCTTGTCTTTTTTTGCTTGTGATTGATTATGAAAAAAGACTAGGGCAATTGTGCTCTTCGTATGAGTCATGATCATCCTTGTTTGTGACTTCTTGTCTCATGTGATGGTATGACCTTGCAAACCTTGATCTATGTCATATCATGGTGTTTGTTGGCCATTACAACAATCTTCCCAATGATGATTAAGAGCAATAATAATTGAAGTCCTATGCTAAAGTTTTGAAGGATTTGGTCTAGGAACTAACATGCATCTCCTTCAGTCTTGTCATCTTCTCTCATCCATCTCACAATGATATCC